>CM042151.1:91852353-91925821 GCA_023376005.1 Doryteuthis pealeii
AGAGAGATAGATGAAACATTGTTGCTGTGGATAGTTGTGTGGAGCATATTTTTCAGTGAACTCTAGTTTAAGAAAACACATGTTTACTCATACAGGAGAGAAACCATTTTCTTGTGAAGTATGTGGATCAGCATTTTCAGAGAAATCAAATTAACAAGACACATGCGAGTACACACAGTGAGAAACCATTTCTTGTGAAGTGTGTGGATCAACATTTACACGAATGACAGTCTGAAGAAGCACATGCATTTACACACGCAGTAATAGCTCCTTGTAAATTTGCAGAGTATTTTTTTCATAATTAGTTTTAATATCAATCAAAATTTTGTTGCTACTTTGGCCCAATATTCTGTTTCATTTAATTAAAAATATGTTGATTAATTTAAAGTATTTACATAAACAACAGCGAATGAATTTATAATGTATCAGTTATTTTACCTAAAATAATATTATATAAATATACCCTTTCATCCCATCAAGAAATCTTCTCTTTTATTTCTATCAAAAATCAGCCAACTCCCTAACTTAGCTACATCATGATATAAAACATTCCATATTCCACATGAATAATATGTAGTTCTGACTTCCAGAAAGAAAAAATCTTTTAACATGAACATCCTAAAAGTATACTATTACATAATTGACATGTTCATGTTTGTGAATAAGACTTTACCTTTGAATGATCTCTACTTATTTTACACTGAAAAAATCCCTTAGGCGAACACAATGAGTTGAGGCAATAGATAGTGAACTTTGAAATATACCATCATATAGGTAAAAAAAATTTAAATATACACAGAAAATTTAGTACATTGAGGGAGGGAATTTAGTAGGCAAAGAGTTAATAAGATTTGTTAAGTAATTAGTGATTGAGAAAAATTTGTAAAGGAATCGACATTATTGTAATCACCCAGAAACATATTATTATCATAGAAAGTATTTTATACTCTTAAAGTCCTATACCACCTCATTCCACCCGGCTTGGAAGTCACATTCGTTTTAACTAATCAGCCCAAACAATAGCCTTTATTTAAAGTTAATATTAAACATATGTAGAAATCTTTGATTTAAGGGAAATAATGGTAATTTAGATGCAAAGGTCATTTTTTTAGCCATTTTTTTATTATCCTTATAGGAATGTCTGGACTTAGAAAAATCTCAACAGGATTAAGAGTTAAAGAAGAGTAGAATTATTAAAGAAAAGTATACCATTATTATTATTATACTAGAGCCGGTTGCTCAGTCGTAGAGCGTTCGGCTAGAAAACTTGGTTCTAGTTCGATTCCGGTCCTCGCCAACTCAGCGTATGAGTAGCAGGATCTGTGGGTAAAGTAAGGGCTGTTGGTAGGTGTGGCGCTCCACCTCAGATGCCAAAACAATCTCCTTGGTCTACGCGCTAGTGAAAAGGGATAGACTCCTCGCTGATTGGTTGATACGACTTTAGGCAGCCCCGACGACTTTACTTACTTTATTACCATTATAGAAAAGTATTATTATAAGAAAAATGTTTGGTAAGAGCTCTAAATAAAAAGATGTCAATTTATATATACTTGATTTTTGTGTTATTTTTTTTTTTTTTTTTTTTTTTGGATAATGTGAATATTCTGCTGTTGAATGTGGGATGACAATTTTTGTGAGTTGAAAAAAATGTAAACATTTTTGAGTTTGTGAATTATGAATCTATTTTTGAATATTTAGCTGACTATTTTAAGCAATTTTGTCCAGTGTATCTATGTTTCTATGTTTAAATAAAGAAAAAGCTGTTAATCAACTGTGTTTCAGCTTTATGACTTTATCTTGTTTGAATGATTTTCATCTGCAAATATTTTGTATATTTTCCTGTTTATTTACCTTTTGATGACTTTTCTTGTAAACTATGGGGATATTCATATATGCATTTAAAAATTAGAAATTTACATGAAAATACAGACACATTGTAAAATTTGTAGAGCAGCATTTTTACAAAGAGTTTAAAAATTCACATTGAGATATACACAAGAATTTTTCAAATGATTCGTATTTTCAGTGTATTGAAAACACATATAACCACACCTGAAAGGAATTAAATTAAACAATCCCCTGTTTATATATGGAAAATGGTCAAGTTAAATGGTAATAGCATTTGAAACAGAAATAGAGCATTTTCTAAGGATGGAGAGAGAGAGAGATGATCAATGTTCAAGAAGTATTTAGATGAAATTTTCAAGTGTGTGGTCTTAATAAAATATGTTAATTAAATGTACTTGAAAATTATGATTTTATATATTTTTAACTATTATATATCTTGTGTTGAATGTGTGGATGAGAATTTAAAAGAGTTAAAAAAAACATGTAACACACCCGAAAGAAAGACTATCAGTATTCTTCAAGATCTAAAAGAAAACAAGAGTTAAAGTTAACATACTGTTTGAGTTGTGCTTATGACTTTATTTTTTAATATTCTGCTGAATATTTTAGCAGTTGTGTCCCGTATTTCTATGTTTCAAGTTTAAATAAATAAAAAGCTGTTAATAAAAAATGCTTGAGCATTATGACTTTATCTTTTTTAAAGATTTTCAACTGCGAATATTTTGTATATTTTCCTGTTTATTTACCTTTTGATGACTTGTGAAGTATGGGGATCAGCTTTTTCAGGGAATTTCACTTTACACAGGCACGTGCAAATACAGATAGGACAAAAAAACTTTTTTCTAAAGTGTTTAGATTAAAATTTTCACATAATGCTCATTTGAAAAAGATACCTGAAAATACGCACAGGAAACCATTTTTATTGTCACGTATGTGGATTAGTTTTCTCAGAATGCACATTTAAAAGAACATATAAAATTTTAGTTTCTGTCCAATATTCTATGAATAATAAAAGTTTTAAATGAAAAATGTTAATTAAATGTACTTGTCCTTCATGACTTTATCATTTTGAATTTAAATATTTTTATGAGAAAATACTTTTAATGATTTGTATATTCTGCTGATTATTTAATTACTTTTGTCCCATATTCTGTGTTTAATTAGAGTTTTAAATAAAAGATGATTAAATGTACTTAACCTTATGTAATAAACTGTATTAACATGCAAGCGTATTGATGATGAGGAAAAGAACAAAACACAGATTTTAAAGTTCAAAATTGTATTGAAAAATAACATGAAAGCGGTGAAAAGATAGAAATGAGAATTAAAGGATAATTTTGGTGATAGTTGTGGGTGAATATTAAGTCCGTAAAATGTCCAGCTTGGCTGTGGTAGTGATGAGTGTTGGTAGGTGAGTCGAGTCTTGTGTTTTAGAGTTGTTAGCGGTTGCTGAACGAAATGGAATTTCCTTGTATCAGTCGGTGTATCTGTTGTTGTAGGCAGAATATTGTGTTTTGGTTATTCTGAAGTCGATCGCTAGTCGTATCGTTTTATGATAGCATATTTTTTGTATTCGAATGAATGACGTGGAGATTGTATTTGCTTGTTCTTGACTGCCTGTGAGGTCAGGTTTGGGTAAGTAGGTGGGGGTGTGATTGGCCGCGTTTGATGTATCCTTCGCCTGCTAGCCCTCGTCGGTCGTGTGTTCATGAAGGCATCTGAACCTCTGACTGCGGCTGCCTTTCAAAGCTGTTTATTTATAGAGAGTCGCTGCCAAAAGTTGGATCAATTGAAGTTATTTTCATTTCACCCGGGAATCGCTTTCATTGGATGAAAATGCGAATTTTATTTACCAATTTTTTAAATTTTATTTAATGTCAGGAATTGATTATCAAAGCGGAACTCCCGATCGGAGCCCATGCGCAGATATGTGTTAAAATGGTCATTCTGTTTTAGTCTCCGATAGAGGACACTTCCGATTTTGGGGTCTCCGCCTTATGTTTGTTTTGTTGGCGAGTGTATGTATCTTTTATTATGGATTGAAGTGCTGAATTAGTGAATCGGGAGATATCTACATTTGCTTATACAACACTTATGACTTTAATGTCAATATTCACATGAATTTTCTTATGATATTTGGGGAGCAACTTTTTCTTTTGATTACAGTCTAAGGAGACACATGCATAAACACACAAGACATAAACCATTTTTTGGAAGTTTTTCGATAAAAATTTCCATAGAATGCACATTTGAAAAGATACATGAACAGTCTGCTTGATGTCCAGAAATCATCACAAGGTAATTGTCTGAAACATTTATCTCATTTCAAACACAAACAATAAATGGCACTGATTGTAGTGATATTTAAAAAGAATTCTTGCTTATCTTATCAGAGATGTAAGATTCAAAGTGAATATTTGAGGAACATACAATACAAAGGATACATGATAGAAGAGTACATGAATACATAAGATACAAATACAAGAGTAGATAAACCTACATATATAAAAGGTCTGGAGAGTTCATAGCTAGAAGTCACTTACTAGGAGGGGCGGAGCCCCACCGAGAAAGGGGGAGACCGTGTCTAACCCATGTGGTCTCGTAGCGAGGAAAGAGGAAATTTGAATCAGCAGAGGGCCCCCTAGTGAGAACCAGCAAAAACAAGTGGGCAGATAACTCCTCCAGGCCAAGGGAAGATAATCTCCTACAGAGTGATCAGATTTCAATAGGATCAATAATCTTTCAGTGGCAGTCCTAGCCTTTTCTAGGTGTTCCACCCTGCAAGACAATGCTGGGTTCACCCTAAATGTGGAATCATTTATCCTTTTTTTCTTTCTTTCTTTCACCCCCCCCCCAATTAATTTAAAAAATACCAAAGATTTGTGATTTTAATAAAATGTTCAATGTTGATTTATCAACGAATAAATGTTATAATGCATCAGTTATTTTATTTTAAAACTTTCTGACTTTTTTCAGGTCACTTAATTTGACCCCTCCTCCTTATTTTTGGGTCACAAAATATCGGTGGTGCTATGTATTTTTGAAACTAATTTGCTGTTGGCATCCTTCTGTCTACTAAAGACAATGGCGTAGTGTCCACTATTGTAGAGGAGAGTACTGAGAAGACACTTTGTAGATGTGCAATTTGGTTCTCTTAGTAAGGCTGGCATTGTCCTAGACTTTGTGGCTCAGTTTGGCCATAAATGCCACTACTCTCATGATTCTGCTGTTGACTTCACTGTCAGTGGAGACTGAATCGGCAATGGTGGACCCAAGGTAATTGAAGCTATCCACTGCTTCCAGGCTGTACCCATTGATGACAATGTTCAGAGGGGTGTCTACACTTTGTGTCATGACTTTTGTCTTATTTAGACTTATGGTAATCCTGAACTCCTTGCAGGCATGTGTGAGTCAACTGACAAGCTGTTGCAGGCTGTGCTCAGTGTGTGACGCTAAGGCTGCATCATCGGTGAATAGCATTTCCTGGATGAGGACCTTCATGACTTTGGTTTTAGCTCTAAGAGGTGTTGAACAACTAGCCATCAGCTCTGGTGTGTATGTAGACTCCCTCACTACAGCCATTGAAGGTGTACTGGAGAAGCAAGGAGAAAAATATCCTGAACAGTGTAGGTGCAAGGACACAGCCCTGCTTCACTCCACTGCTGACTGGAAATGCACCATGTTGCACCATGTTGTTAATGTTGCACCATTAAAACAAACTGTGCTGTGCATGTTTTCGTGGAAGGGGCTAATGATTTCAAGAAGTCTGGGTGGGCAGCCTATCTTTTGTTGAAATTTAAAAGATGACCAGGTTTAATGCCTTCGTTAGGTCTATGAATGCTGTGTAGAGTGGCATCTGTTCATCCTGGCACTTTTCCTGTAGCTGGTGTAGTGAGAAGATCATGTTCACAGTTGACCGTTTGATGATTATTACCTCATACAAGAACAAAGGAGATCAGAGCGACTGCAACAATTACTGGGGCATTTCTCTCCTCAGAAAGTAGGAAAAGTCTTTGATCATTTTACACTGGTGCATCTGCAGACCCTTGCATCTTGTATCTATCTGGAGTCACAGTGTGGCTTAAAAATTAGCTGGAGACTGGTAGAAAATAAGTACCAAAAATTCGAAAATTAGATGATATAAAATTTTTTTTTTAAATTGTTGCATTTTTTTTTCTGTAATGTTAATGTATATAATTGAAAAGTTTTTGCTTATTTGAAAGAAGAAACATTAAAAAAAATCCTGAGGATTAAAAAAAAAAAAATTAGCTTATGGAAATAATGAAAATTATAAATAATAGACAATGTTTACATTTTTGCACCGTTAAATCAATTGAAATTTAATGTAACCAAAAACAAGTTATGACGAGAGGCTTTTTTTAAAAAAAAGTTCTATGAAAAATCAATAAATTGTCCAATTTTCATGGGAATTTCCATAATTACTTAACTTTTAATGAAGGTATGTCTTAAATAGGTTTTTCATAAAATACATTAGGGAAATTTTTTATGAGGTCTACCCCCCCCCCATTTTATTTTATGAAATATGAAAAAATGAACTGACAAAAAAAGATTTTTACTTTTATTTTATAAAGATAAGAGTCTGAATAATTATATCAGAAGATTTTTATAAGTTTCTATGCCAGAATTTTTTAGTAAAAGAACCATGAATACAGAATTCTGCTAAAAAATATCAATAAAGAAACTGACCGTATTGTAAATAAATGGACTGTTTTACTTATTTTTCAAGATATCGGTGAGTAATTTTTCCCCAATTAGATAATTTGATCTTTGAATTAACTGTGGTATTCACAGAATTGCATCCCGGCCTACTGCCTTAAAAAACGCTAGGTGGTGATAGCTGAAAAAGCCCCCCCCCAATAAAATATTGTCGAAAAAAATGAAAATACTGAAAAAAAATATTTTTTTAGCCGATTGAAGGCGTTTTTATTGACAAATTTTTTTTTAGTGATTTGAAGGTGTTAAAAGTAAGCCATATTTTATCGACGAATAAATGTAAATATTTAGCTACCCCCTTAAAATATTTTAAAGAGGGAGAGGGTTAAAAATTTACATTTACTATCGAAAAAAGACTAGGGGGGGGAAATTGCATTAACTTTTCGGGAAAAATGCCTTAAGTGATGGTTGTTTTTTTTTTCAGCACGTACCACTTCAACTCGGGTCTTCATTCGTGGGGAGGGTTGTTTATTCAGCTATCTCAGCCTAGCGTTTTTTTTAAGGCAGGAGGCCGGACGCAATTCTGCGAATAGCACCAAATTAACTGTTTTTCTTTGTAACAACTCTTTATGTTTGTTATTTCTTTTTTGTGAGATTTAAAAAAAATAGTTTTAAAATATTCACATTTCAGGTGACGTATTTTGGTGGTACCTACCAATTAAATAATATGCAGTGTCCCTTATGATATGGTTTATGTAGCGACATTAGCTGTTACTCTAGTTATAACTTAGGACTCAAAGATTAAGATATAAATAAGGATATATTAAATTTTTACTTGAAGGCACTTACAACGCATGTATCGCATAAAATTCGATACTTTTTCTTATAGAAAATGAACTTTTTGACAAGTGTAATCCCGGCAAAGGATGGCTCGGTGTGTAGAATACCGTACAGACTGTTTCGACTTTATTAAGTCTCATCAGCGGTATATACTAACGATTTCCCTCCGACAGAAATCGAAACCGGGACTTCAGCAGACACAGTGAAACACTAGTGAAACACTTTTATCGCCTCGGCCACAGTACACAGCTGACCATCCTAGCGAAATTAAGCTTGTCAAATGATACTACACACCTCTACCATAATAGGTAAGGGGGCGTTATTGAGAGAATAATAACAACAAACAGACCGTATGCCCTTCGGCGAAGTGAATAAGATTTTTGGATGTTTGTTTATTTAAAAACGTTGCTGAATAAAGTATATATTAAATTTTTACTTGAAGGCACTTACAACGCATGTATCGCATAAAATTCGATACTTTTTCTTATAGAAAATGAACTTTTTGACAAGTGTAATCCCGGCAAAGGATGGCTCGGTGTGTAGAATACCGTACAGACTGTTTCGACTTTTGTCACACCGAGCCATCCTTTGCCGGGATTACACTTGTCAAAAAGTTCATTTTCTATAAGAAAAAGTATCGAATTTTATGCGATACATGCGTTGTAAGTGCCTTCAAGTAAAAATTAATATATACTTTGTTCAGCAACGTTTCTAAATAAACAAACATCGAAAAATCTTATAAATAAGGATGTTTTAAAAATGTTTCTTCGGTACAATTCCCGGAGTTCCGTTCCGGCCACCTGCCTTAAAAACGCTAGGCGGTGTTTGCTTAAAACCAGCACCTTCAAAAAACAAATCACAAATAAAAAAAATTAAAAACTTTTTTTTCGGTATTTCTATTTTATTTTAATATATTTATTTCCATTCTTTTTTATCGGTTCATTTTTTTTTTCATATTTCATTGAAGGTGTTTTTATCGACAAATTTTTTTTAAAGCTAACACCTCCTAGCGTTTTTGAAGGCAGGCAGGTGGGTCGGGATGGAACTCTGTGAATAGAACCGTTTCTTCTTTCGAATGGACAACATTTTTTCAAGATAATATTAACCTTTATGCAAGTTTCATTGTGTTAAATATAGTGTGTGTGTGTGGGGAGGGTAATTTCACAGGGAAAATTGGTGGTAACTAACAATCACATTGTGATGTTTACTGGAGATCAAGCAGACAGCTAAATATTTAGTTGTCAATTGAATAATACACAGGATCTCTTATATGGTTTATGTGGTGGCGTTAGGTGTTACTCCAGTAATAACCTAGGACTCCAACATTAAATTTATAAACGAATGGTACAACTCTAGACAAGATTAACAAAGAACAAGAATAATATTCAGGGTAGACATATATTCCAACTACACCGGCGGAAGTAAATACGGCAGAAACATATTTTTGTTATTTTTTTACATGTTTTCTGAAATCTTTCGAATGAGCAGATAAACACAGGTAAGTGGTTGTTTATTCACCTAATTAACAAAAAATAATGTTACTAGTATTAATACTAGTAATTTTTCTCCGGTGGTACGGTCGAATCATTTTAATATTATCTTCAATCCCAATTTTAAGTCGTGAATTAGAATGTAAATATTTCATTCTCAAGTCATCATTGTATTATTATTATTTATCATAAAGTAAAAGAAATTAAAAAAAGTAGGTCAAATAAAGACTTGATGTTTATCAAAATATCATATATTAGAGACATAAATTAATATATTAACCAACAGAAAGATACTTTTATTCACTTAAAAAAAACTAATTAAAATTAATTAAATCGATTATTTAAGGGTAAATTTTAGTTTTAGTAAAAATAATGAATTTCAGTAAAGAAAGAAAAATTATATTACATATGTTAGGTCCAATTTTTCGTCTGCTTTTCATTTAAAAAAGAATTAAAATTAATTCGATTAATTAGGGTCAAATTTTTGTCTAAGTCAAAAAGTAGTAATATAATGAGCAACAGCAAAAAAAAAAGAAAAGCAAAATAATATTACACATCAATTTATTTCTAATACATTTAAAACTGTTATAAATTTAGATATAACTTAACATGGTTGCCGTTTACAAAATAAATTTAATCCTTCCAATTGAAAAGAAATAAGAAAAATCAGGGAATTATCCGATTTTAATGAATTTTTCAGTTTTGATTTATGAATGAATTAATTTTATAATGCATTCTGATTTAATAAAGTATATCTGCTATGATAAATTAATATATAAAATTCATTTAAAATATGAATATCATGTTAAGTTTAAATGTCATATTTTTAGATTCCAAAAACATTTAATGCATCCGTTATTTTATTTAAAAAAACTTTCTGATTTAATCAGGTATATCTGCTATTAATATATAAAATTCATTTAAAATATGAATATCATAGGGACTGGCAAACTGAGCCGAAAAAGCGTTTTTGACAAAAGAATTATTTTCTGTAGGGGGGTGGCTACAGAAAATAATTTACCAAAAATCAGGGAAATATTGGATTTTAATGAAATTTTCGTGTTTATTCATCAAAGAATGATCTTATTATTTATTTTATTTCAAAACTTTCTCATTTTTTTTTCAGGTCACTTAATTTTGAACCCCCTTAATAATTTTTAGATTTCTTTTTTACTCATTTCCATAATTATTTAATTGGCTATTATCTTATTAAAAAAAAATTATATATCGATATTTTTTCTGCTTAAAGAGGGGGGGGGGCTAAATTTTTAATAGAGTTTTTCTTCAAAACTTATTACTTTGTGAATATAAAATAAGGTTTGCATTAAATAGATATTTATTTCTAGAAACAAAAATATAACATTTTAAACCTAATATCAAGATTCGCATATTTTAAAAACAATTAAATTAATTTTCAATATAATTCACATAATGTTCGAAAATTAATTGTATGGGAGCAAATATACTTAAAATGTGAACTACCTCCCTTAGGTTAGAAGAGAGTTAATCTTTCTGTCTGTATTTACCGAAAAATTCAATATCGAATAAGGTAAGTTCATTTCATTATTACTATTTTTAATTCAATTATTCATTTTTAATTCAAAATATTCAAATTCAAATTGATGTTTTGTCACT
The DNA here is from genome assembly GCA_023376005.1 of Doryteuthis pealeii. NCBI lineage: Eukaryota > Metazoa > Mollusca > Cephalopoda > Myopsida > Loliginidae > Doryteuthis > Doryteuthis pealeii. The sequence continues at coordinate 91,862,841 of CM042151.1, forward strand.
TTTTATCTTTGAATTAACAATTTTTTTGTTTTTTTACTAAAATAAAAAAATTGCACTTCCAACACTTGTCATTTTCTGGCATACCTGACTATCTGGCCCCCCCCCATCTAAAAAATTTTTTTCCTTCAATGGATTATTATCGATTGCACACCAATCTATCAGATTGTAAAATAAATTTTTTAAAAGTTCTTAATTTTTCGAGTTTTCAGGGGTGAAGTTCCCCGTATAAGTTTATCGTAAATCAATCCCCCATATGGAACTGCTAAAAAGATTTTTTTTTTTTTTTTTTTTTTTTTAATGGATTATTATCATTTACACACCAATCTATCAGAAAAAAAAAAAATTCTTAAAAGTTTTTACTTTTGAGTTTTCAGGGTGCTCATTTCCCTGTATGGAAATGAGAAAGTTTTGAAATAAAATAAATAATGCATTATAATTTCATTCATTGCTTAATCAACACTGAAAAATTTATAAAAATCCGATAATCCATGATTTTGTGAATATTTTCTGTAGGGGGTACTAAATTCATTTTGTCAAAAACAGATTTTATGTCAATCAAAAAGACAAAAAGTTTAAAATATTATGGCAATTACGGAATACCATACATGAAACGGAAATGAATATATATTTTATTTTCAAATGAAATAATATATTTTTTATTATTTTACATCAAAAAATCGGATTTACTTGGTTAAAGTGAAAACGAGTGAGTAAAATTTCAGTAATATTTAATAAATATGTATTTAAAGTAACGCTTTACTTATTTTAAAAAGATGTTTATAAGTATTTAAAAACTATTTTTAACCATTATTGAACACGATAAATCAAAATAAATTCAACGTAACTTTTTGTTGAAATTCGGACAATTTTTAATGTATAAATGTATTAAAATAATTGCATATTGTAATAATATTTTTTTTTTTAATGATGGTCAGTTGTTCTACTTATCGATTTAGAACAAAGTTTGACCTTAAATAATAGATTTAATTATTTTATTCACTTTTAAAACTCAGCAGACGAAATTAATGTCGTAGCTAGAATATCTGATGTTTAAGTTTAAAATGTCATATTTTTAGATTCTAAAAACATTATAATAACTACTTTACTTCTTATGGGTAATTCCATGTCAAATCATCCAGCCATGTCACCCCCCTTTAATTGTACAGGAGTGGACTATGTTAAAGTTAGACATTCCCCAAAATTTGAGCTTCCATTCCAAAAATTGGTGGAGTTAAGTCGATTTTTTGCTTTCCAAATTTGAGGTGGGTTACAAAAATGTGGACTTTTTGTAATCTATTTTTGTCTGTAAATGAGTTCTTGAGCTTCCTACTCCTAAAATTGTTTTATAAAAGGATTTTTGCCTAAGGAATCTAAATGCTAGTCAACCAATTTTAAGTTATTAATGATTTTATTTTTCATAGCAGGATCAATATCCTGATGTGGAACTACATCTATGACAAAGATGTTTTTTATTATTATTTCATATCTATTGAACATTATTTGTACCAAAAAGTTTGGTTTTTTGCTCAGAATGAAGTTACAAAATTTTGTTAAAATTTGTTAAATTTCTCTCATTTCAATTTTTCTTGAAATTTTGTAAGTCTGGACTATCTTAATGTTAGACAAACCCCCAAAATTTGAGCTTCTAATTCCAAAAATTGGCAGAATTATGTTGATTTTTAACTTTCCACATTTGGGTGGAGAGTCACAAAAAATGGTGACTTTTTGTAATCTAGTTTTGTCTGTAAAATGAGTTCTAGAACTTTCTACTCCTAAAAAAATGGTTATATATGATTGTCCTGTTTCTCTATGGAAGACTAGTGTAAACCTAATTACAAATTTCAATCTTTACTTCAAAATATCCAGGATTTATTCTGGGGACAGTAATACTTATTCAGTAGGGGTCTTCTTATTGTGTTGTTGTTTTTTTCCTTTTCTTTTTTTTGGTTTTCCTTACATCAAATTTTATACTTATGGGTTCCCATGATGTTTTTTTTTATTTCTTACTAGTGTCAGAATTTTAAAAATGTCTAATATAATCAAATAATTTACTATCAACAATTGCTCTACAATCTGATCATATATAAACACAGCCATGTTATAAAGCTTATGCCACTCTATCAGGCAAGGTTATTTAAACCTTTTCAAACTAAGACTGTAGAATCAAGCTGGCTGAAAGTTGTCTTCATTATTATACTAATTTCATTCACTATTAAATGTTGGTAAGTTTTTGTTTCAAAAAAGAAATAAAACTTAGCAAAGATTTATGTATTAAGATTGTATTCTTTAATTATTAAGCATCGATATGAAAAAATTGTTATAATATGACTTAAAATTAATTATCAACATGAAACGTATAATTGTGTATTTACAAAAAAAGCATCAGTATCCTTTTTTGAATATTCTTTTGTTTATTTGCAGATATCAATTATTTGTGGTATAAAACATCTGGATACAGTTGATTTTTCAGAAATTTAAAAGTAATTAGGAAATAAACATGGAAAATAACAGTGAAAACAAAACTAAATTTCTGAAGAATGTTTTTCAACTTTGTCAGAGAGATCAACCTTCCATACACAGACAATACCCTCAGAAGAGAACCATTTTTTCTTGTGATTGTGTGGATCAACATTTCCAACATTCCCATTAAAAACACCATGCGAATCACACACGGGTGAGAAAACCATTTTTTGTGAAATATGTGATCCGCATTTTCACAGAAATCTAGTTTATAAAGATTCACATGCGTATACAATAATACTGGAGAAAAACATATTCTTGTGAATTTTGTGAAAGTGCTTTTTCTTTCTCTCCTTCTGTGAATCAGTTAATAATCGTAACACGGAGAGAACCGTTTTTCTTTGTGCGAATGTGGAAGTTTTTCTGATATTCAGTTTCAATAGATGCGTTATCGATCACTACACAAGCAAGAAACCATCATTTTCTGTGAAAACTTGTGAAAGGCTTTTTCTCTCTGATATCTAACACCGCCTCATGTAACCACTCGTATTGACACAGGAGAGAAGCCCATTTCTTGTGACAGTGTGGGATCAGCGAATTTGCCAGAGATTCAAAAACATTTAAAAAACACATGCGTCTACACATCACCGGAGGAACCATTTACTTGTGAGTGTGTGGCAACAGCTTTTTTCACAGAATTCTCATTTTAAAACACGATACATATTCGATAACAAGGAGAGAGCCATTTTCCGTTGTGATGTGTGGTTGCATTTTCAGAGAATTCCAGTTTAAGATTCTCATATGCGTAATAGGACGCGAAAACCATATTCTGTGAAGTGTGTGGATTTCAGCTTTTCATTGAATGCAATTAAGTCACATGCGTATACCACAAGAGAGAAACCATTTTTTGTGAAGTGTGTGGATTAGCGTTTTTCAGAAATTCAACATTTTTAATACGACAATGCTAACAACACCAGGGGAGAAACTTTTTCCTTGTGAATGTGTGCGTGAATCATTTTCACAAAAAATCCTCTTTAAAACAAAATATGCGTAATACACACAGGGAGACATTTTTCTTGTGAAGTATGTGGTCAGTATTTCAGAGAAGCACAATTAACCAGCAATGCGAGTAACACAGGTGAGAAAGACCATTTTTCTTGTGAGTGTGTGGATAACATTTACGAAATGACAGTTGAGAAACATGCATGTCAAACACAAGTTGATAACTCATTGTGATAAGCAAGTGTCATTCGCAAATATTTAGAATTGCTTTTTTTCAATATCAACAATACTTCAAATTAAATATTCCTTGTCTACTGACTCTGACCATAGTATCACTGAATGACAGGTTTACTATGGATCATTATATGTTATTCATGAGGGTTAAGTTAAAATGTCATATTTTAGATTCTAAAAACATTTATTTAATAACTACTTTACTTCTTATGGGTAATTCCATGTCAAATCATCCAGGCCATGTCACCCACCCTTTAAATTGTACAGGAGTGGACTATGTTAAAGTTAGACATTCCCCAAAATTTGAGCTTCCAATTCCAAAAATTGGTGGAGTTAAGTCGATTTTTTGCTTTCCAAATTTGAGGTGGTTACAAAAAATGTGGACTTTTTGTAATCTATTTTTGTCTGTAAAATGAGTTCTTGAGCTTCCCTACTCCTAAAATGTAATTAATATTATTAACAGCAACAGAAAGATGCCTTTTATTCACTTAAAAGAAAACTAATTAAAATTAATTAAATCAATTATTTAAGGGTAAATTTTAGTTTTAGTAAAAATAATGAGTTTCAGTAAAGAAAGCAAAATTATATTACATATGTTAGGTATACCAATTTTTCGTCTGCTTTTCATATTAAAAAAGAATTAAAATCAATTCGATTAATTAGGGTCAAATTTTTGTCTAAGTCAAAAAGTAGTAATATAATGAGCAACAGCAAAAAAAACAAAAAAAAAAAAAAACAAGAAAAGCAAAATAATATTACACATCTAATTTATTTCTAATACATTTAAAACTATTATCAAATTTAGATATAACTTAACATGGTTGCCGTTTACAAAATAAATTTAATCCTTCCAATTGAAAAGAAATAAGAAAAATCAGGGAATTATCCGATTTTAATGAATTTTTCAGTTTTGATTTATGAATGAATTAATTTTATAATGCATTCTGATTTAATAAGGTATATCTGCTATGATAAATTAATATATAAAATTCATTTAAAATATGAATATCATGTTAAGTTTAAATGTCATATTTTTAGATTCCAAAAACATTTAATGCATCCGTTATTTTATTAAAAAAAACTTTCTGATTTAATCAGGTATATCTGCTATTAATATATAAAATTCATTTAAAATATGAATATCATAGGGACTGGCAAACTGAGCCTAAAATGCGTTTTTGACAAAAGAATTATTTTCTGTAGGGGGGGGGCTACAGAAAATAATTTACCAAAAATCAGGGAAATATTGGATTTTAATGAAATTTTCGTGTTTATTCATCAAAGAATGATCTTATTATTTATTTTATTTCAAAACTTTCTCATTTTTTTCAGGTCACTTAATTTTGACCCCCCTTAATAATTTTTAGGAGATTTCTTTTTTACTCATTTCCATAATTATTTAATTGGCTATTATCTTATTAAAAAAAAATTATATATCGATATTTTTTCTGCTTAAAGGAGGGGGGGAGGCTAAATTTTTAATAGAGTTTTTCTTCAAAACTTATTACTTTGTGAATATAAAATAAGGTTTGCATTAAATAGATATTTATTTCTAGAAACAAAAATATAACATTTTAAACCTAATATCAAGATTCGCATATTTTAAAACAATTAAATTAATTTTCAATATAATTCACATAATGTTCGAAAATTAATTGTATGGGAGCAAATATACTTAAAATGTGAACTACCTCCCTTAGGTTAGAAGAGAGTTAATCTTTCTGTCTGTAAGTTTACCGAAAGAATTCAATATCGAATAAAGGTAAGTTCATTTTCATTATTACTATTTTTAATTCAATTATTCATTTTTAATTCAAAATATTCAAATTCAAATTGATGTTTTGTCACTTTTTATCTTTGAATTAACAATTTTTTTGTTTTTTTACTAAAATAAAAAAAAATTGCACTTCCAAACACTTGTCATTTTCTGGCATACCTGACTATCTGGCCCCCCCATCCCATCTAAAAAATTTTTTTCCTTCAATGGATTATTATCGATTGCACACCAATCTATCAGATTGTAAAATAAAATTTTTTAAAAGTTCTTAATTTTTCGAGTTTTCAGGGGTGAAGTTCCCCGTATAAGTTTATCGTAAATCAATCCCCCATATCGGAACTGCTAAAAAGATTTTTTTTATTTTTTTTTTTTAACTTTAATGGATTATTATCATTTACACACCAATCTATCAGAAAAAGAAAAAAAATTCTTAAAAGTTCTTTACTTTTTGAGTTTTCAGGGTGCTCATTTCCCTGTACGGAAATGAGAAAGTTTTGAAATAAAATAAATAATGCATTATAAATTTCATTCATTGCTTAATCAACACTGAAAATTTCATAAAAATCCGATAATTCCATGATTTTTGTGTGAATTATTTTCTGTAGGGGGGTACTAAATTCATTTTGTCAAAAAACAGATTTTATGTCAATCAAACAAGACAAAAAAGTTTAAAATATTATGGCAATTACGGAATACCATACATGAAACGGAAATGAATATACATATTTTATTTTCAAATGAAACTAATATATTTTTTATTATTTTTACATACAAAAAATCGGATTTTACTTGGTTAAAAGTGAAAACGAGTGAGTAAAATTTCAGTAATATTTAATAAATATGTATTTAAAGTAACGCTTTACTTATTTCTAAAAAGAAATGTTTATAAGTATTTAAAAACTATTTTTAAACCATTATTGAACACGATAAATCAAAATAAATTCAACGTAACTTTTTGTTGAAATTCGGACAATTTTTAATGTATAAAATGTATTAAAAATAAATTGCATATTGTAATAATATTTTTCTTTTTTAATGATGGTCAGTATGTTACTACTTATCGATTTAGACAAAGTTTGACCTTAAATAATAGATTTAATTATTTTATTCACTTTTAAAACTCCCAGCAGACGAAATTAATGTCAGTAGCTAGAATATCATGATGTTAAGTTTAAAATGTCATATTTTTAGATTCTAAAAACATTTATTTAATAACTACTTTACTTCTTATGGGTAATTCCATGTCAAATCATCCAGGCCATGTCACCCACCCCTTTAAATTGTACAGGAGTGGACTATGTTAAAGTTAGACATTCCCCAAAATTTGAGCTTCCAATTCCAAAAATTGGTGGAGTTAAGTCGATTTTTTGCTTTCCAAATTTGAGGTGGGTTACAAAAAATGTGGACTTTTTGTAATCTATTTTTGTCTGTAAAATGAGTTCTTGAGCTTCCCTACTCCTAAAATTGTTTTATAAAAGGATTTTTGCCTAAGGAATCCTAAAATGCTAGTCAACCAATTTTAAGTTATTAATGATTTTATTTTTTCATAGCAGGATCAATATCCTGATGTGGAACTACATCTATGACAAAGATGTTTTTCTATTATTATTTCATATCTATTGAACATTATTTGTACCAAAAAGTTTGGTTTTTGCTCAGAACTGAAGTTACAAAATTTTGTTAAAATTTGTTAAAATTTCTCATTTCAATTTTTCTGAAATTTTGTAAAGTCTGGACTATCTTAATGTTAGACAAACCCCAAAATTTGAGCTTCTAATTCCAAAAATTGGCAGAATTATGTTGATTTTTAACTTTCCACATTTGGGTGGAGAGTCACAAAAAATGGTGACTTTTTGTAATCTAGTTTTGTCTGTAAAATGAGTTCTAGAACTTCTCTACTCCTAAAAAAATGGTTTATAATGATTGTCCTGTTTGCTCTATGGAAGACTAGTGTAAACCTAATTACAAATTTCAATCTTTACTTCAAAATATCAGGATTTTATTCTGGGGACAGTAATACTTATTCAGTAGGGGTCTTCTTATTGTGTTGTTGTTTTTTCCTTTTTTTTTTTGGTTTTCTACATCAAATTTTATACTTATGGGTTCCCATGATGTTTTTTTTTATTTCTTACTAGTGTCAGAATTTTAAAATGTCTAATATTACCATCAACTAATATTACTATCAACAAATTGCTCTACAATCTGATCATCATATTACACAGCCATGTTATAAAGCCTTAATGCCACTCTATCAGGCAAGGGTTATTTAACCTTTTCAACTAAGACTGTAGAGCATCAAGCTGCTGAAAGTTTGTCTTCATTCATTATACATACCTTTCATTCACTATCTAATGTAATGGTAAGTTATTTTGTTTCAAAGAAATAAAACTTAGCCAAAGATTTATGTATTAAGATTGTATTCTTTTAATTTATTAAGCATCGATATGAAAAAAATTGTTATATATGACTTAAAATTAATTATCAACATGAAAAACAATATAATTGTGTAATTACAAATAAAGCATCAGTATCCTTCCTTTTTTTGATATTATCTTTTGTTTATTTGCAGATATCAATTATTGTGGATAATAAAACATCTGATACAGTTGGATTTTTCAGAAATTTAAGAAAGTAACATTAGGAAATAAACATGGAAAATAACAGTGAAAAACAAAACTACATTTCTGAAGAATGTTGTTCAACTTTGTCAGAGAGATCAACCTTCCATACACAGATGCAAATACCCTCAGAAGAGAAACCATTTTCTTGTGATGTGTGTGGATCAACATTTCCAAACAATTCCCATTTAATAACACACATGCGAATACACACGGGAGAAAAACCATTTTCTTGTGAAATATGTGGATCCGCATTTTCACAGAACTCTAGTTTAAAGATTCACATGCGTATACATACTGGAGAAAAACCATATTCTTGTGAAATTTGTGAAAGTGCTTTTTCTGTGAAATCCAGTTTAAGTAAACACATGCGTAAACACACAGGAGAGAAACCATTTTCTTGTGGAATTTGTGGAAAAGCTTTTTCTGATAATTCCAGTTTAAGTAAGCACATGCGTATGCACACAAGAGAGAAACCATATTCTTGTGAAATTTGTGGAAAAGCTTTTTCTGATAATTCTAACCTAAGTAAACACATGCGTATGCACACAGGAGAGAAGCCATTTTCTTGTGAAGTGTGTGGATCAGAATTTGCAGAGAATTCTAATTTTAAAAAACACATGCGTCTACACACAGGAGAGAAACCATTTACTTGTGAAGTGTGTGGAACAGCTTTTTCACAGAATTCTCATTTAAAAACACATATTCGAATACACACAGGAGAGAAGCCATTTTCTTGTGAAGTGTGTGGATCTGCATTTTCAGAGAATTCCAGTTTAAAGATTCATATGCGTATACATACAGGAGAGAAACCATATTCCTGTGAAGTGTGTGGATCAGCATTTTCATTGAATGCCAATTTAAGAAGTCACATGCGTATACACACAAGAGAGAAACCATTTTCTTGTGAAGTGTGTGGATTAGCGTTTTCAGTAAATTCAAATTTAATACGACACATGCTAACACACACAGGGGAGAAACCTTTTTCTTGTGAAGTGTGTGAATCAGTATTTTCAAAAAAATTCTCTTTAAAACAACATATGCGTATACACACAGGAGAGAAACCATTTTCTTGTGAAGTATGTGGATCAGTATTTTCAGAGAAAGCACAATTAACCAGACACATGCGAGTACACACAGGTGAGAAACCATTTTCTTGTGAAGTGTGTGGATCAACATTTTCACGAAATGACAGTTTGAAGAAACACATGCATGTACACACAAGTGATAACTCATTGTGAAATTAGCAGAGTGTCATTTACGCAAATATTTTAAAATTGCTTTTTTTCAATATCAATCAAAATACTTCAAAAATAAATATTCTTGTCTACTGACCTCTGACCATAGTATCACTGAAGACAAGTTTACTATGGACATTATATGTTCTGCCTACCACTTACTTACATTCTCATGCTTACCTAGTACAGATCAAAGTGAAGTATCTGTTCAGGATACTGCACTTTGAGACTTACCTGCATACCAGCCTCTGCTGGAGGTCCAGTGTTCTTTGGCCACTGGACCGGGTTATGGTACAATTATTAGCGTTGTTCCCAGAGGGCCTGCCCTTTTGGGCAGGGCTGGTTTTATTGCCCAGCGCCTGAGGTGCCCGCTTGTGGCTGAATGCCGAGAGGATCGATGCAATTTTTGTTCTTTCTCACCCATGAGCTTCGGCTTGTGGGTGGGCCTATGTTAAAAAGAGGCCTTGTGCCCAGTCCATACAAGTGGGGTATGATACAAATATCCTTACATTCTCATACATGGATTTACATACATACACTGATCCCTTTCCATTCACCTATTTCTTCCTCTTTGAATTCTGTGTGACCTGCATGATCTGTGTTGGATACATGACCAGATCCATGTAGTGGCACACATTCCACACACCCGGTCTATGTAACGAAGGAACCTGCTCACCATACACACTTTCCCGCACCTTTGGAACAGTTGGGCACTTGTGCCTCCAAATCTCTACTTTTTTCTTTTACCTCTTCTGTAACAGTGTGTTGACAACTTTGAACCCTTTTCATCACATTGTAATATTGTTTGTTTATATTACATGTTCTTCATTATATATTATGTTCCTGTTGAAATACTCTTTTGAAAGGCCGCCCTGTCGGCTGGGGCGTAAAAATGCACCGACTGCACCTCTGCAGAGTGGTAAGACTTCCCCAATGGGGCCACCTGTTGGCCGTGGATGGCGACCCATGATGCTTAAGGATAGAACAAAGGTGGATGAGCAGTTCATGACATGCAATACTCCACTTTGGCCCTATCTTGGGCAAGACGGGCGGTCAGAGAGGCCCCCTCCGATCAATCGGCTGGTCACATCAAGTCTTAGCACCTATATGATTTTCCCAACCCTATTGCCCTTATGGCAAGCCCCAACCCCTTTTTATCATATGGGTGCTAGAAGGCGGTGGCTGCGGGTCTACATGTCCTGGGAATGACGTTAAACTCTATCTGATGGTGAAGTTCCAGTTTTGGAGGTTTGGGGAATGTGGAGCACCCCTTCATCACCATTGCTCCCTGGTCCACTCTGACCCAGAGTGGTAGTATCTGTTAGGGTCCCATCTATGGGTTAAATAGAAAAATGTATTTATAAAAAAATTGTATTATCCATTAAGAATTGATTTATTTCAAAACTTTATCGGCATTAAATGACCCACTGAGGTTGATATGCCGTAAAACAAAACAAACAAACAAATCTTTTGAAAGGGGGCCAAAAAATTCAAAGGTAATATCAATTTGTCCAAATACGCAAAACGGAAGAAGACGTTAATATTTTAGATATTAAACCGGCTCTACTTCAATAATCTCAGTCGTCAGATTTCAATCTTCTCTTTGAAATAAAATGAGGTATCTTGTAAATGCGTATATGGTTTGCAAGAGAAAATAATAGACAAGAGGTTTTGGATTTAAATCGTTTATTAAAATAAACAAGGGTTGATAATAGACGGGTTTGTCGTTAGAAGAATTAGTAGTAATATCTGGTAGCAGGAGTTAATAAGTCAGGAATGGCCTGCGGTCGTGAGGTGCAGTGGGGGTGAGTTGGTATGCTAATATGTCAGGAGGCGCTTGGTGGCCGGTCAGTGTTGTTGATGGATGTGGGCCGATGTGCCAGTGTGAGTGGGGTTGTATCGTGTTGATGGTACGATTTTAGGTGGATAGAAGTTGTAAGTAACCTCCTTTCCTTGCCCAGTGGAATGAGGGTGGGCGTGGGTATAGCGGTGGTAGGTAATACGTCAGGAAGGGCCCAATGGCCGAGTGAGTTGTAGTTCGTGTTGGTAGGGTACCGTTGTAAGTTGATATGGGGCTGTGGTAGTTGATGATGGTCGTTGGTGTGGGGGTGAAGCAAGGTTGAGTTGGTTAGGGTAAACGCGGGTGTGCGTTGGTCGAGGTTTTGACACTCCCTTTTATCTGCCGGCCGCGACATTCATGGCTTGGAACCCTCCAGTCAACTGGTTTGGTTCTCAAAATGCCAGCCTTATATACTAACGGGTAAGCTCCAGAAATGGTTTTGAGCGTTTTAGCAGGAGAGTTTTTTATTGGCTGAAAATCCGGATTCCGTTTACAATATTATTTTTTGTTGTTTTCGAATTCCATTCAAGCGTAACTCAATCCGAGCCCATGCACAGAACTGTGCCAAATTGGTCACTTCGTGATAGGGCACCATTGGGTTCACTTCCGCTTGTTGTCTCCGACTTGTGTTTTAATTGTTTTGTTAGTGAGTGGATGTTGGTGAAGTAAAGACGTGAATCATAAGAGATATCTATCTCTGTTATAACATCTTCTAAAAAAACACCATCTTAAGTACACACAAAAAACAAACATCCGGGCACATCAGTCGAACCTCGCGTCCGTCCAGTGCCTAAATTGCATTTGTTTTTGCATGCGGGCAGACGCGGGTTCGATCCCGGTAGGCAAGACAAAGTCTTGCTCTTTTTCGTTCTCCGTCACAAATACAAATTTGTTCGAATCAATACAACTGCATGTTTTAAAATGAAAATATCATAAAATGTGTTCTTAATTGTGCTTGCGCATTATTTGAAATGAACTTAATTGTTATTAACTAATCAAAATTCATGTCAGTGTAGGTGTTCTGCCATTTACATTCATACATACATACTTTCACTTATGCACACACCTTCATAACACATACTTACTTATTCACATACATACTCTAACCCAAATACATGGACACTGTTTTCCTGACCACCTATTTATTGCTCTTTGAACTCTGTGCAACCCTGCATGATCTGGGTTGGATACGGGATCAGATTCATGCATACACCTGGCCTATATGACAAGGATCACATGAACACTTAGATCTTTTTCCATGCCTCTTGGTTGACAAACTCGCAGTTTCTTCCACAAATACTAAAGCTGACAGGCACATCTCCAAATCTCTGTTGAATACAATACTTCTTTAAATCTCTCATAACAGTCTGTTGAGAACTTTGAAATTTGAACCCTTTTCCTCATATAGAGTGAAATCTCAAATGGGAAGTAAATTGTTGGTGTCTAGTTAGTAAGTTTACGTGGGCACTTTGGACCTTTGGAACAATTGGGTAGTTCTTTCTGCAGCACTGAAGCAGACAGACCCATCTCCAAATCTCTACTAAACACAATACTTTTTTGTACCTCACATAACGGTCTGTTTAGAACTTTGAACTTTGAACCCTTTTCCTCATATTGTAATATTGTTTGTTTATATTACATGTTCTTCATTATATATTATGTTCTTGTTGAATGCTGTCTTCAGATTTCCTTGTTTTGTTTGATTGTTTATTAATCCCATATTCTCCCCGGTTAAATAACCTGTCTGACCCTCTCAGCCAAGTGAAGACAGGATAATCTTAGTCTGAAAGAAATAGATGTTATTCTTACTTCAATTGAATAATGGGAAAAGTTATTCCAAATGTTAAAGCAAAAATTTCTTTTAATTTCTTAAGCTGACTACACTATAGAGTGAAATCTCAAATGGGAAGCGTATGAGTAGCACAGGGATCTGTGCGGTAAAGTAAGGAGCTGATGGTAGGTTTAGCACTCCACCTCAGACACAAAAACAATCTCCTTGGTCTAGTGCTAGTGAAAAGGGGATAGACTCCCTCGTTGATTGGTTGATACCGACTTGAGGCCACCCCGACAACTTTACTTTATGATTGTTTACTGTTTCTTCTGTTTAAATTACCTGTCCGACCTTCTCAGTCAAGTGACAGCAGAATATTATATAATAAAATAATTCTTTCATCCCATCAAGAATTTCTCCTTTTTCTTATTATCTATTAAATTCAGCCAACCTCCCAACTTTGTTTAGATACCAATTTGATGATATTATATAAACAAATCAATACAAAAATATATGTAATTCTCACTTCCAGAAAGAAAAAAAAAAACAACCTTTTCTGACATGAATCTCCCAGAAGTAAACTATCTTATTATAATGGAGATTGTGTGTTTGTCTGTCTGTAACCGAAACTATATTACTACTCAAGTCACAATTCTCTTAGTTATTGACATCACATTCTCAATGATTTTATTTTTATTTAAACCTCAATTATTAATAAAATTGTTTTACATTATTAATACTGTTAATCATATCCACATACTAATAGCATGCAAGTATATTTATATATACAACAAAATAGCGGTTTACAGTGTGAATGGGAAGGCTAATTTGCATATTGATATTAAAAATGTGATTTTGATAAATATGTGCTTAGTATTATTGATTTCTAACTGTTTGGTTTTATTTTAATGAATATAAGCAAAAATCTCTTCAATGAAACTTAAATGAAATTCATTAACAAGAAAGAATAACTGTCATTTTATTCTTTACTTCCTCTTATAATTAAATACTTAAATTAGAAAAAATAAAAATGAAAGACGAGAGTGATGGAAGAATAAGTTTCAGTTGTTCTATTTTTCGATTATACCCCCTCTGTTTCAAATCTTTTTATATGCATTTTTATTCAGTTTCATTAGCCTTTCTAATTTAATATAATATTTTATAACATTAAAACTTAAATACTTGCACCCGGAGGGTGCATATATTTGCTAGTTTACATAAACAACTGTGTTAATTTATCAATGTATGAATTTTATAATGCATCAGTTATTTTATATAAAATCTTTCTGATTTTTTCAGGTAACTTAATTTTGACACCCCCTTATTTCCTGGGCACAAAATATATGTGGATTTATATATACTTGAAACTAATTATGTTGTATTCTGGCTTCGTATCCACGATGCTAAATTCGTGTATGTTAGTAGCGGATATCGTCACTAACCCAAAAGCGATGTATGGTAGTAGTCGGCTACTGAACTTCAATAACAACAGATACGCGTATACAAAAGAGTACTCTTCTTTATTTTCTTCGGTGTGTGGTAGGTGAGGAGTGCAGAGCTTACAATGAGAATGCTGGTGGCTAGCCAAGAGCGCAGTGTTCACAATGAGTGCCCGAGGGATGTTTTGTTGACAGGAGTCTGAAGTTTGTGGCTGCCGAATCTCAACTCTGGCTCTCGCCTCTTGACTGCTCTGCTGTTTTGACTCTACCTTTAAGTACTGTATAGTCCGCCCACACATCTCTTTGTTCGGTTGACCGGAAGTCCTTTCTCTTTGTTCAAATTCCCGTTTGTCCAGATGAGTCTTTTGTTATACTAAGATTTCTGTCTCGCGCTATCTATTGTTTCCTCTGTTCGATTTCCTCCTGTCTTTTCGTACTTCCCGCACCAAACCATAACAATTACAGTATAAATAAAAAGTCAAAAGATCAGAAGTATATATAGAAAAAAATTAAAGTAGCAAATTTGGTCGAAAATAAGTACCAAAAAATTAAAGTAGCAAATTTGGTCGAAAATAAGTACCAAAAAATTAAAGTAGCAAATTTGGCCGAAAATAAGTACCAAAAAATTAAAGTAGCAAATTTGGCCGAAAATAAGTACCAAAAAATTAAAGTAGCAAATTTGGCCGAAAATAAGTACCAAAAATCTGAAAATTAAATGTAAAAAAATAAAGAAAGATTTTTTGAGTTTATTTTATTCTGTTGTTTATGAAATATGACTTTTCTTTTAGATTATCACTGAAAAAATTATACATTGTTATTTGTTCTGTTTCAAATGGTGGTGGCATAACTTTTAAACTGAGATATCTTGATTATTACATTATACTAAAGTAAGTTGGTTATTAAATAAATATTTTTGTTTAGACTCTAAAAATATGAAATTTAAAACTTAGAAATATGTGACTTATATTTTCAATAAATTTTATGTTTTAATTAGGTATGTAAATTGTTGCTCTCAAGCCTCATATGGATGGAGCGAATGGTAATATCTATTTTAAAGAATTTCGATTTATTTCCATTGGATCGATTTGATAGAAAGAATTCATTGATTAATAAGTCAACACTGAAAATTTTATCAAAATCAGATAAATTCTCTGATTTATTGTAATTATTTGTTTCACAATCTGGACCACTGTAAAAAATATACTTCCTTCTAAATTCTTTTGTAATCAAAACCATAACAATTTTTTAGAGCATTTTAGTTTTTCTGCGTGGTTGAAACAAATAAAGATATTTCATTTAAATAATATATAAACAATTTGTAATTTTTCAGTACATAGTGTATTCAATGGATTTTGTTATTGATTGATAAGAAGAAACTGTTACAAGTTATTTTAAAACTTTTAATAATGTTTTTTGTTAACAAAAATAAAACAACAAATATTTATTTAATAAGAAGCTTACGTTAGTAAGCTGATGTAATAACTAATGGAGAAATCTCAATTTAAGTTTAGCCCTCCTCTTTTTAAACAGAACAAATGTTGATGTATAATTATTTCATTCATAACCTAAAAAAATTATATTTCTTATACAACATATAAAAATCTCAAAATTGTCTGCCCTGTCGCTGGAGCGTTAGAATGCACCGACTGCACCTCTGCAGAGGGGTAAGACTCCCCCAATGGGGCCACCTGTTGGCCGTGGGTGGCGACCCGTGATGCTTAAAGATAGAGCCCAGGTGGATGAGCAATTCATGACATGGAATACTCTACTTTGGCCCTATCTTGGGCTAGACGGGTGGTTGGAGAGGCCCCCTCCGATCAATCGGCTGGTCACGTCAAGCCCTAGCACCTATATGATTGCCCCAACCCTATTGCCCTTATGGCAAGCCCCAACCCCTTTTTATCATATGGGTGCTAGAAGGCAGTGGCTGAGGGTCTACATGTCCTGGGAATGACGTTAAACTCTACTGATGGTGAGGTTCCAGTTTTGGGGGTTTAGGGAATGTGGAGCACCCCTTCATCACCATTGCTCCCTGGTTCACTCTGACCCGGAGTGGTAGTACCTGTTAGGGTCCTATCTATGGGTTAAATAGAAAAATGTATTTATAAAAAAATTGTATTATCCATTAAGAATTTATTTATTTCAAAACTTTATCGGCATTAAATGACCCACTGAGGTTGATATGCCGTAAAACAAAACAAACCAAACCAAATCAATTTAAGTTTAGCCCTCCCCTTTTTAAACAGAACAAATGTTGATGTATAATTATTTCATTGATAACCTAAAAAAAAAAATTATATTTCTTATACAACATATAAAAATCTCAAAAGATTTTTTTTTTTTCATTTAATTTTCGGTACATATTTTCTTAAAATAAGACATCCTTGTTTACTGACTTCTGACCATACTAGTCAGGTTTATTATGACCGTTAAAAACAGATAACCCTTTCATCCCAGGCAACCCAGATACTCCTTGAAATGTTCAATCAACTATTTATGTAATCAGACATGTGCACATTAGTGAAGTTAGTACTCTGATAGATTTTCAAGTGTTTGAATTAGAATTTTCAGTAAGTTAAAAATCACATGCAAACTTAAACCTGAAAGGAAGTATCTCTCATTAGTGTCAATGGTATTAAAAACAAAAATTAAGTAATCTACTGTTTAAGTAATCGTACATGTGTGAGTTTGTAAATTGATACTTTATCTATGAATAATTTGGGTAATTTATGAGGAAGTGCAAAAAATTGCTGCCCAGTGACTATTAAAATAACAACCCCAGCTACGGTGTTACTTGAAAGAAGCGACCCCCCCCCCCAAATACATTTACTTGTCGAAAATATCTATCTATCTATTTATCTTCCTTTGTTCATATCTATCTATCTTATTTTGTTTGTTTATCTATCTATCTATCTCAGTCTATTCCAAACTATATATCCATCTTCATATCTAAACAGGAATTACGACAAATTATGATAAATAAACAAGAATTACGACAAAAAAGAGAAGTCCCCCCCCTAAAATACATTTAATGCCCTAAGTTGGTTGTTTTCTTTTGAGTAACACCGTAGCTGGGGTCGTTATTTTAATAGTCACCGGGCAGCAATTTTTGAGTCAGGAGACCAGGACGCACTTCCTCATAAATTACCATAATTTGCATATTTTGCTGACTGATTTCAGATATTCTCATCCAATATCTTATCCACCCTGTCGGCTGCACCTCTGCAGAGGGGTATGACTCCCCCAATGGGGTGACCTGTGATGCTTAAGGATAGAACCCAGGTGGTTGAGCAGTCCATGACTTGCAGTACTCCATTTTGGCCCTTTCTTGGGCTAGACGGGCGGTCAGAGATGCCCCCGCCAATCAATCGGCTGGTCACATCAAGTCCTAGCACCTATACAATTTTCCTAAGCCTATTGCCCTTATGGCAACCCCACCCTTTTTATCATATGGGTGCTAGAAGGTGGTGGATGAGGATCTACATGTCCTGGGAATGATGTTAAACTCTATCTGATAGTGAGGTTCCAGTTTTGGAGGTTTGGGGAATGTGGAGCACCCATTCATCACCATTGCTTCCTGGTCCACTGACCCGGAGTGGTAGTACCTGTTAGGGTCCCATCTATGGGTTAAATAGAAAAATGTGTTTATAAAAAAAACATTGAGTATCCATTAAGAATTTATTTATTTCAAAACTTTATCAGCATTAAATGACCCACTGTGGTTGATATGCCGTAAAACAAAAGAAACCAAACCAAACCAATATTTTATGTTTAATGCGATGTACTTATGCTTTATGATATATATATATATATATATATATATATATATATAAACGCAAATGACAACATACACACACGTACAAAAAAAAAAAACGCATTTACATATACACGAGAATACAGTTATTTAAAAAATAACATCATTTTCAAAAAAAAAATTAATCTGGGAAGAAATGCCATAGCTGGACTGCTTCAGTTCAATTCTTTTGATAAAGAGATATTATCTCGAAAATTCAAGAAAGAATAAAACACAGGTTAACACACAGCACCATCGTTACCGTATTTTTTTTTTTTCTTCACAACTGCATTGTGATAGCCTTCTAAATCAACCTCCTAACCAATATATACACAATGCTTCAAGCAAATTATGAAACTCTCTTATATATATATATATATATATATATTTCTAGTTTCTGATAAGTATTTAGTTTTTTCATTTCTATATTAGGTAACTTATAGGGACTCTATTACTATTATTTGTAATACAACACTCACCACCTGATACACGTCACTAATCTTATGCTGAGAAAAAGAATAGTCTATGTGACCGTATGAGTCCGTGTGTGAAAAATAAAAATAATAAATTAATGAAATATATCACTAATTAGGACAGAGCCTATTCTAGTAATGACCACCCCAAGCGGATTTAACAGGTTTGAATTCAGAATTTTCCTTCCCCTAGACTTACACTACCATCCCGTCCTTCGGGGGTCTGGTGTGCTTCGGCCGCTGGACCGGTGTGTTGAATTAATAGCATTGATCCTAGGGGGCTATCCCCCCAAGCAACACCTGCCCCCTTGACTTAAAGGGGCAGGGCTGGGTTTATTGCCCAGCGCCTGAGGCGCCCCCCTTGAGAGGGAATGCCGACGGGATCAATGCAATTTTTGTTCTTTCCCACCCATGAGCCTCGGCTTGTGGGTAGGCCCACATTAAAACGAGGCCTTGTGCCCAGTCCATACAAGTGGGGTATGCGACAAACCTTCTAGACTGTTTGCCTAACCAACATTAAAGAGCCCAGTCTGCCCTACTATTTTACCCATAGCTGGAAGGAGAGTTGTTGGATTCATACCTTTCCCAAGGATATTAGTGCTTAGTGAACTGTAGCTTCGTCCGGGATTTGAACATTGGTCGACGAGTCCATTTCCTACAACTCTAACCATTACACAATGCACCTCCAACTAATAATATTCAAGCCTCATAGGGATGTATCAAAATTGTACAAAGATTTAGGATATTGGTGATGATGGTGACCACTTGAAAAGTGCTCATCACAGATTGGTAAACTTTTAGCATTTGATTTTGGATTGATTCGTAGAATTGTATTTCTTTTTAAGAACTGGGATCCACCCTCTGGGCAGCAAAAAAGACAACTAATTTTACCTCAATAGACCATAGCAGTGCATTCCTATAGTAAAACCATTAGCAGTGCATTCCTATAGTAAAAACAGTAGCAGTGTATTTCTATAGTAAAACCATTAGCAGTGCATTCCTATAGTAAAAACAGTAGCAGTGTATTCCTATAGTAAAACCAGTAGCAGTGCATTCCTATAGTAAAACCAGTAGCAGTGCATTCCTATAGTAAAACCAGTAGCAGTGCATTCCTATAGTAAAACCAGTAGCAGTACATTCCTATAGTAAAAACAGTAGCAGTGTATTTCTATAGTAAAACCATTAGCGGTGCATTCCTATAGTAAAACCATTAGCAGTACATTCCTATAGTAAAACCATTAGCAGTTTATTTCTATAGTAAAACCGTTAGCAGTTTATTTCTATAGTAAAACCATTAGTGTAAAAAGCAGTAGCAGTGCATTCCTATAGTAAAACCATTAGTTCCTATAGTTATAGTAAAACCGTTAGCAGTTTATTTCTATAGTAAAACCGTTAGCAGTACATTTTTATAGTAAAACCGTTAGCAGTACATTCCTATAGCAAAACCATTAGCAGTGCCAAAAGGGTAGCGAGTCCTCTCTCAGATGTAGGTGTTGTGTGTCTTTGTTCTGGAATGATTGTGGACCCTTCCTAAGTTTACGTATGTTGAACTTTACTTTTGTCGTGCTTTTGTCACTGCTCCAGATACTGTTTTTTTTTTTTTGTACAGGGCCGAGTTACTTGCACTTAACTCTTTTTTCAGTTTCTGTAAATAAAAATGCACACCTAGTGTTTAATGTGTTGGGATTAAAATTAAAATAAAATAAAATAAAAAATCCCAACAAACTCCCATGGGCCTTCACTGGAAGAACCCCTGTGCTTGTGCAACAAAAAAAAAAAAAATGACTCCCAAGAGAATATTTTGGCCATTTGAGTTTAGGCCTTGACTGGGTCTGGTTGCTCCTAATAGCCAGGGAGATATTCCCTTGCTACAGGCGACTATGACTCGATCAATAAAGCCTAAGTCATAAAACCACCTTTTGACTTTGTCTCTTTCTTTTTCATTCCTTGAATTCCTTCCTTTTCTGTGCAACCACCAAATAAGATGGGGTAAAAGCAAGAACCCTAAGAACACAACAAGAATATCCAGCTACCTTTAAACTTTAAAACCCCCAAACCTCTTCATACCCACAAATGATAAGTGGTCCTGATGTATAGCATTGTTCAGTAAGGTATCCTGCATGGAATATATCAAGATGAGTACCTGCGCTTACTGGAGATAAAAAAAAGTCTTCTTTCTTACCTTATTTTTTTCTTTCCTTTGAGAATGTGTATTTTTATGTATAGGGGTCAGGTTATCTGCCTCTGACCTCTTTCTTTTGTAAATACCTGTGCATCTTGAAAAGTCACCCTTGTGCTGTTGATTTAGTTTAAATTATCTTGCATGAAATATATGAAGATGAGTACCTGGACTCACTGAAGATAAAAAGGTATCTCTATTTTTATGTGGAATTAAGTTTGTAAATTTCCAACAGCTCCTCCTCCCATATCTCCATAACTATCAACATCATCCTCATCCTCAAGTAGTACTAACAGCCCAAATTCCCAGGTAATTTTCACCTTTAATTGGCTAAATTCCTAGCAGAAAAATTGTGCGTGCGCATTATCTGAAATGAATTAATTGTTATTAAGAACACATTTTATGATGTTTTTGAGTTAAAGCATGCAGTTGTATTGTTTTTTGAAAAGGTTTCTAAGATTTGTTTATTTTGCACGGAGACTTTCAAAATAGCAACCTGCTTGTTTCAAAGTGAAAGTCAAGGGAGGTTACTCTAATTGCCTTATTTGCTAGGAATTTTGACAACTAAAGGTGAAAATTACCGATTCTCATTCTTATTGATCATCACTCTTAGCAGGTCCTCTGTGCTGCATCCAGTATCTGCACAGAGCTGAATTAATGTATGCTTTTCAGGTCAGCCTATACTGGTGTGTCCATGTATAGGTGTTCACTGGTTAACATCACTTCTGAGTTAATCCTTACTTCTCCAGCAGCATCCAGCATGGTTTGTTCATCTTAATTGGATAGTTTGTATGTGTTGTTTTTAAATATCAGTACAACCAGTGCCATTTCTTCTTTGTGTTTGAAATGAGATAATAGGACAGGGAAGTGTAGATTCATGCCTTTATTTTGGTTAATTGTTTTTAAATATCACTACAATCAGTGCCATTTCTTCTTTGTGTTTGAAATGAGATAATAGGACAGGGAAGTGTAGATTCATGCCTTTATTTTGGTTAATTGTTTTTAAATATCAGTACAATCAGTGCCATTTTTGTTTGTGTTTGAAATGAGATAATAGGACAGGGAAGTGTAGATTCATGCCTTTATTTTGGTTAATTGTTTTTAAATATCAGTACAATCAGTGCCATTTATTGTTTGTGTTTGAAATGAGATAATAGGACAGGGAAGTGTAGATTCATGCCTTTATTTTGGTTAATTGTTTTTAAATATCAGTACAATCAGTGCCATTTATTGTTTGTGTTTGAAATGAGATAATAGGACAGGGAAGTGTAGATTCATGCCTTTATTTTGGTTAATTGTTTTTAAATATCAGTACAATCAGTGCCATTTTTTGTTTGTGTTTGAAATGAGATAATAGGACAGGGAAGTGTAGATTCATGCCTTTATTTTGGTTAATTGTTTTTAAATATCAGTACAATCAGTGCCATTTCTTCTTTATGTTTGAAATGAAATAAATGTTTCAGACAATCATATTCTGATGATTTTTGAAGATTAAGCAAACAACTGAATATTTATTTGCCAATTGAATAATATGTAGGATTTGTTATATGATGTTTTAAAAATATAATTTAAAAAAATTTGAAGTAGATCACTAAGTAGGCCTGAGTCTATTCTAGTAGTGACCCGGTTTGAATTCAGAATTTTCTTTCTCCTAGACTGGTTGCCTAACCAAGGTTAAAGAGCCAAGTTTGCCCTACAATTTACCAATAGCTGGAGGGAAAATAAATGGATTCATACCTTTCCAAAGGTTATTGGCTAAGAATACCCAAAAATCGGCTAAAAACGAATTAAAATTAATTAAATCTATTATTTAAGGTCAAACTTTTGTCTAAATAGATAAATAGTAACATAATGGCCATCAATAAAAAAAAAAAAAAATTACACATTTAATTCATTTTTAATACATTTAAAACGATTTTTTGGTCAATTTCAATCGTGTTCGGTCATAAATGCTCTTTTCATAAATGGTGTGTTTACAAAATTAATGTAACATTTGCAATTTTAAAAAATTTACCAAAACTCAGGGAATTATCCGATTTTAATGAAATTTTCAGTATATATTTATCAATTAATGACTTTTATAATGCATCAGTTATTTTATTTCAAAACTTTAAGTATTTTGTTATGAAAAATTAATATATAAAATTCATTTAGAATATGAATATTCTGATATTAAGTTTAAAATGTTATATTTTTAGATTCTAGAAATAAATATGTATTTAATGCAAACCTTATTTTAGTCAAACAAAGTATAAGTTTTGAAAATTTAGCCCCCCCCCCCCCCCCCCCCATTTTTAAGCAGAAAAATATCGATGTATAATTTTTTCTTTTATAAGATAATAGCCAATTAAATAATTATCGAAATGAGTAAAAAAGAAATCTCGAAAAATACATTTATTTTTTTTTTTTTTAACATTTTATTTTCCGATTTTCGGTACTTATTTTCTCATAGAATATTCCCCTTAACATTTTTTTCTATTCACAACTTCGGTCTTTTATTTATTTATTTTTCTACTGTAATTAGTGACCAACTCGCCGAGATTTTACGACCCCAAAATAAAGGGAGGGGGTCAAAATTAAGTGATCTGAAAATAATCAGAATTTTTAAAAAATAAAATAAATAATGCATTATAAAGTTCAATCATTGATAAATCAGCACTGAAAATTTCATTAACATCCGATAATTCCCAGATTTTTGGTAAATTATTTTCAATTTGTCAAAAATTGATTTTCGGTCAATTTTGGGACTACTAGTATTAGTGCTCTGTGAACTGTGGCTTCGTGCAGAAATTGATATGGTTTATGTGGCAGCATTAGTAATAATTTATGACTCCAACATTAAGATATAACTATCAATTTATTAACGAATGGTACAACTCCATACAAGAGAATAACTAGAATCAACAATAACACTCAGGGTAGACATATATTCCAACTACACCGGCGGAAGTAAACAGGACAGAAAAATATTTTTTATTTTTGGTACGTTTTCTGTAATCTTTCGCATGAGAATATAGACACAGGTAAGCATTTGTTTATTTACCTAATTAACAAAAAATGATATTTCTAATGTTAGAATATATTTAAACAGGTTTTACATAAATTATAGTCACTAATATTAACTTGTCTTTATTTTGTTTTGATTTTTGTCTAGGTGTATGACCCAGGACGAATCATTTTAATATTATCTTCAATCCCTAATTTTAAATCGTAAATTAAAATGTAAATATTTCATTCTCAAGTTATAGGTATTCATCGTATCATAAATTTCAAGAAAATAAAAAAGTAAGTCATACACAGACATTGATGTTTATCAAAATATCATATTTTATAGGCATGAATTATATATGCAAAAATTTCGTCTGCTAGGAGTTTTAAAAGCGAATTAAAAATACTTAAATCTATTATTTAAGGTCAAACTTTGTCTAAATCGATAAGTAGTAACATAATGACCATCATTAAAAAAGAAAAATATTATTACAATATGCAATTTATTTTTAATACATTTTATACATTAAAAATCGTCCGAATTTCAACAAAAAGTTACGTTGAATTTATTTTGATTTATCGTGTTCAATAATGGTTTTAAAATATTTTAAAAATACTTATAAACATTTCTTTTTAGAAATAAGTAAAGCGTTACTTTAAATACATATTTATTAAATGTTACTGAAATTTTACTCACTCGTTTTAACTTTTAACCAAGTAAAATCCGTTTTTTGTATGTAAAAAAATAAAAAATATATTAGTTTCATTGAAAATAAAATTTGCATATTATTTACATTTCGTGTATGGTATTCCATAATTGCCATAATATTTTAACTTTTTTGTGTTGTTTGATTGACGTAAAATCCGTTTTTTGACAAAATGAATTTAGCACCCTCAAAAAGTAAAGAACTTTTAAGAATTTTTTAAAAAATCTGATAGATTGGTGTATAAACGATAATATTTTTTTGTAGCGTTTCCAATATTTACGACGGGGAACTGAGCACCCAACTCGAAAAATAAAGAACTTTTTAGAATTTTTTTTTTTTACAATCTGATAGATTGGTGTGCAATCGATAATAATCAATTGAAGGAAAAAAACAAAAAATTAAAACAAAAATTTTAGATGGTGGGGGTTCCAGATAGTCTTTTCTGGCCAGACATGACAATTGCAATCTTTTTTTTTTATTTTAGTAAAAAAAAAAAAAAGTTAATTTAAAGATAAAAAGTGAGAAAACATCAATTAGAATTTGAATATTTTTAATTAAAAAGGAATAATTGAATTAAAAATAGTAATAATGAAATGAACTTACCTTAACTTATTAGATATTGAATCTTTCGGTTAAATTACTGACACAAACATTAACTCTTCTTGAATAGAGGAAGATATATTTCATATTTTATGTATTTGGTCTTAATTGTCTTCCATACAATTAATCTTCTAACATTATGTGTTTATATTGAAAATGAATTTAATTGTTTTAAAATATGTGAATCTTGATATTAAGTTTAAAATGTTATATTTTTAGTTTCTAGAAATAAATATCTATTTGATGCAAACCTTATTTTATACTCCTAAAGTAATAAGTTTTGAAGAAAAACTCTATTAAAAATGTACCCCCCCTTTTTTAGCAGAAAAAATATCGATGTATAATTTTTTTTTTATAAGATAATAGTCAATTAAATAATTATGGAAATGAGTAAAAAAGAAATCTCCTAAAAAATTATTTTATATTTTTTTTTTTTACATTTTATTTTTCGATAATCAATACTTATTTTCTCATAGAAAAGCCACCGTAAAAAATTTGTTTTGTTTCTATTCATAACTTCGGTCTTTTATCTCTTTATTTATACTGTAATTAGTATCAAAAGATCAACTTGAAACAATTTTACGCCCCCAACATAAGGGGGGTCAAAATTAAGTGACCTGAAAAAAAAATTAGAAAGTTTTGAAATAAAATAAATAATGCATTATAAAGATCATTCATTGATACATAAACACTGAAGATTTCATTAAAATCCGATAATTCCCTGATTTTTGGTAAACTATTTTCTGTAGGGGGGCTAAAGTCATTTTGTCAAAAACGCATTTTAGGCTCCGTTTGCCAGTCCCTAAATTAAATATATTAACCACCAGAAAGATGTTTTTATTCACTTAAAAACGAATTAGAATTAATTAAATCGATTATTTAAGGTTGAATTTTAGTTTTAGTCGAAAAATGAATATCAGTAAAGACAGCAAAATGATATATGTAATACATTTTTAATAGATTTTAAACAATTAGATTCCCCATGAATTACGAATTACGTACTCATGTATTTTTAAAAAAAAGAGAAGAAAACAAAGAAAAAAGATGTTATTAAAATTCTGTAGAAATTGATTCAGAACTTCCCAGATCCTGATTAATAGAAGGGGTTCTGACAAAGAATCTAGAGGTAACGCTGCTATTCGTAGATTTATCCAAGGCATTTGATTCCATATGCAGAGGAAAAAATGAAACAAATACTGCTAGCATACAGTCTCCCCAATGAAACGGTTACCACTCTAATGATGCTCTACAAAGACATTAAAGCAATGGTATACTCAACTGATGGTGACACAGATTTCTTTGACATAGCTGCTGGAGTCCTACAAGGAGATACTTTAGCCCCATATATATTTATAATATGCCTAGACTATGTACTCCGAACATCATTAGATACCATAAAAGACAAAGGTTTCACACTAAAAACATCAAGAAGCAGGCAATATCCCACACATACTATTACAGATGCAGACTATGCAGATGATCTGGCACTTCTTGCAGATACACTGGCACAGGTTGAGTTACTATTACATAACCTAGAGAAGGCAGCAAAAAACATCGGCCTCTATGTAAACTCTGATAAAACCGAGTTCATGTGTTTAAAAAAAAAGGAGACATCTCCACACTCAACCGTAAGCCTCTGAGGCCAGTGGAACAATTCACATGCCTTTCTAATTAATTTCCATAGAAAGCGATGTTAACACACGAATAGGAAAGGCATGGTCAGCTATAAATGGATTATGTCATATACAAATCTGACCTCACTGACAAGTTAAGACAATTCTTCCAAGCTGTGGTTATATCAATGCTGCTGTATGGCTGCACCACTTGGACCCTAACGAGGCACCTTGAGAATAAGATAGATGGGAGCTGCACAAGAATGCTGCGTGCGGTCTTGGACAAGTCATGGAAACAGCACCCCACAAGAAAGCAGCTGTACAGCCACCTGCCCCCTATCTCCCAGACCATCCGAGTCAGATGGACAAAACATGCTGGACACTGCTGGAGGAGCAAGGACGAACTCATAAGTGACATTCTCCTGTGGAAGCCAGCACATGGACATGCTAATGTAGGCCTCCAGCAAGGACCTATATTGACCAACTCAGTGTGGATACAGGATGCTGTGCAGAGGAACCCTCTGGGGCAATGAATGATAGAGAAGGTTGGCGAGAGATTGTCATGGATATCTGTAGTAATTGTGCAACATGATGATTGATTTTTCTGTACACAGTATATTTAATGTTTTTTTTTCTTCAATTGATTTCTAAGAAGAAACTTTTTAAAATTAAAAGAAAATGTTATGAAAACGTTTGTTTTGAGTTCATCGTAAATCTTCATTTAGTCATTTTTTAACAGAATTTAATTGTTCATAATGTATTAAAACTAAATTAGATATGTAATATTATTTTTCTTTTTTTTTTTTTTTTTTTTTTTTTTTTTTACTGATGCTGATTATGTTACCACTTTTCTACTAAAGGAAATTAATTAAAATTGAAGTCAAATTTTTGTTTTAGTAGGGACCATATGACCTTTAAGCACCCCTTTTGCGATTGTTTCATAAGTACATTTTTTCATTTACAACGTCAAAATCCGGTTGTTTGTTAGGGGTTAGGGTTAGGGGTTAGTTTTATAATTTAAAAAAAAAACCTCTAAAAATCATCTGTTAACAAACAACTGAATGTTTACGGTGTAAATGAAAAAAATGTCCTTATGAAATGAGATCGCAAAAGGGGTGCCTAAAGGTCATATGGTCCCTACTAAAACAAACATTTGACTTCAAATAACCGATTTAATTAATTTCCATTCGTTTTTAAAATGAAAATGAGCCAACATTTGAGGCAGTACCTATGCTAGTGTTTTCTATGGACCTTCAATTCGACATGTAAAATACCCCCTATATTTAATACAATGAAACTTGAATAAAGGTTACTCTTATCATCAAAGTTTTTAAACCAATCAAAAGAAGAAACATTACAAAAAACTCCTGATGATTTTAAAAACTGTCCAGCAAATCACACCTAAATGCTTTCAAAAAAGTTCTATGAAAAATCAAGAGTGAAATTCTCACGAAAATTTTGATGTTCAAATTATCTTTAGATGAATTTATGTTTAAAAAAGGTTTTTCCTAGGGGAAATAATTTTTTACGGGGTCCCCCATCCCATTTCATTTTATGAAATCTGAAAGAATGAAGTTTGTTTAGATGATTTTTAATTTTTTTTTCTATAAAGATAAGACTTTGATTTTATACATTTCTACCACTGATGTCCTGACCTTTTTCAGAAGATGACAGCAAATATTTCTGGGCACCGCTGCTTCTCCAATGCTTCTTAAAAGTGCTCCACTTGTCAGGCCTGGGTTATTTACAGGTTCACGTTTCATTTGTGACAAAGAATGTCAGGAACCTTGAGGGACACTTATCGGCCCTCTTACATACCTTTGTAGGTGCTGCAACAAATCTTTTCGCAGTTTAGTGATATCTTCCAATTATTTTGGATATTTCTAATGTAGACTTGCCTATGGAAAATTCAGATGTTATATCTTTCTCATAAGGGGTCAAGTCACATTTGCGACCCATAATTGCATGAGTATAATGACACTTGTTTAATGTCTGGGACACTTCTATATCATGTTGATATTGCAAATGGCCACTGTTTGTTTCCTGTTGCACAGAATAATACAGTTTTTATACAGCCTGTGCATACACCTATTTACATTACACTATGAAACTTTTGTTAAATTCCAATTGGTATTTTTTGCACAAAATGAAAAAATGTCACCTTGTTAATAATTTGAAACGCATTGTATATCAGATGATTTTATAAATGTCTACCACTGATTTATTTTAGTAAAAAAAATCCATGAATTCTACAATAAAAAGTGGTAAAAGATGTCATGATATTATTCTTTGAAAACTTTACTTGCTTTTTTATTTAATATATACTATATTCTATTGAAATGTCCGCAAATTTTTTTTTCAAAGAAATTACATTAAAGAGGTTTTAATTTCTGTGAAGTTTTATTTCTGTGATTAAGTAATTTTGATTTTTTAATGTTTTAAATTTTTTATGCCAGGTACCACCAATTTTTCCTGTAAAATTACCCCCCACCCCTATATTTAACGCAATGAAACTTGCATAAAGGTTAATATTATTCTGAAAATTTTTGTCCATTCAAAAGAAGAAATATTTAAAAAAATTCCTGATGATTTTTAAAATAAATTTAAATGTTTGGACCAAAAAGAAAATATATATTTCATTTCAAGTTATTAGTTTTTCTGTAATGAATGTATTTATTGTTTTTTGTTAGTGATTTCTAAGAAGATACTGTTATAAGCCTTAAAATACTAAATAATTTTTTTTAGTCCTTAAAAATGTGCCCATGCTTGCAAAATATTTGAATGAAATTGAGCGAAATGTATTGAAATAAATTACTGATATCCATTGTGTTACTAATTTTTTGACTTAGACAAAAATTTGACCTTAAATAAATGATTTAATTAATTTTAATTTGTTTTTAAAATGAAAATGAGTGAAAAAATTTGCAAATCCTAATTCGAACATCATTACTAATGATTGAAATTTTTTTCTCTATGGAAGACTAGTGTAGTCATAATTACAAATGAGTTATTTCCCTTTTTTACTTCAATATTTGTGGATTTTACTGTGGGACAGCAAGAGAATTTTTAGTATGTATGTGTCCTTATTGGCTCCCATTAATTTTTTCTATTTCTCACTGATGTCAGAATTTGAAAATGTCTGAAAAACATCAGTTATTCCCCTTTACTTCACATGTTTGAACATCCCTAGTTTACTTTTTCAAAACTATCATGGCACTTTCTATGGCAGCATTAAGTGGAATTTGGTTTTCTTAAGCTTTAAGTGATGAATGCCTTAGCATCAATCATTTAATAGCTGGTTTCTAAAAATATTAATATGAGTCAGTTTCAAAAACACATTGGATTATATTCCAAACAACAGATTATGATTCCTATAAAAAAGACCAACCATTTTTACTTCAAAAATTATATTCAATATTCATTTTTATAGAGACTATCATAATGGAACTCATTTTTTAAGCTATGCATTTGTGATACAATCTTTAATAAATAAAGTATGCCTTTGTTAACCAGTTAAATGGGATATTATATTTTGCCTTCATTAATTTTTAAAAAAATCTCTAAAATAAAAAGATTAATAAATTAAACTTTTAATATCATATTCTTTTAAAAAAACACTGAACAATTAATTAAATGTAAGATGTCTTACTGACTTTACAATTAATTAATTAAGTTTATTCTATGTTTTTGTACATACATTCTATCTTACATATTTCTTTTACTATCAGGGTAGATGTAATTGCTAGCTGTTAAGTGTTCATGTTCAATGTATCATATGTGGACAATGGTATATATGTGTACCTGTTACTTGATGATCAGAAAATTCTCTGATATTAATGTAATTTGCCAAGAAATATATGGCTTCAAGATAATTATTTCTAGTTATCTGAGCACTGATCTCACTAATATCACTTGTACTATCATCAAATTGCTCTACAATTTAATTATCATATCACACAGTCATGTTATATAATCCTTGATACCACTCTATCAGATAAGTGGCCATTTTACTTTCAACTAAGACTGTAGAGCATCATCCTGTTGAAAGTTTGTCTTGATTCATCATGTTTACCATTCACTCACCAGCTAATGTAATGGCAAATATTGAGTGTAATGAATCATAAACTCAGACTGAAACAAAATAACAGCTTTATTTGAAGATGGCAGTACAGGAAACTGGGAAAGTAAAATTCAACAGTGATGTTATAATAATTGATACCACTCTATCAGGCAAGGGGTTCTATTTAACTTTTTCAACTAAGACTGTAGAACATAAAACTGATGAAAATTTGTTTTGATTCATCATACATACCTTTCATTCGCCAGACAATATAATAGCAAGTTCTTTTGTTTCAGATAAATAAAACTTAACCAAAAAGTTATCTGTGTTAAGATTGTATTCCTTTCATTTATTAAACATTAATATGAAAAAATTGTTATTTATGATTTAAAATCAATTATGTGATGTTACAATTCATTGACATGAAAAATAGTATAATTCCATAATCAAAAATTTAACATCAGTATGCTTTCTTTTTTTAAAAATGTTATCTCTTGTTTATTTGCAGATATCAATTATTGCAGATAGTGTAACAGCTGAGTAAAAGCAAGTATGCATTTTCAAAAAAATTAAATCTGCATATTCATAGATTTCATCTTCAGAATCATCACATACACAAAATGGATAAATTCCTTACTTTTACCAACTTTATACACCAGCATTTATAATAAAGTAACATTTCTAAATAAACATGGAAAAAAACAGTGAAAAACAAAACTACATTTCTGAATGTTGTTCAACATTGACAGGGAGATCAACGTTCAATACACAGATGCAAATACACACAGAAGAGAAACCATTTCCTTGTAAAGTGTGTGGATCAGAATTTTCACAGAATTCCCAATTAACAACACACATGCAAATACACACAGGAGAGAAACCGTATTCTTGTGAAATTTGTGAAAGAACTTTTTCTCTGAAATCCAGTTTAAAGAAACACATGCGTATACATGCAGAGGAGAAGCAATTTTCTTGTGAAATTTGTGGGAAAGCTTTTTGTAATAATTCCAGTTTGATAGAACATGTGCGTATACACACAGGAGAGAAACCCTATTCTTGTGAAGTATGTGGAACAGCATTTGCACACAATTCCCATTTAACAACACACATGCGAATACACACAGGAGAAAAGCCATTTTCTTGTGAAATATGTGGATCTGCATTTTCATGGAACTCTGCTTTAAAGAGTCACATGCGTATACACACAGGAGAGAAACCATATTCTTGTGAAATCTGTGGAAGAGCTTTTTCTGTGAAATCCACTTTAAATAAACACATGAGTAAACACACAGGAGAGAAGCAATTTTCTTGTGAAATTTGTGGAATAGCTTTTTTTGATAATTCCAGTTTAAGTAAACATATGTGTATACACACAGGAGAGAAACCATTTTCTTGTGAAGTGTGTGGAACAGCATTTGCATATAAGTCCTATTTAAAAATACACATGCGAATACACACAGGAGAAAAGCCATTTTCTTGTGACATATGTGGATCTGCATTTTCATGGAACTCTGCTTTAAAGAGTCACATGCGTATACACACAGGAGAGAAACCATATTCTTGTGAAATTTGTGAAAGTGCTTTTCCTGTGAAATCCAGTTTAAGTAAACACATGCGAATACACACAGGAGAGAAGCCATTTCCTTGTAAAATTTGTGGAAAAGCCTTTTCAGAGAATTCCAGTTTAACAACACACATGCGTATACATACAGGGGAGAAACCATTTTCTTGTGAAGTATGTGGAACAGCATTTGCACACAATTCCCATTTAATAACACACATGCGAATACACACAGGAGAAAAGCCATTTTCTTGCAAAATATGTGGATCTGCATTTTCACAGACTGCAACGTTAAAGATTCACATGCGTATACATACAGGAGAGAAACCGTATTCTTGTGAAATTTGTGAAAGAGCGTTTTCTGTCAAATCCAGTGTAAAAAAACACATGCGGAAACACACAGGAGAGAAACCATATTCTTGTGAAGTATGTGGATCAGCATTTTCATTGGATTCCCATTTAAAGAATCACATGCGTATACACACAGGTGAGAAACCATTTTCTTGTGAAATGTGTGGATCAGCATTTTCCCGGAATGACTGTTTAAAGAAACACATGCATTTACACACAAGTGATAATACATTGTAAAATTGGTAGAGGATTATTTTCACAAATATTTTCAAATTGATTTTTAATATCAAAATAATTTTAAAATAAATACTCTAGTCTACTGACCTCTGATCATACTATCACAGTAGTGAAATTTATTATGGACATTATATAGAAAATAAAGAAAATATGTTGCGCAAAATATCTTAAATCATTTAAAAAGATGGAAACTTATTATTTTGTTGTAGTATCCGCAAATTTTAACTTCATAGACGTATTTTACAAAATAAATTTTACTCCCCTAATAGAAAAAAATTTTTTACCAAAAATTAGGGAATTAATGAAATTTTCTGTGTTGATTTATCAATTAATGGATTTTAGAATGCATCAGTCAAAACACCGAAAGTATATTCAGAAAAATATTAAAGTAGCGATTTTAGTAGAAAATAAGTACTGAAAATCTGTAAATTATATGTAAAAAAAGTAGAAAAATTTTTTTGAGATTTTTTTTTACTCGGTTGTTTATGAAATATATTTGTGTTTTAAATTACCACTGAAAAAATATACATCGATATTTGTTTTGTTTCAAAGAGTGGGGGCCTAACTTTAAAACAGAGATATCATAATTATTATATCAACGTAGGCTTATTATTAAATATTTGTTTTTAGAATCTAAAAATATGAAATTTAAAATTATGCAGCTTATATTTTCGATGAATTTCATCTATTAATTGGGTATGTAAATTATTGCTCTCCAGCCTCATATGGATGGAGCAAATGGTAATATTTATTTCCATTGATTGGTTTCCTTGAAATGATTTAGAAATTTGATAGAAAGAATTAATTTATTAATAAGTCAACACTAAGAATCTTATTAAAATCAGATAAATTCTCTGATTTATTGTAATTATTTGTTTCACAATCTGGACCAATGTAAAAAATATACTTCCTTCTAAATTCTTTTGTAATCAAAGCCCATAACATTTTTTAGAGCATTTTAGTTTTTCTGCGTGTTTGAAACAAATAAAGATATTTCATTTAAATAATATATAAACAATTTGTAATTTTTCAGTACATAGTGTATTCAATGGATTTTGTTATTGATTGATAGAAGAAACTGTTACAAGTTAAAACTTTTAATAACGTGTTTTGTTAACTTCTCTTACAACATCAGATTTTGTAAAATGTTGGACTAATTCAGTGTTAAAAATGTATTAAATATAAATGACATATAATATTATTGTGCTTTTTTTTTTACTGATGCTCATTATGTTTCTACTTTTCAACTAAAATAAAAATTTGATTTTAAATAATCAATTTGATTAATTTTAATTCGTTTTTTAAGTGAAAATCAGTGCTCATCTTATTGGTGCCTAAATAAAACTTATTCAATGAAAATAAATTGAAATTCTTTAAAATTACTCTTAGTCACACATAGTAGTGTCTAGAACAATAATTCACATACCCAATTAATTGATAAAATTCAGTTAAAATATTATGCCCATAATTTCAAGTTTTACAATTCATATTTTTATATTCTAAGAACAAATATTTATGTAACAGGGTTCCCTGGGAAGCCTGGAAAAAGGGGTGTTTTTTGAAGTTTATTTGAAGAAGTGAGCTAAATTCAATTTTTTTTCCAGAATAGCACTCGTATAAAATAGTGTAGGGAAAATCAAAAAATGTTTTGTATTTGTATAAAATAGCCAACACGCAAAATTTTAACTGAAAATAATTTTTTTTTAAATCATGCATTAATGTCATACTAACATTTATGAATTACATAAAATTAATGTTCATTCAAAAATTAAACATTTCTTTTTATTAAAAAGTTGTTTCTTTATTTAACACTGAAAAGTGAAAATTTTCTAAAGACAAACGTTGGTCCCCCCTCCCCGGGCCCCTAGTAAGGCTTCAAGCAATGGCGCTTGAACAAAATTTTTCAGATTTTTTTCATCAAATGTTAATTTCATCTCAGTTAAAGTAACTATTCTTTTTACATCTTATACATTACACATAGTTGAATAATGAAAGTCTTTGCAGGGTAGCCAACACTGGTGTGTCCATGTGTAGGTGTCCACAGGAGAACAGCACTTATGTTTTTGTCATTATTTCTCAAGCTATATCCAGCATGTCTTGGTAGGCTTAGATGGATGTTTTGTGTGATAGGATGTAAGTGGCCATACAACTAATGTTTTTCTAATGTTATATTGATTATTATAAACATATAATAAGTGGGATGTAAAAAAATAATTGCAGTGGGATGTAGTAAATGTGAATATTTATGATTATAATCAAACATTAACAAATGAATCATATTTCACCAATAAGTGGTTCAAATAAATGGACCAAGTCACTAATAGGCACCCTAGCCGCGATCAGTTTTGAAAGGAACTGAATTTTGCTTTTTCACCAGTAGTTAGTAAACAAAATCAACAGCCGATAAAAACCAAAGACATGTTTTTATACTAAAATAGTTTTTGATTTTCATAATCACAAAATTTTGGTATTTACAGAAGTAATTTTATAAATTATAGAGTGAGAATGATTTACTTGATACAATTTCACACACACACATATATATATATATATGTGTGAGAATGGGAAATGAATCCGACAATATGAGGAAAAAATGAGTAAAGAAAAGAAATGTAGATGGATAAAAATGAATTTTATCGATATCACTTTTAATCGATATCACTTACACAAAAAAAAAAATAAATACCACTCAGATGAAGGTCGTCAAAATCTCTCTGTGTATGGAACATTTTATACATTTTTCCTATTATTATTATCATCATCATTTCAACTCCATCTGATTATTTTAATAATAATAATAACGTAAATCTGTATACATTTTGATAAACAGACCGAAACACATGTGTTAGTGATATCGATTAAATTCATTTTTATCCATCTAAATTTTTTTTCTTTACTCATTTTTTCCTTATATATAAAACCATGTTCGCTTTTATGTTGTGGATACAGCTAAATGACACACAGTAGTAGTGGCACAGTTATCATTGACAAGAAGGTTTGGCAAGTTTCGTGTGTGGCGTGGCCCGGTGGCCTAAAGGTTGAGTCTCTGGCTCTGTCTTCTGGGTTCTCTGGTTTGATCTCTGTCGGGGGTAGGTGGAGGTATACGTTGCTGATGAGACCTAATTTGGTCGAAAGAGCTGTCCAGTGTTCTGCATGTCACATGCAGTTATCACCGAGTTTGCTTGTAGTGATTATTCAATTATATAAAATTCTCTCTATGTCTCTCTCTCTCTTTCTCTCTCTCTTTCTCTCTTTCTCTATCTATCTATATATATATATATATATATATATGTGTGTGTGTGTGTGTGTGTGTGTATGTGTTATATGGTCAAGATAAGGTTTATTGAATTTTGAAACAATACAGGGCATTTTTAAAGTAGAGAGGTTAAATTACTTGATACATTTTAAAGTAAGGAGCTGATGGTAGGTATGGCGCTCTACCACAGATGCAAAAACAATCTCCTTGGTCTAGCACTAGTGATAGACTCCATCGCTGATTGTCTGATACCAACTTTAGGCCTCCCTGATGACTTTACTTATGGTAAATGGTCAAGATAAATATTGATTGGGAGTTGGAACAAACACAGGAACTTTTTAAGTGTATTAGAAATATATTCCCATGTTTTCTTACCTATTTTTTTACATATTATTTCTTTCTTTCTCCCCCCCCTCTCTCTCTAATTGTTTCTTTTTGTTTGTACTTATATATTCCCGTGTTTTCTTACCTATTTTCTTACCTATTATTTCTTTCTTTCTTCCCCCTATCTCCCCCCCTCTCTCTCTCTTTCTTTCTCAGTTGAAATACTTAATGCATTTTAATAAATATATATGAAAAGGTGAAGATGAATTGTGTTGAGATTTGGAACGGGAAAAGAGGGTATTAAGGAATAATATATGTAGTAGCTTTTTAAGAAATATTGGTTAACTTCCCCTAAATCAGGACCAGATGTAAGGGACCGGAAGGAAATCCTCAGAACAGCACTGCTACTCGGACAGGGCAGACATGTAGAGCAGAACAGGAACAGTAAGAGCAATGGACGAAGTAGGACATCCGAAGAACCAGAACAGTAGTCAGAGAGATTACATGTCTCTCCTAACAGTACACACCAGCGCAGACTACTAGAACAGACAACAAAAATACTTCACTGTAAAAGAACTCAAAAATAAGTGCATTACTTGTTACTATATATTGTATGTGACTGCAGACTACTAAAAGCTATAAAGTTTTAGCAAACAAATGTCTACTATCTAAAATATTAAATGAAAAAAAATTCCATGCTGTTATTATTTAAATTTTATTTTAAATTATCTTCATGAATATAAATCAAATCTCTATTATTTTTGCTCAAAAACCGAACCCTGGTGATATTTAATGTGTGTGTATATATATATATATATATATATATATATATATATATATATATACACCCCCTTACCTACTATGGTAGAGGCGTGTAGTATCATTGACAAGGTTAATTTCGCAGGGATTGTTCGCTATGTACCGGCAGCCGAACGGATATGGTCTCTGACTATGCCTGCTGACGTCCCGGTTTCGATTCCTGTCGGAGGGGAGTCGTTAGTATACATCGCTGATGAGACTTAATAAAGTTGAAACAGTCTGTACGGTGTTCTGCATAGCGAGCCATCCTTTGCCGGTATTCACTTGTCAAGATTATTTTCTATAATTATCGAATTTTATGCGA
Organism: Doryteuthis pealeii; assembly: GCA_023376005.1. Classification (NCBI taxonomy): domain Eukaryota; kingdom Metazoa; phylum Mollusca; class Cephalopoda; order Myopsida; family Loliginidae; genus Doryteuthis; species Doryteuthis pealeii. Next base: position 91,900,485 of record CM042151.1, read on the forward strand.
TACATGCATTATAATTGCCTTCAAGCAAAATATGAATAATAATATATATATATATATATATATATATATATATATATATATATATATACTTTGTCCTTAATTGTTTTATTTTCAAAGTTTCCTTTGCACATACATATACACATGACTGCCTTTTATATATGTATAGATAGTGAAGTGAAATCATAATGGAGAGAAAATATTTTTGTTCACATATTCTGAAATCTTTCACATGAGAAGATAGACATAAATGTTTGTTTATTATTCGCCTATTTAAGAAAAAATAATATTTTTAATATCATTTATAGTTATTTTTAATACCTAGAGTCAGGTTTTGATTACACACTCAAAACTTTGTGACTATCTATAAATTTATGACAAAATTTAATAAAATTTATCACAAAAGACTTTAATCATTAAAGTAATGAAAATTTCATTCAAATTGGATAATTTCCTCATTTCATTTTGGTAATTGCTTTAAAATTTAAAAAATTGAAAATAATTTGTTTTATCTCCCTTTAGTAAAATTGGACCTACCTATTTATATACAAGTAAAATAGTATCACTACATGTTAAATGGAGAGTATAAATGATAATTGAGCATAGGACAGGGAAGTGTAGATTCATGCCTTTATTGATTTTATTTTGGTTAATTGTTTTTAAATATCAATAAAATCAGTATCATTTATTGTTTGTGTTTGAAATGAGATAAATGTTTCAGATAATCACATTGTGATGTTTTCTGGAGATCAAGCAGAATATTTATTTGCCAATTGTAGGATCCAAAACTGATGGTCTATATGTTACTTTACGTAGGATCTAATACTGATGATCTATGCGTTACATTAGATCCACATTGTTTTGGGACCATATTATCTTTTTGATCTCGATTAAGAAAGGACATGTTTTTCATTTACACCATCAATATCCGGTTGTTTGTTAGGGGTTAGGGTTAGTGGTTAGTTTTATAATTAAAAAAAATAAATCTAAAAATTGTCTGTTAAAACAACCGGATATTGACGGTGTAAATGAAAAACATGTCCTTTCTTAATCGAGATCCAAAAGGGGTACCTAAACGTCATATGGTCCTTGTTTTGTCATGTCTATAAGAGAATAATGAGGATCAAGAATAGGTAGACACCTATTCCATATACACCGGCGGAAGTAAAAATAAAATCTACAATGAAATTTCATTGAAATTGGACAATTTCCTAATTTTTGGTAATTGCTTTAAAATTAAAAAAATTGAAAATCATTTTTTTTATCTCCCTTTAATAAAATTGGACATACCTATCTATATATGTTTCGTAATATCACTACATATCAAATGGTGTGAGTAAATGATAATCAAGGATAGGACAGGGAAGTGTGGATTCATGCCTTTATTGATTGTATTTTGGGTAATTGTTTTTAAACATCAGTACAATCAGTATCATTTATTGTTTGTGTTTGAAATGAGATAAATGTTTCAGACAATCACATTGTGGTGATTTCTGAAGATCAAGCAGACAGCTAAATATTTAGTTGACAATTGAATAATATGCAGGATCTGTTATGATATAATGTTTTTTTTTAATTTAATTTTTAAAAAAATTGAAGTAGATTACTAAGTAGGCCTGAGTCTATTCTAGTAGTGACCAGATTTGAATTCAGAGTTTTTCTTCTCCTAGACTGACCAAGATTAAAGAGCCCAGTTTGCCCTACAATTTACTAGGTACTACCAATTTACCCTTTGAACTTTACCCCCCCCCCCCTATATTTTAACTGCTAAATCAACTGAAATTTAACGTAGCTAAAAACAAGTTACGTTAAGAGGATTTTAAAAGTATAAATGTCAAAGAGAAATAACCTGTAAAGTTACAATCCCCGTTTCCACATAAAAATAACTATTTTGTATGTAAAACGGATTATTTTATTTATCTATTTTTATTAATGGTGAGTAATTTTCCCTAATTGGATAATTTGATCTCTGAATTAACTGTTTTTCTTTGTCACAACTCTGTATGCTTACTTTATTTAGAGAGAGATTTTTAAAAAAACAAAGTTAAAAAATATTTACTTTAGGTTATTCAAAATGACCTAAATTGATCACGTGACCGGATTTTGGTTATGCCTACAATTTACCCATAGCTGATGTGAGAATAGTTGGATTCATACCTTTCCCAAGGCTATTAGCACTATGTGAACTGTGGCTTCGTCCAGAAATTGATATGGTTTATGTGGCAGTATTAGTAATAATTTATGACTCCAACATTAAGATATAACTATCAATTTATTAACGAATGGTACAACTCCATACAAGAGAATAACTAGAATCAACAATAACATTCAGGGTAGACATATATTCTAACTACACCGGCGGAAGTAAACACGGACAGAAAAATATTTTTTGTTTTGGTACGTTATCTGAAATCTTTCGCATGAGAATATAGACACAGGTAAGCATTTGTTTATTCACCTAATTAACAAAAAATGATATTTCTAATGTTAGAATATATTTAAACAGGTTTTACATAAATTATAGTCCCTAATATTAAAGTGTCTTTATTTTTATTTTTTTTTTTTTCTCAAGTGGCACGAGGTCGAATCATTTTAATATTATCTTCAATCCCTAATTTTAAATCGTAAATTAAAATGTAAATATTTCATTCTCAAGTTATAGGTATTCATCGTATTATCCTTATTTATCATAAATTTCAAGAAAATAAAAAAGTAAGTCATACACATACATTGATGTTTATCAAAATATCATATTTTATAGGCATGAATTAAATATATTAACCACCAGAAAGATGCTTTTATACACTTAAAAACGAATTAGAATTAATTAAATCGGTTATTTAAGGTTGAATTTTAGTTTTAGTCGAAAAATGAATATCAGTAAAGTAGGTACCACCAGACCGTTTATGCCATCTTGAATAAAACGGAAATAGATATTTCCGAACTTTGTTTATCAAAAATCTCGTAAAAAAAAGATCGTACAGGGTTGTTACAAAGAAAAATAGTTAATTCAAAGATCAAATTATCCGATTGGGAAAAATTACATCGTTATCTTAAAAAATAAACAAACCTGCCCGAATTACATGCGAAAGGGTAATTTTCAGACCGTAATATAGACAGAAAAGTTACTAATTATTTCCCTTTTACGAGTAACCCGTAAAAGTATGGAATGAAAATTTGAATATTTTTTCTAAGAGAAAAACTGATAAAATAATCTATTATACTTACTTTTTATTTTAATTATTGAAAAAAGTTAAATAAAATATTTTTTTTCACGCTAACACTGTCAGCCTAACAGGAACAAACTTTGGTTACTTAGAAGCGTCTCGTCTCTTTGTAAAACAAATGTCAGCAATGCTCTTCCGTACATTTTAAGGATCACACATTACTATTCAACAACAAAAATTACAAATTCTTTTTAAAATATTAATCGAGCTCGTATCGGACCAATGTTTAGTGCACCTGAATTATAAAATTCATATTTTTAAATATCCGTGAAAAATTCGATTTTTTGACGCAGGAAAAAAAAAATTAAATTTATTTCACGCAGAAAATAAAAATATTTAATCACACAAAAGATTGAAAATCTCTTAAAAATTAATTTCTTAAAAAAAATTTTTTTTTGTTGACAATTTAATAGAATATAGTACATATCAATTATAAAAGCAAAAAAAAGTTTTCAAATATTAATATTATGACATTTTTTTGCACTTTTTATTTCCGATTTCATTAATTTTTCCTCAAAAAACTAGACGTCGTACATTCATACAATTTCATTGATATAGTTATTCAGACTCTTATCTTTATAGAAAAAAAGAAAAAAAATTTTTCTGACGCGTCATTTTTTTTTATCTCATAAAATAAAATAGGGGGGGGAATAGACCTCGTAAAAAATATTTCCCCTAATATATTTTAGAAAAAAACTATTTCAGATGTATTTACATCCAATGGTAAACATTTATGGAAATTTTCGGGAAAATCAGATTATTAATTGATTTTTCATAGAATTTTTAAAAAAATCCTCTTATCGTAACTTGTTTTTAGCTACGTTAAATTTCAGTTGATTTAACAGTGCAAAAATAAAAACATTGTTTTTCAATCATAATTTTCATTATTTTCGTAAGCTGATAAAAAATTAAAAAAATCATCAGGAGTTTGTTTAATGTTTTTTCTTTCGAATGGAAAAAATCTTTTCAAGAAAATATTATTTTTTCTGCAAGTTTCATTGTGTTAAATGTAGGGGGGGGGGTAAATTGCACAGGGTCAAATTGGTGGTACCTACAGTAAAGACAGCAAAATGATATATGTAATACATTTTTAATAGATTTCAAACAATTAGATTCCCCATGAATTACGAATTACAATAGGCACTGGCAAAAAAATCGGATACTACGAGTTTTAAAAACGAATTAAAATTAATTAAATCATTGTAAGGTCAAACTTTTGTCTAAAACGATAAGTAGTTACATAATGACCATCATTAAAAAAAGAAAAATGTCATTACATATGCAGTTTATTTTTAATACATTTAAAGGGATTTGTTTTGGTCAATTTCGACTCGATTCGCCAGTCTATTTTCTTTTTCAAGGGTTTTAAGTGCTTGTTTACAATTTTAATATAACATTTGCGATTGAAAAAAAATTACCAAAAATCAGTTAATTATCCGATTTTAATGCAATTTTCAGTATTGATTTATCAATTAATGAATTTTATAATGCATCAGTTATTTTATTTCAAAACTTTAATTAAATATTTTTGCTATGAAAAATTAATATATAAAACTCATTTAAAATAAAATATTCGGATTTTAAGTTTAAAATGTTATATTTTTAGATTCTAGAAATAAATATCTATTCAATGCAAACCTTATTTTAGTCAATTAAAGTATAAGTTTTGAAGAAAAACTCTATTGAAAATGTAGCCCCCCCCCTTTTTTTAAGCAGAAAAAATATCGATGTATATTTATTTTTCTTTTATAAGATAATAGCCAATTAAATAATTATCGAAATGAGTAAAAAAGAAATCTCCAAAAAATTAATTATTTATTATTTTTTAACATTTTATTTTCCGATTTTCGGTACTTATTTTCTTATGAAATATTCCACTTAAAATATTTTTTTCTATTTACAACTTCGGTCTTTTATCTTTTTATTTCTACTGTAATTAATATCAATCAAGGACCAACTAGTCAATATTTTATACTCCCAAAGTAAGGAGTGGTGGTCAAAATTAAGTGACCTGAAAAAAATGAGAAAGTTTTGAAATAAAATAAATAATGTATTATAAAGATCATTCATTGATAAATAAACACTGAAAATTTCATTAAAATCCGATAATTTCCTGATTTTTGGTAAATTATTTTCTGTAGGAGCCTAAAATGCGTTTTTGACAAAATGACTTTAGCCCGGGGGGCTAAAGTCATTTTGTCAAAAACGCATTTTAGGCTCATTTTGCCTGTGCCGAGTTTAATATTACATTTAAACAAAGGCTATCGTTTCGGTAAGATTAGGAAAATGAATGTGACTTCCGGTTTGGTGGAATGTGGTGGTATAGGATGTTAAGAGTTAAAACGAAAATAGGAACATCAAAAATTTCGTCCTAAATTTAAATTTCTCAGTTTATCATAATCTCCCTTTTATTGATTATTCAATTAAGTAATTATTGTAGTCATCATGTTTTTAATATTATTTATTATAAAGTGTATGAAAATTTTACAAAGTTAATGATAAACACAGACTTTTATGATGTTTTTTATGTAGCAATGTGCAAATTCTCGCCTACTATATAAAAGGGTGATCACAGGAAATTCTTCTAAAAATCATATAAAATAAACTAACGATCCGATTCTAATAAAACTTTTTGAAGTAATAAAAGACGAACTTTATTGTAAATAAATTTTTATTAAATTGAAAAGGCTAATAATTTTTTTCGTTAGTTTTTGTTTCGCGTATTGACCCCCCCCCCCCCAACAAAGATCTCTTTTTTTTTCTAGTATATAAATAAATTTTACATTTTTGGAAAGACAATGTAATGACATAACATATATAAAAAAAGATAATTCGCTAATAAAACAGTTTTGGAAATAGGGCATCTTAAACATTAAAACTTAAAATATCGTAAATAAGAAAAAATATGTATCTTTTTTTTTTTTTGAATTGTTAGATTATTTTCAAAAGTATTTTATATTAAAAGTTCGTATTGTGTACATTTTTATTTTATTTTTTCAGAGATTTTCAGAGATTTTTAAAAATTTATAAAATGTAAAATAAATACTTTTGTTTACTGTCAAGCAAAGTCGTATTTATTTAATCAAAGAAAATATTGTATAAAAAATATCTCGCTTAAAATGATGACATAATATAAAACATTCTTATTTTTATGAATTTTTGAAAATAATGTTTGAATTAAAAATTGTCGTCTCAATGATTACGGATGGATCTAAGGGAAACAAACTTAGTTGTCATTTTCACTGAGGTGTTATGGGTAAATAGATTCTAATACATGACGCGTGTGTCCTTATACTCTGTGAAAGAGAACCCAAACATGAAAGCAAAAAGGAATAAAACAGACGAGTTAATTCGGACCTTAGATTTTCATATTATTAAACTAATTTCCAAATCAATACCGTATGCCCGGTCACAAATTGATGAAAACAAAATAAAAAAAGGGAAAATAGCCAAAGAAATTTATGAAAGGTTGATAAAAAGAAAAGCCAAAGAAGAAAAAATAAAAACCAAAAAACTTGCTGCAAAACTAAAAAATTATGAAAAAAATCACATTTCAACAGCTGATTTATTTAAGGAATTTTCGCAAATTTATAGAGTAAATATTATTAATATATTAGAAATATAGTTGGAAAACATATCCAACATATTTTTGAAATAAAAAATCAAAATCTTAAATTTGATGGTACCGTGATTGGCTACAAAAATAATAATTATGAGATTATTTATTATTCAGAAATTAATGACGAGGAAGATTGCGAGTTTACAATATTTGAAATAGGGGCAGACTACTTAAATAAAGATTTATTCATTATGGAATAAATTAAAAACTTTAAAAACTACAAAATTGAATAAAGAACTTCACCTTTGAGGTATGTATACTTTAATAATTTAATAGATGTATCGGGAAAAAAAGAAAATAAGAATATTATTATAGAATTTTATTATAAATAGTTTCTAACATTCTAATAGAAAGGGAAAGGTGAAAGCGAAACAAAAGCTAAGTATGTAAAAAATTTTTTTCTAATAGAAAGGAAAGGTGAAAGCGAAACAAAAGCTAAGTATGTAAAAAATTTTCTATTAACGGTTTTTATTAATTTGTTCATTTTTGTTTTCAAAAAAAAACTTTGACATGTCCACACGGTCGCAACATATTGCAACATCTTACCAGATGTCAGCCTTGTTCTCAACAAACTTTTAAAAAAGAAAAAAAGGAAGTGAGAAATAAGAAATTACAGTTATTCGCCCATTCATAAAGGAGGAGAAGAAGAAAGAGAGGAAAAAAGAGAGGAAAAGGAAATATGAAGAGAAATTATAACCACACAAATAAAAAACATAAGCACGTCATTTCTGAAAAAACTCTGATGATAAAGCTTTGCTTTGAAATCGATTAGACATATAAAACATCTTTTTATCTTTATTTTTTACGCATTGTATTGCCTTCGAATTTTATTATTTTATTCTAATTTTTATTTTCCCAACTCTCTTTTTCAATAATATTAAGAGTTAAATCATGAGGCTAAATTAGTAATTTGTTTTTGCTTCAGAAAAATCATACGCACGAGACTCCATACAAAAAAATAGTGCACACGTCAAGATGCGTTATGTCAATAAAGATTAAGAAATGGCGGGTTTTTACTGGAATTTACTTTTAAATGCAAAAATTTAGGTTTTATGTAAGAGAAATTTTTTTTTTCTTTTTTATAACACATAAACTTGAAATTGTTCTTTATATTAAACGTAAAATAAAACACTAAAAAGTTAATTTTCAATTTTTTATTGACGTTTAAAAATATTTTTTAACAATCTCCGTTCGAATTAAAAGGGCATGTTTTGCACGTAGCTATTTCTATGTCACGATTTTAAATGTGATAACAAAAACACCATAAACTAATTGATTTTACTTTGTTAATATTTTAAGTATAACTACATTTTTATGAAGAAAACATTTTGATTACTAGGTACCTCCATTTTCGTGTCATGTGATCAGTTTAAGCTATGTTGAATAAACGAAAATAAATATTTTTGAACTTTAAAAAAAAAACTCTCTCAAAAAAATGTAATAATCATAGAGATTTGTTAGAAAGAAAAACAATTCAAAGATTAAATTATCCAATAGGGAAAAATGACACTATTATCTCTCTTTGACATTTATAGATTTAAATATATGGGTGGCTGTATTGGACATAATTGTTTTCTTGTGCATATTCAATAACCGATTATTGGTTTTCAACGATTTCTGAAAGATTTTTTTTGTGTGTAGTAGTTTCAGAATAACTTGAGAATATTTTTTTAGTTTAACTTATAGGGTAACTGATGCGAAGAAAATACATTAAGTATTACAAATATTGTCAGTTTTGCTCTTCCGTGAATTATAAAAATTAAACATTACTATTCAACAATAAACATTTTATGTTGAAACTAGGACTGGAAAATTACATATTATCTCTCTTTGACATTTATAGATTTAAATATATTGGACATAATTGTTTTCTTGTGCATATTCAATAACCGATTATTGGTTTTCAACGATTTTTGAAAGACTTTTTTTTGTGTGTAGTAGTTTCAGAATGACCCCAGAATATTTTTTTAGTTGAACTTATAGGGTAACTGAAGCAAAGAAAAGACATTAAGTATTACAAATATTGTCAGTTTTGCTCTTCCGTAAATTATAAAAATTAAACATTACTATTCAACAATAAACATTATAAATTCTTTTAAAAATATTAATATATTGTGGATCAGACAAATTTTTAGTACACCTAAATTCTAAAATTCATATATGTAAATATTAGGGAAAATTCGATTTGTACAAAAAAAGATTTTAAACATGAAAAAAAAAAATTATTAAAGCACACAAAAGATTTAAAATCTCTTTAAAATTAATTACTTAAAAAAATTTTTTTATTTCAGAATTCATGAATTTTTCCTAAAAAAAACTACTGCCTTGTATATTATACAATTTTTTAATATAGATATTCAAACTCTTATCTTTATAGAAAGTAAAAACGTTTTCTGACAGTTTATTTTTTTATATCTCATAAAATAAACTAGGGGGTAGACCTTGTAAAAATATTTCCTCTATTGTATTTTAGGAAAAAAACTATTTCAGATATATTTACATCCAGAGGTAAATAGTTATGGAAATTTTTGTGAAAATCGATCTATTAATTGATTTTTCATAGAATTTTTAAAAAATCCTCTTATCATAACTTGCTTTTGGGTATGTTAAATTTCAATTGATTTAAGAATGCAAAAATAAAAACATTGTTTTTCAATCATGATTTTCATTATTTCTGTAAGCTGAAAAAAATTTGAAAAATGATCAGAAGTTTGTTTAATGTTTGTTCTTTCGAGTGGAAAAATGTTTTCAAGATAATATTAATTTTTCTGCAAGTTTCATTGTGTTAAGTATAGGGGTGGGGGGTATTGTAAATTTCACAGTGTAAATTGGTATTTTTAAGAAAATGAACATTACATTTCTTGTTCATTTTTGGGTAAGAATGCAGAATAGTGCGCAAGAGATAATATCATTAGATTACCTATAAAAAGCATTACATTTCATTACATTACACGGAAATACTCAAAACATTTGAGACGCTAGGGTTAGTTTTAGGCTAGTTTCGGGAGTGTCCAAAATCTTATAGTATCTTTACGTAAAAATTGATTATATTGATATCATCTCTTGTGCACTATCCTGCATTTGTACCCATTTTTGTATTGTTAAATACAGCTGAAGCCTCGATTCTTTTTTAACACAATTCATATTCTGAAGATGTAATGGTTATGTGGATAATTTTAAAGAAAATCATAGGCCCAGAAAAGCAATGTTTTGGAGCTTATGGGAAGATAAATTGGGGAATAAGTGAGGGGTTAATTCACACGTGCATTTCTTCCAAAGAAACCCATTTCCTATCTTGTCTAGAGAGTGGAGTTTGAAGGGAGATAATTACAATACGGTACAAAATGAAGTCAATGAACGTTTCATTCGTTGTTTAAAAATTCGGTATATAATTAAACATATTTAGCAGTCTTTGATTTTCGGGAAATAATAGGTAACTTTAAATGAAAAGGCCATTTTTAGCCATTTATTGATAAATCCTTATAGGAATGCTGTTAAGAATATTTAACAGGATGTTAAGTGTTAAAATAACTGGCTGAAGATAAAAATCATTATAGATTCGTCACACATATTTATTTATAAATATGTATAAGATTCCTTTTATTTTTATGATCAACTTCATGTGATTATCTTTTTAAAAAACATAAATAAAAACGTCAAATAAACGTTTATATATGATATTAACTAAGTAAAATCAATTATTTTATGTAGCTTTTCTTATCACATTTAAAATCGAGGCATAGAAAAACATAATAAATATCTGTGTGTTATCGTCACTACTTTTTATAATTTTCATACACTTTATAATAAATAATATTAAAAACATGATGACTACAATAATTACTTAAGTACACAATCAATAACAAGGAGATTATGATAAACAGAGAAATTTAAATTCACGACAAAATTTTTGACATTTGATATTTCAGACTGTTGCCCTTATCTTTATTTATTGTGTATGAACACAACTTTAAAGCCACATTAACCTCGGACTCTGTTTAAGTGTTTTTACATACCTTAAAACAAGTCACCTTCAGACGATTACCCATGTATTCAAACGTGTTTTCAGAGCTGAAATCATTACCCCTAGTTCAAGGGGTCTCCAAGAAGAATAAATGCCACCAGGCTTAAAGAAAGAAATACAATTGGATATAAGTTTTATTCGTTGTTCATTTCTGTTTTGGTAGATATAGTTCAAGTCTTGATTCATTTTGAACACATCTCATCTATGTTATCATTTTAGGCCTAGCAAAACTAGATTCGATTATTCAAAAGGAGCAACGAGCCAAATCTGGAATTTTTACCTTTTTTATTACCTTTATCCATCTGACAAAACGAAATATCTGAGAATTCTTATTGTAGGTTCTCCATAGAAAAATATTCCAACTCAGATGTAATAGTGGGGTCATTTCATGTCAGTTCACGGGGGTGTTACACAAAAAACATATTGGCATGCTTATTTAGCACCTTAGTTATATCAGTAGTATAATTCAGTGATCTTTAACCTTTTTTGGGCATTGCCCCACTTCAACCTAATGTGAGTGCTTTGTACCCCCCCCCCAATTCCATGGCACCCAAGAGGCTGTACGACCCCTGTTAAGAAACTCTTTAAATAAACCGACCTGTCGGCTGGGACATTAGAATGCACCTCTGCAGAGGGGTAAGAATCCCCCAATGGGGCCACCTATTGGCCGTAGGTGGCGACCTGTGATTCTTAAGGATAGATCCCAGGTGGATGAGCAGTCCATGACTTGCAATACTCCACTTTGGCCCTACCTTGGGCTAGACGTGTGGTCGGAGAGGCCCCCTTCGATCAATCGGCTGGTCACGTCAAGCCCTAGAACCTATATAATTTTCCCAACCCTATTGCCATTATGGCAAGCCCCAACCCCTTTTTTTCATATGGGTGCTAGAAGGCAGTGATTGAGGGTCTACATGTCCTGGGAATGATGTTAAACACTATCTGATGGTGAGGTTCCAGTTTTAGAGGTTTGGGGAGTGTGGAGCACCCCTTCCTCACCATTTCTCCCTGGTCCACTCTTACTCAGAGTGGTAGTACCTCTTAGGGTCCCATCTATGGGTTAAATAGAAAAACATCAGTTGATAAACAAAATTGTATTATGCATTAGGAATGAATTTATTTCACAACTTTGTCGGCATTAAATGACCCACTGAGGTTGATATGCCGTAAAACAAAACAAACCAAAACCAAACCTTTAAATAAAGAATAAATTCGGATTTTTAAATTTTAAGAAATTGAAAACAAAATACAACAACTTTGCATAGATTAGATTAAAAGTATACAATAAATATTTATGCTAACAAAATGGCTTGAATTATTTTGTTAACATTTTAACTAAATAAGAAGTTTAATACTTTATTTTAAATAATAATTATTAATTGCAAAATGCTACATATATATATATAGTGTAATAGTGGTTATTCATAAATGAATGAAATTGAATTTTACATTTTTTGAAGGAGAATTCAATGACTAGGAATTGCAAAGTTTCTGGTTCGATGCCAGCCCTCACCAACTCAGCATATGCGTAGCACAGGGATCTGTGCGGTAAAGTGAGGAGTTGATGGTTAGTGTGGTGCTCCACCACAGATGCTAAAAAAATTATCTCCTTGGTCTAGCTCTCTGGCTGATACCGACTTTAGGCCACCCCAATGACTACTTATTAAACTTTAGTAATAGCCATTTATGGCCCTCTTCCACAGTCAGTCCATGCCTCCAAAGTCTGTGGCAACCACAGCCATAGAGAGTAAATATTCTTTTTCTTCCTTCTATGTCACTTGGGCGGATAGTGGGTTCCTCCTTTACCCTTCCCATGCCTTACCCATGATAGCAGCAGCCCCATGGAGAGACATAGAGTTAAGGTTTAGTGATGGTAACTTGACCCAAATTCCATTTCATTAACCCTATTGACTGGCCAGTGCCAACAAGTATATAACATCACTATGTAGGGGGGACTCAATGCCCCAAACAAAAATTAACAAAAGAAACACTTTGCCTTCAAAATTTAGAGGAAACATTTAATGAAATAAAAGTTCTTCTATTACATCATGAATTGAAGATTTTATTAAAATTGGCTAATTAGTTTATTTTTGTTGATGTTTTGAAGAATTTCCAGTGATCCCTGTTATTGCAAGGCACATAATTTTTTTTATCTATCATTATGCAACTGTATATGACTAAAACTAAAATTTAACTTTACATAATTTATTTAATTAATTTTAGTATTTTTTAAGTGATGATGTCCGTCTTTAGTTCATAGATGATAAAAATATACGTTTATTTTCATATAAACTAACTCTTAATTCTGGAGACAATATGTTCTTTACAGTTTTAACTGATGGTGAATCCCCAGGATTGTATTTATCCTTTACACCACATGGACATTTCTACGAATTTCAGGAGATTTCTTTTATTTCACTTTTTCATGAATGTTGATATTTTATAATTGTTTAAATTCCTGCCAAAATCATCACCTGATTGTAAAATCTAAATTAAAATGAAAATATTTTCATTTTCAAGGTAAATTTTTCTATTTATCATAATCATCATTGTTTAATAAAGTGTTTATTGTAGTCTTAACTTTATTATCATTTTTCATAAACTTTAAGAAATTATTTAATTCCTACCTAAATGTGTGTTTAGTCATTATGTTAAAATTTATTGAAATGACAATGTAATTCTATTTTTCCAAATAAAACATCAGTATCTTTCCTTTTTTCCCATTATCTCTTGTTTATTTGCAGATATCAATTATTCAGGATACTAAAACAGCCAGGTAAAACCACATCTACAACTGTGAATATGTGATTTTTCATTTGCTGTCACAAATGTTTCATCTTGAAATCACTACATACAGAGACAAAAAGTACAACTTTCTTATTCTTACAAAAGTTAGAGAGATTATTTTCATGTACAGTATGTGGATTAACATTTTCAGAGAATTCCTCTTTGAAAAACATATACATACACACACAGGAGAGAAACTGTTTTCTTGTGAAGTCTGTGAATCAGGATTTACACAGAAATCTTCTTTAAAAATACACATGCTTAGACACACATGAGAGAAACCATTTACGTGTGAATTATGTGGATCAGCATTTTCAATAAAATTCCAATTAATAAAACACACGCGTATACATACAGGAGAGAAACCATTTTCCAGTAAAGAGTTTGGATCAGCATTTTCATATAAATCCCGATTAACAGTTCACATGGGTACATATACAGGAGAGAAACCATTTTCGTGTGAAGTGTGTGGATCAGCATTTTCACAGACATCAAGTTTAACAGAGCACATGCGTATACATACAGGAGAGAAACCATTTTCGTGTGAAGTGTGTGGATCAGCATTTTCACAGAAATCCAATTTAGTGAGACACATGCGTATACATACAGGAGAGAAACCATTTTCGTGTGAAGTGTGTGGATCAGCATTTTCAGAGAAATCCAGTTTAACAACACATGCGTATGCATACAGGAGAGAAACCATTTTCATGTGAAGTGTGTGGATCAGCATTTTCACTGAAATCATCTTTAAAAACACATTTATGTATGCACACAAGAGAGAAATAACAAATTCACAATTACGAAGACACATGCACACACACTCTGGAGAGTAACCATTTTCTTGTGAAGTGTGATAATAAGCATTTTCAGATAATTGCATTTCAAGGAATCATGTACATATACAAGAGAGAATCCATTGTAAAGTGTGTGGATCGCATAAGTTAGTGTAAAGAGACATGTTTGTAGAGACAAATGAGATATTGTAAAATTGTAAAATTTCACAAGGATTATAAATAGTTGACATTTTAATATCAACTAGTGACATTTGACCATATTAATACTAATGACTAGTTAATTTTGTTTAAGGTAGTTTCTAATAAATACTCTATAATAACCCTATCATTCCCATCAAGAAATTATTTTCTTACATGAACATCTCAAAAGTATATACTTTAGAATATGAGATTCTTGTTTACTGATTGTGGCTGCTTGTATTAGCAGCAGCAGCAGTAGCTGTATTTTTATTTATAGTCAACATTTTTGCTTTATGCCCTTTTCCCTAGCAGGTGAGTACCCAGTGACCTTCTCCTCCATTGTAAGAATTTCCTTAGAGAAAATATTTCATTGGTTTCAAAAACCCTAAAAGTAAGTAGAAATGCATTTTTTGAGATAGGTGGAATATTTATTTGCCTTGTATACATAGAATAGATAAACCTAAAACATGTGTTATTTTTCTTGTTAAATTACAAATTGTCTTAAATGGTAAATTATTCCTTTACCCTAGTTAACATACTGTCTGTGCATTTTGAGGCAAATAAGTTAAATAATCCAACGCTTTCATTTACTCGTTTATTTTGTAAGTTGTAGATTTGCTTAGAATTTTGGTAAATTTATGAGGTGTAAACTTTTCCTGTTAATTTTTGTGTGAATTTGTTTTGTTTTATTATTTTCTAAATATGTTGTCCTCTTTTGTATATTTTGTGACTTCATTTAATTTGTAGTTTCAACGGCTGCACTGGAAATAAAGATGTATAGAAATACCTTTTAGTCTGTATAGCTTCATGTACAGATTATGCAATTGATGAAAACATTTGCAAGCTAGAGAAAGCCATTGGCTAGCATAATTCACAGGGGTGGAATTGACACTGACCTTTGACCATACTAGCCTATATTTTAGTGAACATTAAAAAGAAATAACCCTCTCATCCCAGTATAGGCACTCCTAAAAATGTTCAATTATGAGAGCTGAACAGTTTGTTATTTTTTCAAAATATACATAGAATAGATAAACCTATTGAACTTCTATCTTTATGAATGCATGTAATTCATTATACTTTATTAATTCATACATATCTCAATTTAAATCATCATCGGCAACATGGCTTACAATATCCCTCTTGGGTTTGCTACTTCTTAATGCACTGTTGCATAGTAACCATTATTTAGGCAAAGGGAGGAGGTACAAATTATTAGGTAGTGTTATTCAAGTTTTTTTTTTTTAATATTTTGGTTTATTTCCTTTCATCATAGGAAATGGACACAGTGACCTGAGTTCAAATCCTGGATGAAACTGTTTGCTTTTTAAATAGAACTTAAATTTTTGGGATGGGGATGAATCCAACTATTCTCCCTTCAGCTATGGGTAAATAGTAGTTAAATCTGGGCTCTTTAATATGGCAGAGGGATTGGGATATAATCATTCCAACCTGTTATTCAATTGTTTATAGTCATGTATCTTTTCACAATGCACTTGATATATTGCTACCAGTGAGCAAATATCAAATAAAAATAAAAATGATGCAAATGAATTTTTTAAATGATGATGATAATAATGATAATAATAATAATAAAATGCTACAATTCTTTACAATTGTTACAATATTTAGATATAAATGGAAAAAAACAAGTTTGAAAACAAAACTTTCTTTGTTTTAGAAGACATCAAACATTTTAGAAATTTATGTATTTTATATTATGTAAATAAATATGGTAAACTCTTACATCAGTAACCCTTTGTATTTTCTTCAGTTGCTCATTTTCTTTGGAGATGAAGGACTGCAAATCCCACCATTGTGTACCTACAAAACAAACACCATTTTATGTTGCCAGCATTATCTAAGGAAAAGAATGAATTACAAATTATGATGTAGTTAGATTTTTGATCATATGATCTCTATGTTATTTGCTTATTGCTTCCTTTTCATCCATCCGTTTTGAATGTTTGAATACATTTTGAAAAAGATCAATATTCAAAAAGAGTTTTATAAAAAGTCATACATGCTGACATGGCATTTTTTAAAAATAGAATTATTATAATTAGACCTATTATAAAAAGTCATCATCCATTTTTGGTATGTGCCCCTTTCCTCTCACGGTGTCCTTTTCTTCACAATGTTTTGAGATGCTGTAACACCCAATGAAACAACCTATCCTCTAGAGATGCTTGGATCTACCATCTTGTCCTCTCCACTTGCGTATTTACTGCATGTGACCTCAAACATCAAGGCACAGGTTAGTGACACACCAGTCTTCCACAGGTCAAGTTAAACTCCCACCTATTCAGTTTATCCTCCCAAGATGGAATCTCATTACCTGTTTAGTTATTAATCCATATTTTTCAAGATGGCATCTTACCTTTTCTGATTAACAACCGTCTCCTCAACAATTATGTCTGTGATATAAGAATTTGTGGCCCTCCTTATGGTTTCTTCCTGGCTTCAGCACCCACCATGGTTTTTGATGCAACGTTTAACATAAAATCCAAAATATTTTTTCCGTACAGTCAGCAACTGAAAAGGGCGCTTCCCTCCATTTTTATAAAATTGGCGCCAAACTCAAGACACCTAATGGATGTGTATGTAATATTAAAAAATAAGGAAAGTTATATTTCTTAAATAACATAAAAACGATACAAACTCATACTTTAAAAGAATGGCATAGTATTATTGGACATTGTAATAAAGAAGATGTTTTAAAATTAGAGCAAGCTGTAAAAGGCATGAAAATAAGTCATAAAAATAAATTTGATTGCAAAACTTGTACTCAAGGGAAAATGTGTCAATATAGAAATACAAAAGCTGATAAAAAAACAAATAAAATACTTGATTTGATTCATTTGGCACCCTATGGATCTATTAAAAGATTAAGAACAGACAATGCTCTTGAATTCAATTGTACAAAATTTTAAAATATTCTTGTAAAAAATAAAATAAAACAAGAATTTTCAGCTCCTTATTCACCATACCAAATGTTTTGTTATAGTTCAAGAGGTTCAGTCATACAGTAGTACTGACATGGTTACAACTGAGAAGGATTCTCACTTTATAATATAAGATATATCAGATTTACATATCATCAATAATCTGTCAATGACAGTCCAAGCTTCTTCTATGCACATTATTGCAATGGGTTTCTGTAGATGAGACATTGCTCCCTAGGTATGTGAACTGGTATACTAATTTCAGAGGTTTACTATCCAATGTGGAAATGTCACCATCTTGTTTAAAGGACATGAAATCTTTTTTTATCTGAGTTAACATAAATGCCAATACCTCTTGCTACCTTCTTCAGGTCATGTAGCTGTGATTCGTTGGTATAATTGAAATAAGCTCTAGATCATGAATGTAGTCTGCATCTGTAATGGTTACGGCAGACAACATTATCTCCACATTGTTTTGTCTTGTCTATAAGAGAATGACGAGGATCAATAATAGGTAGACACATAGTCATATACACCGGCGGAAGTAAAAAGGAGGAAAAAAATTATTGTTGTTATTTTTGCTCAGATTTTCTAAAATCTTTCACATGAGAAGATAGAATAGGTAAGTATTTATTTATTCTCCTAATAAATTAAAAAAATAATATTTTTAATGTTAAAACATATTTGAACCGGTTTTACATCAATTATAGTCCCCGATATTAAAGTGTATTTATTTCATTTCTAGACGTATGTATCATTTTATTATTTTCTCTATCATCAACCCCTTATTTTAAAACGTAAATTAAAATGTCAAAAATTTCGTCGTGAATTTAAATTTCTCTGTTTATCATAATCTCCTCGTTATTGATTGTGTACTTAAGTAAATATTGTAGTCATCATGTTTTTAATATTATTTATTATAAAGTGTATGAAAATTATAAAAAGTAGTGACGATAACACACATTATTATGTTTTTCTATGCCTCGATTTTAAATGTGATAAGAAAAGCTACATAAAATAATAGATTTTACTTAGTTAATATCTTATATCAACGTTTATTTGACGTTTTTATTTATGTTTTTTAAAAAGATAATCACATGAAGTTGATCATAAAAATAAAAGGAATCTTATACATATTTATAAATAAATATGTGTGACGAATCTATAATGATTTTTATCTTCAGCCAGTTATTTTAACACTTAACATCCTGTTAAATATTCTTAACAGCATTCCTATAAGGATTTATCAATAAATGGCTAAAAATGGCCTTTTCATTTAAAGTTACCCATTATTTCCCGAAAATCAAAGACTGCTAAATATGTTTAATTATATACCGAATTTTTTTCATTAGAATTGGATGGTTAGTTGATTTTTAAAAGAATTTCCTGTTATCCCTCTTATTAGCATGTGCGCGTAATAAAGCATACCTAATATTAAATATATAAATCTCGGAGAATATAAAATATGTAACATCTTAAAGCGTTAAAAATTTTTATCTTTTTTACTGTAAGATCTGCCAATTTTGACTTCATAAACGTATTTTAGAAAATAAATTTCACCCCCTTTTTGAAAAAATTACCAACAAAATAAGGGAATTATCGATTTTAATTACATTTTCAGTGTTGATTTATCAATGAATAAATTCTATAATGCAATAGCTATTTTATTTTAAACTTTCTGATTTTTTAGGTCACTTAATTTTTAACCCCCTTATTTTGGGGGCGCACAATATTGATGGTGTTATGCTCACTTCGCGGACTTTTTTTTAAACATTTTACACTCGTCTAAAAATATTTTAAAACGTCAACAAAAAATGGAAAATTAACTTTTTAATGTTTTCTTTTACGTTTGATATAAAGAACAATTCCAAGTTTATGTGTTAAAAAAATTCTGTTACTTTATAACCTAAATTTTTGCATTTTAAATTAAATCGCTGTAAATTCCCAATCTTTGTTGTTATCGTATCATAACGCAAACAATTAGTCCTAAGTATGATACTATGGAGTAGCTATGTGCAAAATATCGCTGACTATATAAAAGGGTGATCACAGGAAATTCTTCTAAAAATCATATAAAATAAACTAAGGATACGATTTTAATAAAACTTTCGGTTTTTGAAGTAATAAAAGACGAACTTTATTGTAAATACATTTTTACTAAATTAAAAAACTAATAATTTTTTTCGTTAGTTTTTGTTTCGCGCATTGATCCCCCCAACAAAGATCTCTTTTTTTTTTTAGTATATAAATAAATTTTACATTTTTGGAAAGACAATGTAATGACAGAACATATATAAAAAAAAAACATTGAAACTTAAAATATCGTAAATAAGAAAAAATATGTATCTTTTTTTTTTTTTTTTAGATTATTATTATTTTTTTTTTTTTGTTAGATTATTTTCAAAATAATTTTATATTAAAAGTTCGTATTGTCTACATTTTTATTTTATTTTTCAGAGATTTTTAAAAATTTATAAAATGTAAAATAAATACTTTTGTTTAATGTCAAGCAAAATCGTATTTATTTCATCAAAGAAAATATTGTATAAAAAATATCTCGCTAAAAATAATGACATAATATATGTCCATTCTTATTTTTATGAATTTTTGAAAATAATGTTTGAATTAAAAATTGTCGTCAGAATGATTACGGATGGATCTAAGGAAACAAACTGTTTGTTATTTTCACTGAGGTGTTATTAGGCACACAAAAAAAAAAGGTTTAAAATAATATTATGACATTTTCTTGCAATTATTTCAGAATACATGAATCTTTTAGGCCACAGTCCCAACCCGATTATCGTTCAGTTCTGTCGGATGTAAAATGTCACCAGATAAATTGTCCTTTATTATTAAAATGATATCACCACAAAATTACAATTTCTTTTTGCACATAGGTTTCTTGCATCAAGAATTAATAAAATAAGTTTTAAGTAGCCATGTGCAAATTCTCGCCAACTATATAAAAGGGTGATCACAGGAAATTCTTCTAAAAATCATATAAAATAAACTAACGATCCGATTCTAATAAAACTTTCTGTTTATGAAGTAATAAAAGATGAACTTTATTGTAAATAAATTTTTACTAAATTGAAAAGACTAATAATTTTTTTCGTTAGTTTTTGTTTCGCGTATTGATCCCCCCAACAAATAACTTTTTTTTTTTTTTTGCATATAAATAAATTTTACATTTTTATAAAGACAATATAATGACATAACATATATAAAAAAAGATAACTCGCTAATAAATCGGTTTTGGAAATAGGGCATCTTAAACATTGAAACTTAAAATCTCGTAAATAAGAAAAAATATGTATCTTTTTTTTTTTTTTTTAATTGTTAGATTATTTTCAAAAGAATTTTATATTAAAAGTTCGTATTGTGTACATTTTTATTTTATTTTTCAGAGATTTTCAGAGATTTTCAAAATTTTATAAAATGTAAAATAAATACTTTTGTTTAATGCATAACAAAATCGTATTCATTAATTCAAAGAAATATTATATAAAAACATATCTCGCTAAAAATAATGACATACATATGTCTATTCTTTTTTTATGAATTTTTGAAAATAATGTTTGAAATAAAAGTTGTTGTGAGAATGATTACGGAAGCCTGTAATGGAAAAAAAACGTATTTGTCATTTTCACTGGTGTGTTATGGGTAAACAAGTCAAAATACCCGACGCGTACACATTTATACTCTGTGACGTGAAAGAGAAACCAAACAGTGTTTGAAGAAATTTATTATTTTATTTGAAAACAAATAATTCTCCCGTGTATATACAGAACGCAGATATTACTGTTCAGTCAAAATTCTGAAGGTAAATAAACTTTTTATTTTATTTTTTTGTTTCTTTATTTTGTGTATTGTATTTTACCAAAAAAAAAGTTTCGCCGAAGAAGTAGACTCAATAATATTAAGAGTTAAATTGTGAGGCATCAAGGAAATGCTAAATTAGTAATTTGTTTTTTGCCTCAGAAAATTTTTTTTATTCGTCTGCCCATCCATACGAAGAAAAAGTGCACACGTCAAGATCGGATAACTTGTCAACAAATGCGCGTTCTTGCGCGGACTTGAGCCGATTTACTTTAAAATGCAAAAATTTAGGTTTTATGTGAGAGAAATTTGTTTTTTCTTTTTTATAACCCATAAACTTGGAATTGTTCTTTATATTAAACGTAAAAGAAAACAGTAAAAAGTTAATTTTCCAATTTTTATTGACGTTTTAAGATATTTTTTACAAGTAAACAAACTTTCAAAATGCCGACTGATTTGCACATGCCTAGTTTTAAGTGATTAAAATACGTATAGAACGAAAATAACTCTGAATTCAAATTAGCCAATGAGATTACAGATTTTATCTGGAATGTAAACATCAGCTGATGTTCTGTGTTTATGAAATAAATAAAAAATTAATTTAGAATGACCTCAATTTTTTTTTTGGGGGGGGGGCAAAAAAAAAAATCCCTAATAATATGCTTTAGTAACCAAAGCAAACAATAATAATGCTTTAGTAACTAAAACAAACAATTTTTTTTCTTCTGGAAAAATTTCAAAATATAATTTTCAATTAAAGAACTGGCTTTTTAGAAAATCGGGGGGGAAAAAATGAATAGTATTTCGTATACAGATATTAAAAATGCTTATTGTTTATACTTATTTAAAAAAAAGAGAAAACACACAATTTCATAGTGTTGAGTTCGTCTACGCGATCGAAGCACTAGATTGTTTAAAGTTTAAACAATAAATATTTACTTGTTGTCACATGTATGCTATTATTTTTTTTTTTTTTTTTCTTAAAAGCAAATTCGCTTATTACTCGTTATTTTATTTACGTTTCTTAGAGTGACTTGTTGTCACATGTATGCGAAATACTATCATTTTTTCTTTTTTCTAAAATCAAATTCGCTTATTACACGTTATTTTATTTACGTTTCTTAGAGTGACTTGTTGTCACATGTATGCAAAATACTATTATTTTTTATTTTTTTCTAAAAAGTCAGTTTATTTTTTAATTGAAAATTATATTTTGAATTTTTTCCTGAAGAAAATTTGTAAAGGGATTATGTAAGGTAATGTTTATTTCGCTACGCTATGAGATTATATTTCAAATACACGATTCTCATTGGCTAATTCTGATTTCGGAGCTACTCCGTTTTTTATACGTATTTTACTACAAAGTAGCCCGTTTAAATGGTACTTTTCGCATGATATCAAGGTACGGTCCTGATTGCGAAAAGTTTTTATTAGCCTTTTTTGATTTTTAATTAATAATTACGTTAAAATTATTTTCATAGCTTGTTTAGCTACGTAATTCGAGAACTAAGCCTCTTTTGACGCCGGGGACTGTAGCCTATATAGTATAATTATACTCTGTAAAAGAAAACCCAAACTGTGTTTGAAGAAATCTATTATTTTATTTGGAAACAAAACAATAATTCTCCCGTTTATATCCAGAAAGCAGATATTACGTTTCAGGAAGATTGCGAGTTTACAAAATTTGAAATAGGGGCAGACTATTAAATAAAGATTTTTTCATTATGGAATAAATTAAAAACTTTAAAAACTACAAAATTGAATAAAGAACTTCACCTTTGAGGTATGTAATGTTTTATATACTTTAATAATTTAATAGATGTATTGGAAAAAAAGAAAAAGAAAATAATATTATTATAGAATTTTATTATAAATAATTTCTAACATTCTAATTTTTATTTTTCCAAGTCTCTTTTTCAATAATATTAAGAGTTAAATCATGAGGCATCAAGGAAATGCTAAATTAGTAATTTGTTTTTGCTTCAGAACATATTTTTATACGTATATAGTCCTCCATACTAAGAAAAGGTGCACACGTCAAGATCCAATAACTGTCAACAAGAGCGAGAATTTACGGCGATTTATTGCAATTTACTTTAAAATGCAAAATTTAGGTATCTAAAATTTGTTTTTTTTTCTAACACCTAAACTTGGAATTGTTCTTTATATTAAACGAAAAGAAAACATTAAAAAGTTAATTTTCCAATTTTTATTGACGTTTTAAAATATTTTAAACAATTAATCAGACTTTCAAAATGTCCGCACTTTGCACAATGCTACTATGGAGTATCATACATGGAATAAATTTGTTTTTTTATTCCTTTTATTGTTGATTTCAAAAAATAATTAATTTTTTCAAATAAACACTGTTTGAGTTCTACATGTGTCACGGATTTTAACTTATTTGAAATTATTCACAGCAGCGGCAGCAACAACAGTTTTCCAAAAAAAAGAGAATAGAATATTATGTTCCTACTTACTTCCATTAATAAAATGACGCAATTTTTAATTCAAACATTATTTTCAATGATTTTTTTTATAAAGACTGTACTATATTATGTCATTATTTTTATATTAAATTTTCTTTAGTTAAATAAATACGATTTTGCTATACACTAAACAAAATATTTATTTTACATTTTATAAATTAAAAAAAAAACTAAAAAAAGTAGACAACAGGAACTTTTAATATAAAATTCCTTAGAAAATAATCTAAAATTTAGAGAAAAAAAGATACATACTTTTTTTTTACGAGACTTAAGTTTCAAGGTTTAAGACGCCTTATTACCAAACTAGTCTAGTATCGATTTTTTTTTATTTAATATATATGTTCCATCATTGAATTATCTTTCCAAAAATGTAAAATCTATTTTCATACAGAAAAAAATTACAAAGATATTTGTACGGGGAACAAAACCTAACAAAAAATTATTAGCCTTTTCAATTAGTAAATTTATTTACAATAAAAGTTTGTCTTTTATTACTTTATATACCAGAAGTTTTATTAAAATCAGATTTTATTTTAGAAGAATTTTCTGTGATCCCCCGTTGTAGAAATTGCAAGAAATTGAGCATACCTAGTGTTATATATTTTTGAAACTAATTACGGTATAAATAAAAAAAACAAAAGCCCGAAGGTGTGAATAGAAGAACAAACATGTTTAAAAGAATGCCTGTGGTAAAATTAAGTACTGAAAATCTGAAAATTAAATGTAAAAACAGCTAAAAAAAGTTTTGTTGAGATATTTTGTTCTCTGTTATTTATGTATAGATTTTTAGTGAAAAAATTATTCATTGATATTTGTTTTGTCTAAAACTTTTAATTAAGTTTTCTCCAAAAATTATTAGATAATAATACTAAAGTAGTACTGATATTAAATAAATATTTGTTTTTAGATTCTAAAAGTATGAAATTTAAAACTTGAAATTAGGCTCTTGCTATTTTAAATGAATTTTATCTATTAATTTGGAATATAATTGTTTCTCAAGGCACGTATGGGTGGTACGAATGGTAATATTTATTTTAAAGAATTTCAATTTATTTCCATTGAATCAGTTTGATTGAAACAATTCAGTAATTTAAAAGAAGAATTGTTGATTAATAAATAAACACTGAAAATTTAAAAAAAATTAAATTCAATAATTCCCTGATTGTTGGCAATATTTGTTTATCAATCTAGGTTATTGACTTGTCCCTTATAGGCCACTGTAAACGCTGACATATAATGCTAAATCTTAAAAGGTTTACGGACGTTTTGTTTCTGTGTGTTTGGAATGAAAAAAAAAGACATTTTAATAAATATTAACAAGTTATTAAATAGAACAGACATATAATATATAATATAAATAGAATGGATACATGGATGAAAGGCTGCATCCTCCCATTCCCCTAAAAGGGAGACCTCGGAATTGCTAAGAACTACAGGCATACTCTTACTGTATTGCTGC
>CM042151.1:91925831-91972784 GCA_023376005.1 Doryteuthis pealeii
GTGATAGGATGTAAGTGGTCATGCAGCTAATTGTATTCTAATAAACATATAAAAAAAAAGTGTGGATGTAAAAAATAATGCTTGGTTTATGTTTTATGTGATAGGATGTAAGTGGCCCATGCAGCTAATTTGTTTCTAATAAACATATTAAAAAAAAGTGTGATGTAAAAAATAATTGCTTGGTTGATGTTTTATGTGATAGGATGTAAGTGCTGCAGCTAATTTGTTTCTAATAAACATATAAAAAGTGTGATGTAAAAAATAATTGCTTGGTTTATGTTTTATGTGATAGGATGTAAAGTGGCCATGCAGCTAATTGTTTCTAATAAACATATAAAAAAAGTGGTGATGTAAAAAAATAATTGCTTGGTTGATGTTTTATGTGATAGGATGTAAGTGGCCATGCAGCTAATTTGTTTCTAATAAACATATAAAAAAGTGTGATGTAAAAATAATTGCTTGGTTGATGTTTTATGTGATAGGATGTAAGTGGCCATGCAGCTAATTTGTTTCTAATAAACATATAAA
The DNA here is from genome assembly GCA_023376005.1 of Doryteuthis pealeii. Classification (NCBI taxonomy): domain Eukaryota; kingdom Metazoa; phylum Mollusca; class Cephalopoda; order Myopsida; family Loliginidae; genus Doryteuthis; species Doryteuthis pealeii. The sequence goes on from CM042151.1 coordinate 91,926,360, forward strand.
AAAGTGTGATGTAAAAAATAATTGCTTGGTGATGTTTATGTGATAGGATGTAAGTGGCCATGCAGCTAATTTGTTTCTAATAAACATATTAAAAAAAGTGTGATGTAAATAATTGCTTGGTTGATGTTTTATGTGATAGGATGTAAGTGGCCATGCAGCTAATTTGTTTCTAATAAACATATAAAAAAAGTGTGATGTAAAAAATAATTGCTTGGTGGATGTTTTATGTGATAGGATGTAGTGGCCATGCAGCTAATTTGTTTCTAATAAACATATAAAAAAGTGTGATGTAAAAAATAATTGCTGGTGGATGTTTTATGTGATAGGATGTAAGTGGACATGCAGCTAATTTGTTTCTAATAAACATATAAAAGTGTGATGTAAAAATAATTGCTTGGTTTATGTTTTATGTGATAGGATGTAAGTGGCCATGCAGCTAATTTGTTTCTAATAAACATATTAAAAAAAGTGTGATGTAAAAAATAATTGCTTGGTTGATGTTTTATGTGATAGGATGTAAGTGGCCATGCAGCTAATTTGTTTCTAATAAACATATAAAAAGTGTGATGTAAAAATAATTGCTTGGTGGATGTTTTATGTGATAGGATGTAAGTGGCCATGCAGCTAATTTTGTTTCTAATAAACATATAAAAAGTGTGATGTAAAAAATAATTGCTTGGTGGATGTTTTATGTGATAGGATGTAAGTGGATGCAGCTAATTTGTTTCTAATAAACATATAAAAAAGTGTGATGTAAAAATAATTGCTTGCTTGATGTTTTGTGATAGGATGTAAGTGGCCATGCAGCTAATTTGTTTCTAATAAACATATTAAAAAAAAGTGTGATGTAAAAAATAATTGCTTGTGGATGTTTTATGTGATAGGATGTAAGTGGCCATGCAGCTAATTTGTTTCTAATAAACATATTAAAAAAAAGTGTGATGTAAAAAATAATTGCTTGGTGGATGTTTTATGTGATAGGATGTAAGTGGTCCATGCAGCTAATTTGTTTCTAATAAACATATAAAAAAGTGTGATGTAAAAAATAATTGCTTGGTTTATGTTTTATGTGATAGGATGTAAGTGGCCATGCAGCTAATTTGTTTCTAATAACATATTAAAAAAAAGGTGATGTAAAAATAATTGCTTGGTGATGTTTTATGTGATAGGATGTAAGTGGCATGCAGCTAATTTGTTTCTAATAAACATATAAAAAAAGTGTGATGTAAAAAATAATTGCTTGGTTTATGTTTTATGTGATAGGATGTAAGTGGCCATGCAGCTAATTTGTTTCTAATAAACATATTAAAAAAGTGTGATGTAAAAAAATAATTGCTTGGTGATGTTTTATGTGATAGGATGTAAGTGGCCATGCAGCTAATTTGTTTCTAATAAACATATAAAAAAGTGTGATGTAAAAAATAATTGCTTGGTTGATGTTTTATGTGATAGGATGTAAGTGGCCATGCAGCTAATTTGTTTCTAATAAACATATAAAAAAGTGTGATGTAAAAAATAATTGCTTGGTGGATGTTTTATGTGATAGGATGTAAGTGGCCATGCAGCTAATTTGTTTCTAATAAACATATAAAAAAAAGTGTGATGTAAAAAATAATTGCTTGGTTGATGTTTTATGTGATAGGATGTAAGTGGCCATGCAGCTAATTTGTTTCTAATAAACATATAAAAAGTGTGATGTAAAAAATAATTGCTTGGTGATGTTTTATGTGATAGGATGTAAGTGGCCATGCAGCTAATTTGTTTCTAATAAACATATAAAAAAGTGTGATGTAAAAATATTGCTTGGTGATGTTTTATGTGATAGGATGTAAGTGGCCATGCAGCTAATTTGTTTCTAATAAACATATAAAAAAGTGTGATGTAAAAAATAATTGCTTGGTGATGTTTTATGTGATAGGATGTAAGTGCCATGCAGCTAATTTGTTTCTAATAAACATATAAAAAAGTGTGATGTAAAAAATAATTGCTTGGTGGATGTTTTATGTGATAGGATGTAAGTGCCATGCAGCTAATTTGTTTCTAATAAACATATAAAAAAAAGTGTGATGTAAAAAATAATTGCTTGGTTGATGTTTTATGTGATAGGATGTAAGTGGCCATGCAGCTAATTTGTTTCTAATAAACATATAAAAAGTGTGATGTAAAAAAATAATTGCTTGGTGGATGTTTTATGTGATAGGATGTAAGTGGCCATGCAGCTAATTTGTTTCTAATAAACATATAAAAAAGTGTGATGTAAAAAATAATTGCTTGGTGGATGTTTTATGTGATAGGATGTAAGTGGCCATGCAGCTAATTTGTTTCTAATAAACATATAAAAAAGTGTGATGTAAAAAATAATTGCTTGGTGATGTTTTATGTGATAGGATGTAAGTGGCCATGCAGCTAATTTTTTCTAATAAACATATAAAAAAGTGTGATGTAAAAAATAATTGCTTGGTGATGTTTTATGTGATAGGATGTAAGTGGCCATGCAGCTAATTTGTTTCTAATAAACATATAAAAAAGTGTGATGTAAAAAATAATTGCTTGGTGATGTTTTATGTGATAGGATGTAAGTGGCCATGCAGCTAATTTGTTTCTAATAAACATATAAAAAAGTGTGATGTAAAAAATAATTGCTTGGTGGATGTTTTATGTGATAGGATGTAAGTGGCCATGCAGCTAATTTGTTTCTAATAAACATATAAAAAGTGGTGATGTAAAAATAATTGCTTGGTGATGTTTTATGTGATAGGATGTAAGTGGCCATGCAGCTAATTTTTTCTAATAAACATATAAAAAGTGTGATGTAAAAAATAATTGCTATGTGATAGGATGTAAGTGGCCATGCAGCTAATTTGTTTCTAATAAACATATAAAAAAGTGTGATGTAAAAAATAATTGCTTGGTGATGTTTTATGTGATAGGATGTAAGTGGCCATGCAGCTAATTTGTTTCTAATAAACATATAAAAAAGTGTGATGTAAAAAATAATTGCTTGTTTTATGTGATAGGATGTAAGTGCCATGCAGCTAATTTGTTTCTAATAACATATAAAAAAGTGTGATGTAAAAAATAATTGCTTGGTGATGTTTTATGTGATAGGATGTAAGTGGCCATGCAGCTAATTTGTTTCTAATAAACATATAAAAAAGTGTGATGTAAAAAATAATTGCTTGGTGGATGTTTTATGTGATAGGATGTAAGTGGCCATGCAGCTAATTTGTTTCTAATAAACATATAAAAAAGTGTGATGTAAAAAATAATTGCTTGGTTGATGTTTATGTGATAGGATGTAAGTGGCCATGCAGCTAATTTGTTTCTAATAAACATATAAAAAAGTGTGATGTAAAAAATAATTGCTTGGTTTATGTTTTATGTGATAGGATGTAAGTGGCCATGCAGCTAATTTGTTTCTAATAAACATATAAAAAAGTGTGATGTAAAAAATAATTGCTTGGTGGATGTTTTATGTGATAGGATGTAAGTGGCCATGCAGCTAATTTGTTTCTAATAAACATATAAAAAAGTGTGATGTAAAAAATAATTGCTGGGTGGATGTTTTATGTGATAGGATGTAAGTGGCCATGCAGCTAATTTGTTTCTAATAAACATATAAAAAAGTGTGATGTAAAAATAATTGCTTGGTGATGTTTTATGTGATAGGATGTAAGTGGCCATGCAGCTAATTTGTTTCTAATAAACATATTAAAAAAAGTGTGATGTAAAAAATAATTGCTTGGTGATGTTTTATGTGATAGGATGTAAGTGGCCATGCAGCTAATTTGTTTCTAATAAACATATAAAAAAGTGTGATGTAAAAAATAATTGCTTGGTGATGTTTTATGTGATAGGATGTAAGTGGCCATGCAGCTAATTTGTTTCTAATAAACATATAAAAAAGTGTGATGTAAAAAATAATTGCTTGGTGGATGTTTTATGTGATAGGATGTAAGTGGCCATGCAGCTAATTTGTTTCTAATAAACATATTAAAAAAAAGTGTGATGTAAAAAATAATTGCTTGGTGGATGTTTTATGTGATAGGATGTAAGTGGCCATGCAGCTAATTTGTTTCTAATAAACATATTAAAAAAAAGTGTGATGTAAAAAATAATTGCTTGGTGGATGTTTTATGTGATAGGATGTAAGTGGCCATGCAGCTAATTTGTTTCTAATAAACATATTAAAAAAAGTGTGATGTAAAAAATAATTGCTTGGTGGATGTTTTATGTGATAGGACGTAAGTGGCCATGCAGCTAATTTGTTTCTCTAAAAACATATTAAAAAAAAGTGTGATGTAAAAAATAATTGCTTGGTGGATGTTTTATGTGATAGGATGTAAGTGGCCATGCAGCTAATTTGTTTCTAATAAACATATTAAAAAAAGTGTGATGTAAAAAATAATTGCTTGGTGATGTTTTATGTGATAGGATGTAAGTGGCCATGCAGCTAATTTGTTTCTAATAAACATATAAAAAAAAGTGTGATGTAAAAAATAAGGTAATTATGAACTTTTGTTTAGTAAATTTGGGTGTCCCAGAAAAAACAGAACCCACAAATTTTGTAATGAAACTGTTAATTTTAACTAGGGGGTTTAGGATTGGGTTTTTTCTATTTTTTCTGGGTCATGCTGTACAGGGTTAGGGTTTCTGGGTCGCCCTGTACAGGTTAACCCAGAAAAAACAGAACTCAAATTATTTTCTCATTAAACTACCCCTAAACCCTAAAACCCAACCCTAATCCTAAACCCCAACCCTACCCCCCACTCCGAGTTTATTAAGGAATAATATATGTAGGAACTTATTCAAAACTTATTACTTTCGTCAACAAAAATAAGGTTTGCATTAAGTAGATATTGATTTTTAGAATCTAAAAATATAACATTTTAAACTTAACATCAGCATTTTCATATTTTAAATGAATTTTATATATTAATTTTTCATAGCAAAAATATTTAATTGAAGTTTTGAAATAAAATAACTGATGCATTATAAAATTCATTAATTGTTAAATCAATACTGAAAATTTCATTAAAATCGGATAATTACCTGATTTTTAGTAAATTTTTTGCAAACGTGAATGTTACAGTAAAATTGTAAAGCACTTAAAAACATCGAAAACGAGGCTAAATGGCTGATATCGTCGAAATTGGCCAAAACAAATACTTTTAAATCTATTAAAAATAAACTGCATATGTAATGATATCTTCCTTTTTTTAATTATAGTTATTATGTAACTACTTATCGATTTAGACAAAGTTTGACCTTAAATAATAGATTTAATTATTTCTAATTCGCTATTAAAATTCCTAGCAGATGACAATTTACTATTAAAATGAATAAAAACTTGAAAAAAATTAATCTTAAAATTTCTCAGTGAAATTGACGTTAAAAAATGTCTTCGGTTTTAGTATTAATTTTTAAAATCTAAAATAAAATGAAAATTTGAATATTTTTTCTAAGAGAAAAACTGATAAAATAATCAATATATACTTTTTATTCTAATTGGTCGAAAAAGTTAAATAAATTTTTTACGCTAACAAAAACAAACTTTGGTTACTGATAAGCGTCTCGTCTCTTTGGATAAAAACAAAACAAATAAGTCAGTTTTGCTGTTCCGTATATTCTAAGAATCACACATTACTATTCAACAATAAAAATTACAAATTCTTTTTAAAATACTAATCGAGCTCGGATCGGACCAATGTTTAGTTTACCTGAATTCTAAAATTCATATTTTTAAATATCTGTGAAAAATTCGATTTTTTGTCGCAGGAAAAAAAAAATTAATTTATTTCACGCAGAAAATAAAAATATTTAATCACACAAAAGATTGAAAATCTCTTAAAAATTAATTTCTTAAAAAAAAAATTTTTTGACAATTTAATAGAATATAGAACATACCAATTACAAAAGCAAAATAAAGTTTTCAAATATTAATATCATGACATTTTTTCGCATTTTTATTTCCGATTTCATTAATTTTTCCTTAAAAAACTGTACGATATAGTTATTCAGTTATCTTTATAGAAAAAAGTTTAAAAAATTTTCTGACGCGTCATTTCTCATAAAATAATATGGGGTGGGGGAATAGACATCGTAAAAATATTTCCCCTAATATATTTTAGAAAAACTATTTCAGATGTATTTACATCCAATGATAAACATTTATGGAAATTTTCGTGAAAATCAGATTATTAATTGATTTTCATAGAATTTTTTAAAAATCCTCTTATCGTAACTTGTTTTTAGCTACGTTAAATTTCAGTTGATTTAGCAGTGCAAAAATGAAAAACATTGTTTTTTCAATCATAATTATCATTATTTCCGTAAGCTGAAATTTTTTTTTTTAAATCATCAGGAGTTTATGTTATGTTTCTTCTTTCGAATTGAAAAATTTTTTTCAAGAAAATATTAAATTTTCTGCAAGTTTCATTGTGCTAAATATAAGGGGGGTAAATTTCACAGGGTCAAATTGGTGGTACCTATAGAACAACAACCGTAAAAAAAAAAATTGTTTGTTTCTATTCATAACTTCGGTCTTTTATCTCTTTATTTATACTGTAATTAGTATCGAAAATGACCAACTCGCAAAACATTTTACGTCCCCAACATAAGGAGGGTCAAAATTAAGTGACCTGAAAAAAAATGAGAAAGTTTTGAAATAAAATAAATAATGCATTATAAAGATCGTTCATTGATAAATAAACATAGAAAATTTCATTAAAATCCGATAATTCCCTGATTTTTGGTAAATTATTTTCTGTACGGGGGCTAAAGTTATTTTGTCAAAAACGCATTTTAGGCTCATTTTGCCAGTAGCTAGTAAACTAGAATCAACAATAACATTCAGGGTAGACATATATTCTAACTACACCGGCGGAAGTAAACACGACAGACAAATATTTCTTATTTTTGGTACGTTTTCTGAAATCTTTCGCATGAGAATATAGACACAGGTAAGCATTTATTTATTCACCTAATTAACAAATAATGATATTTCTAATGTTAGAATATTTTTAAACACGTTTTACATAAATTATAGTCCCTAATATTAAAGTGTCTTTATTTTTATTTATTTATTTTCTCAAGTGGCACGAGGTCGAATCATTTTAATATTATCTTCAATCCCTAATTTTAAATCGTAAATTAAAATGTAAATATTTCATTCTCAAGTTATAGGTATTCATCGTATTATCCTTATTTATCATAAATTTCAAGAAAATAAAAAAGTAAGTCATACACATACATTGATGTTTATCAAAATATCATATTTTATAGGCATGAATTAAATATGTTAACCACCAGAAAGATGCTTTTATTCACTTAAAAACGAATTAGAATTAATTAAATCGATTATTTAAGGTTAAATTTTAGTTTTAGTCGAAAAATGAATATTAGTAAAGTATATTTTTAGATTCTAGAAATAAATATCTATTTAATGTAAACCTTATTTTAGTCAAACAATGTATACATTTTGAAGAAAAACTCTATTGAAAATGTAGCCCCCCACCTTTTTAAGCAGAAAAAATATCGATGTATATTTTTTTCTTTTATGAGATAATAGCCAATTAAATAATTATGGAAATGAGTAAAAAAGAAATCTCCAAAAAATTAATTATTTTTTAACATTTTATTTTCCGATTTTCGGTACTTATTTTCTTATGAAATATTCTACTTAAATTTTTTTAAATTATTTACAACTTCGGTCTTTTATCTTTTTATTTCTACTGTAATTAATATCAATCAAGGACCAACTCTTTTTGAAGAAAAACTCTATTGAAAATGTTTTCAAATTATAATAGTATGACATTTTTTTAATTTCAGAATTCATGAATTTTTCCTTAAAAAAACTACTGCCTTGTATATTATACAATTTTTTAATATAGATATTCAAACTCTTATCTTTATAGAAAAAAGTAAAAACGTTTTCTGAGAGTTCATTTTTTTTATATCTCATAAAATAAACTAGGGGGTAGACCTGGTAAAAAATATTTCCTCTAATGTATTTTAGGAAAAAAACTATTTCAGATTAAAGAAAATGAATTTTAAATTTTAAAATAACTTTTTTAGGTTATTGAATTTATATTTTTTATATTTTTTATTTTTCTATATATTCTTCAGGATATGATCTTTCAAGAAATGTAAAAATTAGGGACCAGGATTTTTTTTTCTTCAAATGGTCAACGGTCAACCCCCCCCCACACACACACACATTCTGAATTGATAAAAAAAGTATTTTTTCAAGTTTCTTCCATAAAATAAACTAATCCTTATAAAATTAAGTCGTGGGAAAATAATTTGGTGAAAATTTCATTGAAATTGGATAATTCCCTGATTTTTGGTAATTGTTTTAAAATTAAGAAATTTAAAAAAAAATTACCTCCCTTGGCAATTTTTGCCGCTCTCTATTTATTTCTGTCTCTTTTTCTTTTCCCATACATCGCTGGGTGCTCCTTCCAATTAATTTCTCTTAAATCTTTTAAATACTTGTCTGTATTTATGAAATGAAGCTTGATATGAATAATTTTGATACTTCGGACTGTTGTCCTCATCTTTATTGTGTATGAACACAACTTTAAAGCCACAGTAACCTTGGACTCTGTTTAGGTGTTTTTAATTACCTTAAAACAAGTCATCTTCAGACGATGACCCATGTATTCAAACGTGTTTTCAGTGCTGAAATCATTACCCCTAGTTCAAGGGGGCTCCAAGAAGAATAAATGCCACCACGCTTATTGAGAGAAATAAAATTGGATATAAGTTTTATTTGTTGTTCATTTCTGTTTTGGTAGATATAGTTCAAGTGTTGATTCATTTTGAACACATCTTGTCTATGTTATAAGTTTTATTTGTTGTTCATTTCTGTTTTGGTAGATATAGTTCAAGTGTTGATTCATTTTGAACACATCTCGTCTATGTTATATGTTTCTTCATTTTAGGTCTAGCAAAACTAGATTCAATTATTCGAAGGAGAAACGAGCCATATTTGGAATTTTTACCTTTTTTATTACCTGTATCCATCTGACAAAAGGAGATATCTGAGAATTCTTATTGTAGGTTCTCCATAGAAAAATATTCCACCAACTCGGATGTAATAGTGGGGTCATTTCATGTCAGTTGGGGTGTTACACAAAAAACATATTAGCATGCTTATTTAGCACCTTAGTTATATCAGTAGTATAATTCAGTGATCTTTAACCTTTTTTGGGTATTGCCCCACTTCAACTTAATGTGAGTGCTTTATACCCCCCGCCAATTCCATGGCACCCAAGAGGCTGTACAACCCCTGTTAAGAAACCATTTAAATAAACCGCCCTGTTGGCTTGGACATTAGAATGCACCAACTTCACCTCTGCAGAGGGGTAAGAATCCCCCAATGGGCCACCTGTTGGCCGTAGGTGGCGACCCGTGATTCTTAAGGATAGAACCCAGGTGGATGAGCAGTCCATGACTTGCAATACTCCACTTTGGCCCTACCTTAGGCTTGACAGGCGATCGGAGAGGCCCCCTTCGATCAATTGGCTGGTCACATCAAGCCCTAGCACCTATATGATTTTCCCAACCCTATTGCCATTATGGCAAGCCCCAACCCCTTTTTTTCATATGGGTGCTAGAAGGCGGTTATTGAGGGTCTACATGTCCTGGGAATGATGTTAAACTCTATCTGATGGTGAGGTTCCAGTTTTAGAGGTTTGGGGAGTGTGGAGCACCCCTTCCTCACCATTGCTCCCTGGTCCACTTACTTGGAGTGGTAGTACCTGTTAGGGTCCCATCTATGGGTTAAATAGAAAAACATCAGTTGATAAACAAAATTGTATTATGCATTAGGAATGAATTTATTTCACAACTTTGTCGACATTAAATGACCCACTGAGGTTGATATGCCGTAAAACAAAACAAACCAAAACCAAACCTTTAAATAAAGAATAAATTTGGATTTTTAAATTTTAAGAAATTGAAAACAAAATACAACAACTTTGCATAGATTAGATTAAAAGTATACAATAAATATTTATGCTAACAAAATGGCTTGAATTATTTTTTTAACATTTTAACTAAATAAAAAGTTTAATACTTTATTTTAAATAATAATTATTAATTACAAAATGCTACATATATATATATATAGTGTAATAGTGGTTATTCAATTATTTTCTAGTGAATGAAATTGAATTTTAATTTTTTGAAGGAGAATTCAATGACTAGGAATTGCAAAGGATTGTATTTATGATGTTTTGAAGAATTTCCAGTGATCCCTGTTATTGCAAGGCACATCATTTCCTTTATCTATCATTATGCAACTGTATAGGACTAGGATTGTCTTTATCCTTTACACCACATGGACATTTCTACAAATTTCAGGAGATTTCTTTTATTTCACTTTTTCATGAATGTTGATATTTTATAATTGTTTAAATTCCTGCCAAAATCATCACCTGATTGTAAAATCTAAATTAAAATGAAAATATTTTCATTTTCAAGGTAATTTTTTTCTATTTATCATAATCATCATTGTGTAATAAAGTGTTTATTGTAGTCTTAACTTTATTATCATTTTTCATAAACTTTAAGAAATTATTTAATTCCTATCTAAATGTGTATTTAGCCATTATGTTAAAATTTATTGAAATGACAATGTAATTCTATTTTTCCAAATAAACATCAGTATCTTTCCTTTTTTCCCATTATCTCTTGTTTATTTGCAGATATCAATTATTGAGGATAATAAAACAGCCAGGTAAAACCACATCTACAACTGTGAATATATGATTTTTCATTTGCTGTCACAAATGTTTCATCTTGAAACCACTACATACAGAGACAAAAAGTACAACTTTCTTATTCTTACAAAAGTTAGAGAGATTATTTTCATGTAAAGTGTGTGGATTAACATTTTCAGAGAATTCCTCTTTAAAAAACATATACACACAGGGGAGAAACTGTTTTCTTGTGAAGTCTGTGAATCAGGATTTACACAGAAATCTTCTTTAAAAGTACACATGCTTAGACACACAAGAGAGAAACCATTTACGTGTGAAGTATGTGGATCAGCATTTTCAATAAAATCCCAATTAATAAAACACATCCATATACATACAGGAGAGAAACCATTTTCTTGTAAAGTGTGTGGATCAGCATTTTCAGAGAATTCCTGATTAACAGTTCACATGCGTATACATACAGGAGAGAAACCATTTTCGTGTGCAGTGTGTGGATCAGCATTTTCAGAGAAATCAAGTTTAACAGAGCACATGCATCTACATACAGGAGAGAAACCATTTTCATGTGAAGTGTGTGGATCAGCATTTTCACAGAAATCCGATTTACTGAGACACATGCGTATACATACAGGAGAGAAACCATTTTCCTGTGAAGTGTGTGGATCAGCATTTTCACAGAAATCCCGATTAACCGTTCACATGCGTACACATACAGGAGAGAAACCATTTTCCTGTGAAGTGTGTGGATCAGCATTTTCACAGAAATCCATTTTAACAGAGCACATCCGTATACATACAGGAGAGAAACCATTTTCGTGTGAAGTGTGTGGATCAGCATTTTCACAGAAATCTAGTTTAACAGAGCACATCCGTATACATACAGGAGAGAAACCATTTTCATGTGAAGTGTGTGGATCAGCATTTTCACAGAAATCAGGTTTAACAGAGCACATGCGCATACATACAGGAGAGAAACCATTTTCATGTGAAGTGTGTGGATCAGCATTTTCACAGAAATCCGATTTACTGAGACACATGCGTATGCATACAGGAGAGAAACCATTTTCGTGTGATGTGTGTGGATCAGTATTTTCAATGAAATCCAATTTAACAAAACACATGCGTATACATACAGGAGAGAAACCATTTTCATGTGAAGTGTGTGGATCAGCATTTTCACAGAAAGCCAGTTTAATAAAACACATGCGTACACATACAGGAGAGAAACCATTTTCCTGTGAAGTGTGTGGATCAGTATTTTCACAGAAATCCAGTTTAACAAAACACATGCGTATCTTACATAATTATTAGTTACCTAATATTTATGGCAATAGTGTAGAAACATAATGGCGATTAGTGCAGCTGATGGCCTTGAGCGTGAGTGATGGCACTTGACCTCACTCTCACCTTGCCCTCCGGGGATAAATTGTGAGAACCGGAAGGCACAGAAGACCCTGTCTTCCGGTTTAAAGATAGTAACTCTCAGTCAGAAGTTAGAAGCCGAGCTCGTAGGATGTAAGTCTCATGTGCGCAGATGTCTCGTTTGGAGATTTACAAATAAAGTAACATCAAAGTAAATCAAAGTCTTGTGTTTATTACCTAAAAACTAACAATGACACAGGGCTTCTGATAAGGAGAAATCCCTAACAGAAACCAGACCCGAAGTCCCCAAGAAAGTCCAGACCTTAGAAGATTCCAGACCCAGACACTAGACTAGACCAAAATAGACGATCAGAATAGCAAAGCCGGCCAGAAAAAAATACGACCAGAGTAAAGAAGTAATGAAGAAAGGGTATACAACATTATATCAATTTGGTACCGTGAAAACCTCAGTATGCAATATATATCGATTTGGTGCCGTTAAACCAGCCACGCCATCATGACGTGGTCAGATTCGAACCTGCAACAACGTGCCTCACCACTAGACAGAGAAGAGAAAAGAACATGAAGAAGAAAAAAAAAATGAAGCAGAGAAAAAGGAAAAAAAAGAAAAAAAAACATGATAGAATTTTTTAAAAAATGTAAGTAAAAACGCACGCACTCACACACACTAAACTCTGTAAAAACAGATAATAGAAAAAAAATAATATGTTTAAAATTGTTTTGAGTCTGACTGACATTAATTTAAAAAAAAAAAAGTAGACCCAACTCATAATTCTTGGGAGTTGAAATAATGAAAAAAATTGTTTGGAGCTGTAATAATTGTGTTGTTGAGGATTTGATTTTCAGATAGAATGTTAAAAAAAGAAGAAAAAAGAGACATTGTTTTAAGTACTTTAAGAATAGAAGGAAAAGAAATAAAAAAAGAAATCCGAATCAAAGACTTGACTGATATGGGAGAAAGAAAGAGACAATTTTTTTTTTGTTGTATAATTTTTGAACTTGCATAAATGTTTAGAATTGTTTGAAAAAAAATGATGTTAGTAGATTGTTTAAATTAGGGATTTGGACTGTTGAAAAAAAGAGGGAAAGGACATTTTGTTTTGAAAAAGTGATAATTGTTGGCCATTGTTTAAGTTGTTTTGAAGATAGAAAAAAAAGAGAGTGTGTATGCTATAAAAAAGAGAGAGAGAAGGACACTAAGAGAATACATTCCTCCCAAGTAGAGAGAGGGTGGGAGATACTGAATGTATGTGCCAGAGGGAGAGAGAGATAAAGAATATGTGCTCCCCCCAGGTAGCAGTAATTGTTGAAGAATCCAAGTACAACGACCAACCAACCCCCCCCCTAGTGGAAGATTTTTTTTTTGACCGGTAAAACACGTGAATTTTTAAAAAAATTTTCAGTCGCCATATTGGAATTTTTTCTTATTTGATTTTTTCGATTGAAGCTTCATTTTTTTTCTTTTAATTATACATTGTGGTGTGATAGTGATGTTTATAATTTTATAATTCTAGTAAGTTTTACCCGTGCAAAAAGTTAATTTTTAAAAAAAGTAATTTTTAAACTTTTAGTTAGGAAGGTAATATTTTTTTTGTGTTAGATCACTATGCTGTTTTTCATTTGGATTGAGGGTCTGATTTTGAGTCAATTGTTGGAGATTCGTCTAAGTTGTATGTTTTTGGATCTTTTGGAATCACGGTAATAAAAAGAAGTTTTTAAAGAAAAACTCACCGATACCAATGATAGAGATCCTGTTTTGGAAAGTGTCCTATAAAGTAGGCAATTTGATGGTTTTCAAAAGGCGTGGCAGCCTACATTTTCCTGTGTTTTGGAGTTTGAATATGATCCATGAGGTCTTCATGTTAGGAGTTCCGATAAAGGTCGGAATAAGAGAAAAAGGTCAAGTAACCCTGCTCTGCACGACATTAGTAATTTTTTTTTTCGGGAATGCAATTGTGGGCGATTTCTTCAATTTTTGGTCTTTGATTGATGTCTTGATTTGGAAGTAGGCAGTGGGGTGTAGACATAAAAAATTTTGATTTGGGAGATTAAGATTTTTCGTAGATAAACGGATAAATGAATAAACTCCAGAAAGAGCAAGTGCCTATTTTTGGATTGAATTTTAGAAGGAATAAGGTTTGTTACCCTGATTAATGGGATAATTTTAAGAAACTGGTGAATTATTTGAATTTTGGAGAAAAGAAAGATGGCGAATTTAATTGAAAATTTTTGAGAGATAGACTAACCTTACCCACCTCCTTGTCTCCCATTGGCTGAAGGATGAATGGAAAATTTTTTTGAATAAGCGGTCACGTAGTCGGCCATGTTTGAATTGAATGATCGTTGGGGGTCAAGCATGTATTCCCCCCCCCCATGTCGGCCATTTTGAATAATAACATTTTTAGAAAAAACAAAAAACAGATTTAAATTTAATTGGAGATAGTTTTTTGAGAAAGAGATTTTAGTATATGAAATATTGATCATGAATTTTATTGGGTTTTTATGGATTTTAACTGATGTTTTATTGTGGATTTGAAGAATATTTTAAGAGAAGAAGGAAAAGATAAACTGTTGAATTTAATCAGAGATTGTTAGTAAAAGTAACTTAGTAATTTTAATATGTGGATTTTTTGACTGGTGATTTTGAAAGGTTGTTGAAAAGGAATTTGAAAAAAAAAAAACTTTGGATTGATTTTAAGAGAAAAGCCCTTGGAGGCTGATTGACAATATTTTAAAAGAAGGAAATTAATAATTGATTTTGTATTTTGCATTTTTTGTGTCAGTGGTATAATTTGGTTTTAGAATTTTTTCCGAAAGTTTGACATAGTTAAAAAGTTGATTTTAGTAAGATTTATGAGTGCCAAAATTTTATTGATAGTTTTGAAAATTTTATTAGTGAATTTTGTGACCTTGCTGTGTAGTATGGATCGAGTTCTGAACTTTTTCAATTTGTTTTTGGGAATTGGTGGAGATATGGTAATGAAAGTGGTCGTGTCGAAGGCCCGCCATTCACGGATTGCGATTCCTTGATGAGCGTCCCATGTGGGTTATCGTGGTCTCTTTGAGTTTATGATTCCGACGAGGAATACTTTGGATTGGATTGTATTATGGGGGTTCTGAAGAGCAGAATAAGAGGAAAGGCGAAGTGGCCACCCCTATGTTTTATGAGGATTAGATTTTTGGGGGGTTGTGATTTTGGAATGGTCTCCAGAATGTTTTGGCTGAGGGAGGTGTCTCGAGTCTGGATGCGGACAGCAGGGTCAGTGAACAATTAGATGTTAAGAACAGTCAAGTACCTACTTTTTGTGTTGGAAACTAATTGGCACTGAAGTATATTTTTTGGGAAAAGAAAATTTAAAATACTTGTTAGTTTGGTGTGTTGTTGTGCATGCTATATTAAGGAATTAAGAGCCGATGAAGATTTTTGTTGCGCGGTTGTTTTCTTTCTTTCTTCTCTTTTTCTTTCTTTCTTTCTTACGTTCTTCATTCCTTTCTTTCTTTAGCTTTGAATGCATTGGACAATAATTTTACTATAAAAATGCATTGGGCAATAATTTACTATAAAAGTGCATTGGACAACAATTTTACTATAAAAAATGCATTGCGCAATAATTTTACTATAAAAATTCATTGGCAATAACTTTACTATAAAAAGCATTGGACAATAATTTTACTATAAAAATGCATTGGCAATAATTTACTATAAAAATGCATTGTGCAATAATTTTACTATAAAAATGCATTGCGCAATAATTTTACTATAGAAAATGCATTGGACAATAATTGTTGTTTTCTCCATGCATGTTGATGTTTGATGTATTGTTGGGACCATGTGTGCAATGTTCTTGAATTTATTTTGGTATGATTGTATTTTTGATGTAAATTGCCTTCCCAGTCTCCAGGTAAGTGACCTGTGGTGCGAAAAACTGGTGAATTGGTCATTGGAATCCAGGCAAATGTATTGCTGGAGTGACCAGGGTCACGTTGGTTTGTGACCAGGATTTTGGGACCAAGACGTTGGTCCAGTTTGTGTTTTGATTTTGTCAAGAAATTGTAAATGGCCCTGCAGTGTTTTTTTGTTGAAAACTTGTTGTAAATATAAAATTGATGTATGCATGGGGGGAACCAGACAACCGTGCAGAAAGAGAGAATAGAATTGGAAGTGATTTAGAAAGTACCAGAATACGGTAGAGCCTCAAAATGGAGAGGCAAGTAAAAAGTAAATTCATAATTAATTATGAATTTAAAATGTATGATTATGAGGTATGTTACATAATTATTAGATACCTAATATTTATGGCTATAGTGTAAACATATAATGGCGATTAGTGCAGCTGATGGCCTTGAGAGTGAGTGATGGCGCTTGACCTCACTCTCACCTTGCCCTCCGGGGATAAATCGTGAGAACCGGAAGGCATAGAAGACCCTGTCTTCCGGTTTAAAGATAGTAACTCTCAGTCAGTAAGAAGTTAGAAGCCGAGCTCGTAGGATGTAAGTCTCATGTACGCAGATGTCTGGTTTGGGGATTTACAAATTAAGTAACATCAAAGTAAATCAAATTCTTGTGTTTATTACCTAAAAAACTAACAATGACACAGGGCTTCTGATAAGGAGAAATCCCTGACAGAAACCAGACCCGAAGTCCCCAAGAAAGTACAGACCTTAGAAGATTCCAGATGCTAGACCAGACCAAGATAGACGATGAGAATAGCAAAGCCGGCCAGAAGAAAATACGACCAGAGTAAAGAAGTAATGAAGAAAGGGTATACAACATTATATTCACAGAAATCATCTTTTAAAAACACATTTATGTATGCACACCAGAGAGAAACAACAAATTCCCAATTAAGAAGACACAAGCACACACACTCTGGACAGTAACCATTTTCTTGTGAAGAGTGATAGTAAGTATTTTCAGATAATTGTATTTCAAAAAATAATGTACACATACAAGAGAGAATCCATTGTAAAGTGTGGGGATCATTATTTTTGCATAAGCCCAGTTTAAAGAGACATGTTTGTAGAGACAAATGAAATATTGTAAAATTTAAAAATTTCACAAGGATTATAAATAGATACATTTTAATATCAACTAAAGTACCTTTATTCTCTTCTAATAACATTTGACCATATTAATACTAATGACTAGTTTATTTTGTTTAAGGAATTAGAAACCTTGTAGTTTCAAGCCGAATACTCTACTGACTGAGCTAACCTGACCCAGCTTTAATATCAACTAAAATACCTTAAAAATGGATATTCTTGTCTAGTGACATCTGACCATACTAATGCTGATAACTAGTTTATTTTGTTTAAGGAACTAGGAACCTTGTGGTTTCTAGCTGAATGCTCTACTGACTGAGCTAACCTGACCCTGCTTTAATATCAACTAAAATTACTAGTTTATTTTGGTTATTAAATATTATTAAATAATTAACCCTTTCATTCCCACCAAGGAATTCTGCCAATTTTTCAATTTGTTAAGCATATGATTTTACTATATCATCTTTATTATATACATATTGGTTCTGACTTCAATAAAAGAAAAAAAAAATTTTTCTTACATGAACGTCTCAAAAGTATATATTTTACAATATGATATTCTTGTTTACTGATTGTGGCTGCTTGTATTAGCAGCAGCAGCAGCAGCAGTACCTGTATTTTTATTATGATCAACATGTTTGCTTTACGCCCTTTTGCCTACCAGGTGAGTACCCAGTGACCTTCTCACCCATTGTAAAAATTCCCTAGAGAAAATATTTCATTGGTTTCAAAAACCCTAAAAGTAAGTGGAAATGCATTTTTTGAGATAGATGGAAGATTAATTTGCCTTGTGTAGCTATTTAATTAAGAACACTGCTGCATACAGTAAAACAAAAGGTTTTAGTGGAAAAATGAAGGTTTTGTAGGGCTCGGATTCAGTGTAATAATTTTAGGTCTTAGCAGGGTTTAGGCTGTTACAGTTTCTCCAAATGGAGCTTTTTGTAAACTTTGTTACTGCATTTTGGTAGTTGTAGTCCTTTCAAATGTTCTAGGTAAATAGTTGGTATTTGCTCTGCACATTAAATGTTTATAAATGGTTAACATAATTTTGAGGCCTTTCATTTACCGTTTATTTTGTAAGTTGTAGATTAGCTACATAAACCTTTCCTAATAATTTTATAACCCTTTTGTGTGAATTTGTTATGTTTTATTTATTAAACATGTTATATTTTTAGTTTCTAGAAATAAATATCTATTTAAGGCAAACCTTACTTTATACTCATGAAGTAATAAGTTTTGAAGAAAAATTCTATTTTCGCAGAAAAAATATCGATGTATATATTTTTTTAATAAGATAATAGTCAATTAAATAATTATCGAAATGAGTAAAAAGAAATCTCCTAAAAATTATTTTATATTTTTTTTTTTTACATTTTTTTTTCGATTTTCGGTACTTATTTTCTCATAGAAGAGCAACCGTAAAAATGTTTTTTTTGTTTTTATTCATAACTTCGGTCTTTTATCTCTTTATTTATACTGTAATTAGTATCAAGTTAGGACCAACTTGAAGCAATTTTATGCCCCAAACATAAGGGGGGTCAAAATTAAGTGACCTGAAAAAATGAGAAAGTTTGAAATAAAATAAATAAACCACATGAAAATTTCATTAAAATCCGGTAATTCCCTGATTTTTGGTAAATTATTTTCTGTAGGGGGGCTAAAGTCATTTTGTCAAAAACGAATGTTAGCCTCTATTTGCTAGTCCTTAGTTTGCATTAAATAGATATTTATTTTTAGAATCTAAAAATATAACATTTTAACTTAAAATCCGAATATTTTTTTTTTTAAATGAATTTTATATATTAATTTTTCATAGCAAAAATTCTAAATTAAAGTTTTGAAATAAAATTACTGATGCATTATAAATTCATTAATTGTTAAATCAATACTGAAAATTTCATTAAAATCGGATAATTCCTGATTTTTGGTAATTTTTTTGCAATCGTGAATGTTACAGTAAAATTGTAAACAAGCACTTAAACCATCGAAAAAGAGGCTGAATGCGGATCGCGTCGAAATTGACCAAAACAAATGGTTTTAAAATCTTTTTAAAATAAACTGCATATGTAATAATATTTTTTTTAATGATGGTTATTATGTTACTACTTATCGATTTAGACAAATTTTGACCTTAAATAATAGATTTAATTATTTTTAAATCGCTTTTAAAATTCGTAGCAGACGACAAAGTGTCAGTAGGCTACTATAAGAGAATGACGACGAGGTTCAATAATAGGTGGAACACATATTCCATATACACGTCGGAAGTAAAAAGGAGAGAAAAATTATTTTTGTTATTTTTGCTCAGATTTTCTAAAATCTTTCACATGAGAAGATAGACATAGGTAAGTATTTATTTATTCTCTTAATAAACCAAAAAGTAATATTTTTAATGTTAAAACATATTTGAACCGGTTTTACATCAATTATAGTCCCCGATATTAAAGTGTATTTGTTTCGTTTCTAGACGTATGTATCATTTTATTATTTTCTCTATCATCAACCCCTTATTTTAAAACGTAAATTAAAATGTCAAAAATTTCGTCGTGAATTTAAATTTCTCTGTTTATCATAATCTCCTTGTTATTGATTGTGTAATTAAGTAATTATTGTAGTCATCATGTTTTTAATATTATTTATTATAATGTGTATGAAAATTCTAAAAAGTAGTCACAGACGGTAACACACAGACATTTATGTTTTTTTATGCCTCGATTTTAAATGTGATAAGAAAAGCTTACATGAAATAATTGATTTTACTTAGTTAATATCTTATATCAACGTTTATTTGACGTTTTTATTTATGTTTTTTAAAAAGATAATCACATGAAGTTGATCATAAAAATAAAAGGAATCTTATACATATTTATAAATAAATATGTGTGACGAATCTATAATGATTTTATCTTCAACCCTTTATTTTAACATTTAACATCCTGTAAATTTTCTTAGTCCAGAGCCCCATTCCTATAAGGATTTATCAATAAATTGCTAAAAATGGCCTTTTCATTTAAAGTTACCCATTATTTCCCGAAAATCAAAGACTGTTAAATATGTTTAATATTACATTTAAACAAAGGCTATCGTTTCGGTAAGATTGGGAAAATGAATGTGACTTCCGGTTTGGTGGAATGTGGTGGTATAGGATGTTAAGAGTTAAAACGAAAATAGAAACGTCAAAAATTTCGCATCATCTTAAATTTTCTGTTTATCATAATCTCCGTTTTATTGATTATTTAATTAAGTAATTATTGTATTCCTCATGTTTTTTAATATTATTTATTATAAAGTGTATAAAAATTTTACACAAAATTTTACCCTGTGAAATTTACCCCACCCTACATTTAACACAAATAAACTTGCTGAAAAATTGATATTTTCTTGAAAATTTTTTCCATTCGAAAGAAAAAAAACATTAAACCAACTCCTGATGATTTTTTTAAATTTTTATCAGCTTATGAAAATTATGATTGAAAAACAATGTTTTCATTTTTGCACTGTTAAATCAACTGAAATTTAACGTAGTAAAAACAAGTTACGATAAGAGTTTTTTTAAAAATTCTATGAAAAATCAATTAATGGTCCGATTTTCATGAAAATTTCCATAAATGTTTACCATTGGATGTAAATACATCTGAAATAGTTTTTTTCTAAAATATATTAGGGGAAATATTTTTTACGAGGTCTATCACCCCCCCCCTATTTTATTTTATGAGATAAAAAAAAATTACACGGTAGAAAAATTTTGTACTTTTTTTTCTATAAAGATAAGAGTCTGAATAACTATGGAAATGTCAAAGAAATTGTATAACGTACCGAGCTATAGTTTTTTATGAAAAATTAATGACATCGGAAATAAAAAGTGCAAAAAAATGTCATAATATTAATATTTGAAAACTTTTTTTTGCTTTTATAATTGGTATGTACTATATTCTATTAAATTGTCAAAAAAAAAAATTTTTAAGAGATTTTCAATCTTTTGTGTGATTAAATATTTTTTTCTGCGTGAAATAAATTAAATTTTTTTTTCTGCGTCAAAAAAATCGAATTTTTCACGGATATTTAAAAATATGATTTTAGAATTCAGGTGAACTAAACATTGGTCCGATCCAGCTCGATTAATATTTTAAAAAGAATTTGTAATTTTTTATTGTATGGTTCTTAGAATATA
Organism: Doryteuthis pealeii; assembly: GCA_023376005.1. Taxonomy (NCBI): domain Eukaryota; kingdom Metazoa; phylum Mollusca; class Cephalopoda; order Myopsida; family Loliginidae; genus Doryteuthis; species Doryteuthis pealeii. The sequence goes on from CM042151.1 coordinate 91,947,684, forward strand.
CGGAAGAGCAAACTGACATATTTGTTTTACAAAGAGACGAGACGCTTCTAAGTAACCAAAGTTGTTTTTTTTGGTAAAAAAAAGTTAAATAAAATAACTTTTTACGCTATTAGAATAAAAAGTAAGTATATATGATTATTTTATCAGTTTTTCTCTTAGAAAAAATATTCAAATTTTCATTTCATTTCATTTTAAAAAGTAATACCAAAACCGAAGACATTATTTTTAACGTCAATTTCACTGCGTAATTTTAAGATTAAATTTTTTCAGGTTTTTATTCATTTTATTAGTAAATTGCAATATTAAAGTTTTTAAAGGTTTTATTCATTTTAATAGAAAAATTTTGGCTAAAAAAGTTTGTCCGTTACACCTATCCGTACTTAGATGCATAACCGTAAGAGGGTAATAATATGTATTTTTTCTGTCTAAATTACGACCTGAAAATTACCCTTTCACATGTAATACAGATAGGTTTGTTTATTTTTTAAGATAACGATGTAATTTTTCGCAATCGGATAATTTGATCTTTGAATTAACTGTTTTTTCTTTCTAACAATCCTGTGGATCTTTAATTTTTTTTACGAGATTTTTGATAAACAAAGTTCGGAAATATTTATTTCTGTTTTATTCAAGATGGCCTAAACTGATCAATTGGTGGTCCCTAATAAACACAACTTTTATGATGTTTTTTATGTCATGATTTTAAATGTGATTAAAATGATTTACTTTCTTAATATTTTTAACGTTAATTTGACGTTTTATTTCTGGTTTGAAAAAATAATTGCATGAAGTTGATTAAAAAAATAAGGTTTACGTATTTTAAAAATTTTAAAGTTTGTGGTCGATAGCCGAAACAGTTTTTGAGACAACCTATTAAGCACAAATAGATGTTTTTTTTTATAAAAAATTAAATGCATTTTTGACAATGAATTTAGGGTTAAAATTATGAAAAAAAATGAGAAAGTTTTAAAATAAAATAATGCATTATGAAGATCATTCTTTCATAAATAAACACTGAAAATTTCATTAAAATCCGATTATTCACTGATTTTTGGTCAATTATTTTCTGTACGTGGGGTGCTAAATTCATTTTGTCAAAAATGCATTTTACGTCAATTTTGGGCCTCCGTAGTTTCTGCGATATTAAAAAAAACATCTATTTGTGTCGATTCATAGGTTTCCCATTTACACGTCTCAAAACTACTGTGGGAGTCGATAGTACATCCAGCTATCGACAACTCCGCAACACAATCACTTTAAATAGTTTTAAAAATACGTTAAAGTTTCCTTTTATTTTTATAATCAACTTCATGCAATTATCTTTCAGTTCAAACCAGAAATAAAACGTCAAATTAACGTTAAAATATTAAGAAAGTAAAATCATTTTATTATTTTGTTATCACATTTAAAATCATGACATAAAAAACATCATAAAAGTCTGTGTTTATTAGGGACCACCAATTGATCAGTTTAGGCCGTCTTGAATAAAACAGAAATAAATATTTCCGAACTTTGTTTATCAAAAATCTCGTAAAAAACAATTAAAGATCCTACAGGATTGTTAGAAAGAAAAACAGTTAATTCAAAGATCAAATCATCCGATTGGGAAAAATTACATCGTTATCTTAAAAAATAAACAAACCTATCTGTATTACATGTGAAAGGGTAATTTTCAGGTCGTAATTTAGACAGAAAAAATACATATTATTACCCTCTTACGGTTATGCATCTAAGTACGGATAGGTGTAACGAACAAACTTTTTTAGCCAAAATTTTTCTATTAAAATAAATAAAACCTTTAAAAACTTTAATATTGCAATTTACTACTAAAATGAATAAAAACCTGAAAAATTTAATCTTAAAATTACGCAGTGAAATTGACGTTAAAAAAATATCTTCGGTTTTGGTATTACTTTTTAAAATGAAATGAAAATTTGAATATTTTTTCTAAGAGAAAAACTGATAAAATAATCATATATACTTACTTTTTATTCTAATAGCGTAAAAAGTTATTTTATTTAACTTTTTTTACCAAAGAAAAAACAACTTTGGTTACTCAGAAGCGTCTCGTCTCTTTGTAAAACAAATATGTCAGTTCTGCTCTTCCGTATATTCTAAGAACCAACAATAAAAATTACTAATTCTTTTTAAAATATTAATCGAGCTCGGATCGGACCAATGTTTAGTTCACCTGAATTCTAAAATCATATTTTTAAATATCCGTGAAAAATTCGATTTTTTTCCGCAGAAAAAAAAAATTTATTTATTTCAAGCAGAAGAAAATATTTAATCACACAAAAGATTGAAAATCTCTTAGAATTTTTTTTCTTTGACAATTTAATAGAATATAGTACATACCAATTACAAAAGCAAAAAAAAGTTTTCAAATATTAATATTATGACATTTTTTTGCACTTTTTATTTCCGATTTCATTAAATTTTCATTAAAAAAATTCAGCTTGGTACGTTATCCAATTTCTTTGACATTTCCATAGTTATTCAGCCTCTTATCTTTATAGAAAAAAAAGTACAAAATTTTTCTACCGTGTAATTTTTTTTTTATCTCATAAAATAAAATAGGGGGGGGGTGATAGACCTCGTAAAAAAATATTTCCCCTAATATATTTTAGAAAAAAAACTATTTCAGATGTATTTACATCCAATGGTAAACATTTATGGACATTTTCATGAAAATCGGACCATTAATTGATTTTTCATAGAATTTTTAAAAAAACTCTTATCGTAACTTGTTTTTAGCTACGTTAAATTTCAGTTGATTTAACAGTGCAAAAATTAAAACATTGTTTTTCAATCATAATTTTCATAAGCTGATAAAAAATTTAAAAAAATCATCAGGAGTTGGTTTAATGTTTTTTTTCTTTAAAATGGAAAAATTTTCCAGAAAATATCAATTTTTCAGCAAGTTTTATTGTGTTAAATGTAGGGTGGGGTAAATTTCACAGGGTAAAATACTTTGTAAAATTTTTATACACTTTATAATAAATAATATTAAAAACATGAGGAATACAATAATTACTTAATTAAATAATCAATAAAACGGAGATTATGATAAACAGAGAAATTTAAGATGAGTGCGAAATTTTTGACGTTTCTATTTTCGTTTTAACTCTTAACATCCTATACCACCACATTCCACCAAACCGGAAGTCACATTCATTTTCCCAATCTTACCGAAACGATAGCCTTTGTTTAAATGTAATATTAAACATATTTAGCAGTCTTTGATTTTCGGGAAATAATGGGTAACTTTAAATGAAAAGGCCATTTTAGCCATTTATTGATAAATCCTTATAGGAATGGGGCTCTGGACTAAGAAAATTTAATCGGATGTTAAGTGTTAAAATAAGGGGTTGAAGATAAAATCATTATAGATTCGTCACACATATTTATTTATAAATATGTATAAGATTCCTTTTATTTTTATGATCAACTTCATGTGATTATCTTTTTAAAAAACATAAATAAAAACGTCAAATAAACGTTGATATAAGATATTAACTAAGTAAAATCAATTATTTCATGTAGCTTTTGTTATCACATTTAAAATCGAGGCATAAAAAACAATAAATGTCTGTGTGTTACCATCTGTGACTACTTTTTAGAATTTTCATACACTTTATAATAAATAATATTAAAAACATGATGACTACAATAATTACTTAATTACACAATCAATAACAAGGAGATTATGATAAACAGAGAAATCTAAATTCACGACGAAATTTTTGACATTTTAATTTACGTTTTAAAATAAGGGGTTGATGATAGAGAAAATAATAAAATGATACATACGTCTAGAAACGAAACAAATACACTTTAATATCGGGGACTATAATTGATGTAAAACCGGTTCAAATATGTTTTAACATTAAAAATATTACTTTTTTGGTTTATTAAGAGAATAAATAAATACTTACCTATGTCTATCTTCTCATGTGAAAGATTTTAGAAAATTTGAGCAAAAATAACACAAAATAATTTTTCTCTCCTTTTTACTTCCGACGGTGTATATGGAATATGTGTCCACCTATTATTGAACCTCGTCGTCATTCTCTTATAGTAGCCTACTGACACTTTTGTCGTCTGCTACGAATTTTAAAAGCGATTTAGAAATAATTAAATCTATTATTTAAGGTCAAAATTTGTCTAAATCGATAAGTAGTAATATAATAACCATCATTAAAAAAAGAAAAATATTATTACATATGCAGTTTATTTTAAAAAGATTTAAAACCATTTGTTTTGGTCAATTTCGACGCGATCCGCAATTCAGCCTCTTTTTCGATGGTATTAAGTGCTTGTTTACCATTTTACTGTAACATTCGCGATTGCAAAAAAATTTACCAAAAATCAGGTAATTATCCGATTTTAATGAAATTTTCAGTATTGATTTAACAATTAATGAATTTTATAATGCATCAGTAATTTTATTTCAAAACTTTAATTTAGAATTTTTGCTATGAAAAATTAATATATAAAATTCATTTAAAATAAAAATATTCGGATTTTAAGTTTAAAATGTTATATTTTTAGATTCTAAAAATAAATATCTATTTAATGCAAACTAAGGACTAGCAAATAGAGGCTAACATTCGTTTTTGACAAAATGACTTTAGCCCCCCTACAGAAAATAATTTACCAAAAATCAGGGAATTACCGGATTTTAATGAAATTTTCAGTGTTTATTTATTTTATTTCAAGACTTTCTAATTTTTTCAGGTCACTTAATTTTGACCCCCCTTATGTTGGGGGCATAAAATTGCTTCAAGTTGGTCCTAACTTGATACTAATTACAGTATAAATAAAGAGATAAAAGACCGAAGTTATGAATAGAAACCAAAAAAAAACATTTTTACGGTTGCTCTTCTATAAGAAAATAAGTACCGAAAATCGAAAAATAAAATGTAAAAAAAAAAATATAAAATAATTTTTTAGGAGATTTCTTTTTTACTCATTTCGATAATTATTTAATTGACTATTAAAAAAAAATATACATCGATATTTTTTCTGCGAAAATAGAATTTTTCTTCAAAACTTATTACTTCATGAGTATAAAGTAAGGTTTGCCTTAAATAGATATTTATTTCTAGAAACTAAAAATATAACATGTTTAATAAATAAAACATAACAAATTCACACAAAAAGGGTTATTATAAAATTATTAGGAAAGGTTTATGCCTCATAAATTTACCAAAATTCTAAAATAAAACATTTAAGCTAATCTACAACTTACAAAATAAACGAGTAAATGAAAGGGTTGGATTATTCAACTTATTTGCCTCAAAATGCACAGACAGTATGTTAACTAGGGTAAAGGAATAATTTACAATTTAAGATAATTTGTAATTTAACAAGAAAAATAACACATGTTTTAATGTGCAGAGCAAATACAGTTTCAAGAAAAGAATGGAAAACTATTTACCTTGTTAGAACGATAGGGGTTTGAATTTGAAAGGACTATGTCTTAGTAACTTTATACCAAGAATGCAGTAACAAAGTTTACTGCCCAAAAAGCTCCATTTGGAGTTCAAAAAGTTGCGACTGTATCCTACAGCCTACCAAAAAGGAAAGAAGAATTCTTGTTGTGTCTGTCTTACCCTGCCTAAGACCTAAAATTATTACACTGAATCCGAGCCCTACAAAACCTTCATTTTTCCACTAAAACCTTTTGTTTTTACTGTCTGCAGCAGTGTTCTTAATTAAATAGCTACACAAGGCAAATAAGTCTTCCATCTATCTCAAAAAATGCATTTCCACTTACTTTTAGGGTTTTTGAAACCAATGAAATATTTTCTCTAAGGGAATTTTTACAATGGGTGAGAAGGTCACTGGGTACTCACCTGGTAGGCAAAAGGGCGTAAAGCAAACATGTTGATCATAATCAAAAATACAGGTACTGCTGCTGCTGCTAATACAAGCAGCCACAATCAGTAAACAAGAATATCATATTGTAAAATATATACTTTTGAGACGTTCATGTAAGAAAATATTTTTTCTTTTATTGAAGTCAGAACCAAATATGTTTGTATATAATAAAGATGTTTTGATATAGTAAAATCATATGCTTAACAAATTGAAAAATTGGCAGAATTCCTTGGTGGGAATGAAAGGGTTAATTATTTAATAATATTTAATAACCAAAATAAACTAGTAATTTTAGTTGATATTAAAGCAGGGTCAGGTTAGCTCAGTCAGTAGAGCATTCAGCTAGAAACCACAAGGTTCCTAGTTCCTTAAACAAAATAAACTAGTTATCAGCATTAGTATGGTCAGATGTCACTAGACAAGAATATCCATTTTTAAGGTATTTTAGTTGATATTAAAGCTGGGTCAGGTTAGCTCAGTCAGTAGAGTATTCGGCTTGAAACTACAAGGTTTCTAATTCCTTAAACAAAATAAACTAGTCATTAGTATTAATATGGTCAAATGTTATTAGAAGAGAATAAAGGTACTTTAGTTGATATTAAAATGTCATCTATTTATAATCCTTGTGAAATTTTTAAATTTTACAATATTTCATTTGTCTCTACAAACATGTCTCTTTAAACTGGGCTTATGCAAAAATAATGATCCCCACACTTTACAATGGATTCTCTCTTGTATGTGTACATTATTTTTTGAAATACAATTATCTGAAAATACTTACTATCACTCTTCACAAGAAAATGGTTACTGTCCAGAGTGTGTGTGCTTGTGTCTTCTTAATTGGGAATTTGTTGTTTCTCTCTGGTGTGCATACATAAATGTGTTTTTAAAGATGATTTCTGTGAATATAATGTTGTATACCCTTTCTTCATTACTTCTTTACTCTGGTCGTATTTTCTTCTGGCCGGCTTTGCTATTCTCATCGTCTATCTTGGTCTGGTCTAGCATCTGGAATCTTCTAAGGTCTGTACTTTCTTGGGGACTTCGGGTCTGGTTTCTGTCAGGGATTTCTCCTTATCAGAAGCCCTGTGTCATTGTTAGTTTTTAGGTAATAAACACAAGACTTTGATTTACTTTGATGTTACTTATTTGTAAATCCCCAAACCAGACATCTGCGTACATGAGACTTACATCCTACGAGCTCGGCTTCTAACTTCTTACTGACTGAGAGTTACTATCTTTAAACCGGAAGACAGGGTCTTCTATGCCTTCCGGTTCTCACGATTTATCCCCGGAGGGCAAGGTGAGAGTGAGGTCAAGCGCCATCACTCACTCTCAAGGCCATCAGCTGCACTAATCGCCATTATGTTTCTACACTATAGCCATAAATATTAGGTATCTAATAATTATGTAACATACCTCATAATCATACATTTTAAATTCATAATTAATTATGAATTTACTTTTTACTTGCCTCTCCATTTTGAGGCTCTACCGTATTCTGGTACTTTCTAAATCACTTCCAATTCTATTCTCTCTTTCTGCACGGTTGTCTGGTTCCCCCCATGCATACATCAATTTTATATTTACAACAAGTTTTCAACAAAAAAACACTGCAGGGCCATTTACAATTTCTTGACAAAATCAAAACACAACTGGACCAACGTCTTGGTCCCAAAATCCTGGTCACAAACCAACGTGACCCTGGTCACTCCAGCAATACATTTGCCTGGATTCCAATGACCAATTCACCAGTTTTTCGCACCACAGGTCACTTACCTGGAGACTGGGAAGGCAATTTACATCAAAAATACAATCATACCAAAATAAATTCAAGAACATTGCACACATGGTCCCAACAATACATCAAACATCAACATGCATGGAGAAAACAACAATTATTGTCCAATGCATTTTCTATAGTAAAATTATTGCGCAATGCATTTTTATAGTAAAATTATTGCACAATGCATTTTTATAGTAAATTATTGCCCAATGCATTTTTATAGTAAAATTATTGTCCAATGCTTTTTTATAGTAAAGTTATTGCCCAATGAATTTTTATAGTAAAATTATTGCGCAATGCATTTTTATAGTAAAATTGTTGTCCAATGCACTTTTATAGTAAATTATTGCCCAATGCATTTTTATAGTAAAATTATTGTCCAATGCATTCAAAGCTAAAGAAAGAAAGGAATGAAGAACGTAAGAAAGAAAGAAAGAAAAGAGAAGAAAGAAAGAAAACAACCGCGCAACAAAAATCTTCATCGGCTCTTAATTCCTTAATATAGCATGCACAACAACACACCAATACTAACAAGTATTTTAAATTTTCTTTTCCCAAAAATATACTTCAGTGCCAATTAGTTTCCAACACAAAAAGTAGGTACTTGACTGTTCTTAACATCTAATTGTTCACTGACCCTGCTGTCCGCATCCAGACTCGAGACACCTCCCTCAGCCAAAACATTCTGGAGACCATTCCAAAATCACAACCCCCCAAAAATCTAATCCTCATAAAACATAGGGGTGGCCACTTCGCCTTTCCTCTTATTCTGCTCTTCAGAACCCCCATAATACAATCCAATCCAAAGTATTCCTCGTCGGAATCATAAACTCAAAGAGACCACGATAACCCACATGGGACGCTCATCAAGGAATCGCAATCCGTGGAATGGCGGGCCTTCGACACGACCACTTTCATTACCATATCTCCACCAATTCCCAAAACAAATTGGAAAAAGTTCAGAACTCGATCCATACTACACAGCAAGGTCACAAAATTCACTAATAAAATTTTCAAAACTATCAATAAAATTTTGGCACTCATAAATCTTACTAAAATCAACTTTTTAACTATGTCAAACTTTCGGAAAAAATTCTAAAACCAAATTATACCACTGACACAAAAAATGCAAAATACAAAATCAATTATTAATTTCCTTCTTTTAAAATATTGTCAATCAGCCTCCAAGGGCTTTTCTCTTAAAATCAATCCAAAGTTTTTTTTTTTCAAATTCCTTTTCAACAACCTTTCAAAATCACCAGTCAAAAAAATCCACATATTAAAATTACTAAGTTACTTTTTACTAACAATCTCTGATTAAATTCAACAGTTTATCTTTTCCTTCTTCTCTTAAAATATTCTTCAAATCCACAATAAAACATCAGTTAAAATCCATAAAAACCCAATAAAATTCATGATCAATATTTCATATACTAAAATCTCTTTTTCTCAAAAAACTATCTCCAATTAAATTTAAATCTGTTTTTTGTTTTTTCTAAAAATGTTATTATTCAAAATGGCCGACATGGGGGGGGGGGAATACATGCTTGACCCCCAACGATCATTCAATTCAAACATGGCCGACTACGTGACCGCTTATTCAAAAAATTTTCCATTCATCCTTCAGCCAATGGGAGACAAGGAGGTGGGGGTAAGGTTAGTCTATCTCTCAAAAATTTTCAATTAAATTCGCCATCTTTCTTTTCTCCAAAATTCAAATAATTCACCAGTTTCTTAAAATTATCCCATTAATCAGGGTAACAAACCTTATTCCTTCTAAAATTCAATCCAAAAATAGGCACTTGCTCTTTCTGGAGTTTATTCATTTATCCGTTTATCTACGAAAAATCTTAATCTCCCAAATCAAAATTTTTTATGTCTACACCCACTGCCTACTTCCAAATCAAGACATCAATCAAAGACCAAAAATTGAAGAAATCGCCCACAATTGCATTCCCGAAAAAAAAAATTACTAATGTCGTGCAGAGCAGGGTTACTTGACCTTTTTCTCTTATTCCGACCTTTATCGGAACTCCTAACATGAAGACCTCATGGATCATATTCAAACTCCAAAACACAGGAAAATGTAGGCTGCCACGCCTTTTGAAAACCATCAAATTGCCTACTTTATAGGACACTTTCCAAAACAGGATCTCTATCATTGGTATCGGTGAGTTTTTCTTTAAAAACTTCTTTTTATTACCGTGATTCCAAAAGATCCAAAAACATACAACTTAGACGAATCTCCAACAATTGACTCAAAATCAGACCCTCAATCCAAATGAAAAACAGCATAGTGATCTAACACAAAAAAAATATTACCTTCCTAACTAAAAGTTTAAAAATTACTTTTTTTAAAAATTAACTTTTTGCACGGGTAAAACTTACTAGAATTATAAAATTATAAACATCACTATCACACCACAATGTATAATTAAAAGAAAAAAATGAAGCTTCAATCGAAAAAATCAAATAAGAAAAAATTCCAATATGGCGACTGAAAATTTTTTTAAAAATTCACGTGTTTTACCGGTCAAAAAAAATCTTCCACTAGGGGGGGGGGTTGGTTGGTCGTTGTACTTGGATTCTTCAACAATTACTGCTACCTGGGGGAGCACATATTCTTTATCTCTCTCTCCTCTGGCACATACATTCAGTATCTCCCACCCTCTCTCTACTTGGGAGGAATGTATTCTCTTAGTGTCCTTCTCTCTCTCTTTTTTATAGCATACACACTCTCTTTTTTTTCTATCTTCAAAACAACTTAAACAATGGCCAACAATTATCACTTTTTCAAAACAAAATGTCCTTTCCCTCTTTTTTTCAACAGTCCAAATCCCTAATTTAAACAATCTACTAACATCATTTTTTTTCAAACAATTCTAAACATTTATGCAAGTTCAAAAATTATACAACAAAAAAAAAATTGTCTCTTTCTTTCTCCCATATCAGTCAAGTCTTTGATTCGGATTTCTTTTTTTTTTTTTCCTTCTATTCTTAAAGTACTTAAAACAATGTCTCTTTTTTCTTCTTTTTTTAACATTCTATCTGAAAATCAAATCCTCAACAACACAATTATTACAGCTCCAAACAATTTTTTTCATTATTTCAACTCCCAAGAATTATGAGTTGGGTCTACTTTTTTTTTTTTAAATTAATGTCAGTCAGACTCAAAACAATTTTAAACATATTATTTTTTTTCTATTATCTGTTTTTACAGAGTTTAGTGTGTGTGAGTGCGTGCGTTTTTACTTACATTTTTTAAAAAATTCTATCATGTTTTTTTTTTTTTTTTTCCTTTTTCTCTGCTTCATTTTTTTTTCTTCTTCATGTTCTTTTCTCTTCTGTCTAGTGGTGAGGCACGTTGTTGCAGGTTCGAATCTGACCACGTCATGATGGCGTGGCTGGTTTAACGGCACCAAATCGATATATATTGCATACTGAGGTTTTCACGGTACCAAATTGATATAATGTTGTATACCCTTTCTTCATTACTTCTTTACTCTGGTCGTATTTTTTTCTGGCCGGCTTTGCTATTCTGATCGTCTATTTTGGTCTAGTCTAGTGTCTGGGTCTGGAATCTTCTAAGGTCTGGACTTTCTTGGGGACTTCGGGTCTGGTTTCTGTTAGGGATTTCTCCTTATCAGAAGCCCTGTGTCATTGTTAGTTTTTAGGTAATAAACACAAGACTTTGATTTACTTTGATGTTACTTTATTTGTAAATCTCCAAACGAGACATCTGCGCACATGAGACTTACATCCTACGAGCTCGGCTTCTAACTTCTGACTGAGAGTTACTATCTTTAAACCGGAAGACAGGGTCTTCGTGCTTCCGGTTCTCACAATTTATCCCCGGAGGGCAAGGTGAGAGTGAGGTCAAGTGCCATCACTCACGCTCAAGGCCATCAGCTGCACTAATCGCCATTATGTTTCTACACTATTGCATAAATATTAGGTAACTAATAATTATGTAAGATACGCATGTGTTTTGTTAAACTGGATTTCTGTGAAAATACTGATCCACACACTTCACAGGAAAATGGTTTCTCTCCTGTATGTGTACGCATGTGTTTTATTAAACTGGCTTTCTGTGAAAATGCTGATCCACACACTTCACATGAAAATGGTTTCTCTCCTGTATGTATACGCATGTGTTTTGTTAATTGGATTTCATTGAAAATACTGATCCACACACATCACACGAAAATGGGTTTCTCTCCTGTATGCATACGCATGTGTCTCAGTAAATCGGATTTCTGTGAAAATGCTGATCCACACACTTCACATGAAAATGGTTTCTCTCCTGTATGTATGCGCATGTGCTCTGTTAAACCTGATTTCTGTGAAAATGCTGATCCACACACTTCACATGAAAATGGTTTCTCTCCTGTATGTATACGGATGTGCTCTGTTAAACTAGATTTCTGTGAAAATGCTGATCCACACACTTCACACGAAAATGGTTTCTCTCCTGTATGTATACGGATGTGCTCTGTTAAAATGGATTTCTGTGAAAATGCTGATCCACACACTTCACAGGAAAATGGTTTCTCTCCTGTATGTGTACGCATGTGAACGGTTAATCGGGATTTCTGTGAAAATGCTGATCCACACACTTCACAGGAAAATGGTTTCTCTCCTGTATGTATACGCATGTGTCTCAGTAAATCGGATTTCTGTGAAAATGCTGATCCACACACTTCACATGAAAATGGTTTCTCTCCTGTATGTAGATGCATGTGCTCTGTTAAACTTGATTTCTCTGAAAATGCTGATCCACACACTGCACACGAAAATGGTTTCTCTCCTGTATGTATACGCATGTGAACTGTTAATCAGGAATTCTCTGAAAATGCTGATCCACACACTTTACAAGAAAATGGTTTCTCTCCTGTATGTATATGGATGTGTTTTATTGGGATTTTATTGAAAATGCTGATCCACATACTTCACACGTAAATGGTTTCTCTCTTGTGTGTCTAAGCATGTGTACTTTTAAAGAAGATTTCTGTGTAAATCCTGATTCACAGACTTCACAAGAAAACAGTTTCTCCCCTGTGTGTATATGTTTTTTAAAGAGGAATTCTCTGAAAATGTTAATCCACACACTTTACATGAAAATAATCTCTCTAACTTTTGTAAGAATAAGAAAGTTGTACTTTTTGTCTCTGTATGTAGTGGTTTCAAGATGAAACATTTGTGACAGCAAATGAAAAAATCACATATTCACAGTTGTAGATGTGGTTTTACCTGGCTGTTTTATTATCCTCAATAATTGATATCTGCAAATAAACAAGAGATAATGGGAAAAAAGGAAAGATACTGATGTTTTATTTGGAAAAATAGAATTACATTGTCATTTCAATAAATTTTAACATAATGGCTAAATACACATTTAGATAGGAATTAAATAATTTCTTAAAGTTTATGAAAAATGATAATAAAGTTAAGACTACAATAAACACTTTATTACACAATGATGATTATGATAAATAGAAAAATTTACCTTGAAAATGAAAATATTTTCATTTTAATTTAGATTTTACAATCAGATGATGATTTTGGCAGGAATTTAAACAATTATAAAATATCAACATTCATGAAAAAGTTAAATAAAAGAAATCTCCTGAAATTTGTAGAAATGTCCATGTGGTGTAAAGGATAAAGACAATCCTAGTCCTATACAGTTGCATAATGATAGATAAAAAAATGATGTGCCTTGTAATAACAGGGATCACTGGAAATTCTTCAAAACATCATAAATACAATCCTTTGCAATTCCTAGTCATTGAATTCTCCTTCAAAAAATTAAAATTCAATTTCATTCACTAGAAAATTATGAATAACCACTATTACACTATATATATATATGTAGCATTTTGTAATTAATAATTATTATTTAAAATAAAGTATTAAACTTCTTATTTAGTTAAAATGTTAAAAAATAATTCAAGCCATTTTGTTAGCATAAATATTTATTGTATACTTTTAATCTAATCTATGCAAAGTTGTTGTATTTTGTTTTCAATTTCTTAAAATTTAAAAATCCGAATTTATTCTTTATTTAAAGGTTTGGTTTTGGTTTGTTTTGTTTTACAGCATATCAACCTCAGTGGGTCATTTAATGCCGACAAAGTTGTGAAATAAATTCATTCCTAATGCATAATACAATTTTGTTTATCAACTGATGTTTTTCTATTTAACCCATAGATGGGACCCTAACAGGTACTACCACTCCGAGTAAGTGGACCAGGGAGCAATGGTGAGGAAGGGGTGCTCCACACTCCCCAAACCTCTAAAACTGGAACCTCACCATCAGATAGAGTTTAACATCATTCCCAGGACATGTAGACCCTCAATAACCGCCTTCTAGCACCCATATGAAAAAAAGGGGTTGGGGCTTGCCATAATGGCAATAGGGTTGGGAAAATCATATAGGTGCTAGGGCTTGATGTGACCAGCCAATTGATCGAAGGGGGCCTCTCTGACCGCCCGTCAAGCCCAAGGTAGGGCCAAAGTGGAGTATTGCAAGTCATGGACTGCTCATCCACCTGGATTCTATCCTTAAGCATCACAGGTCGCCACCTATGGCCAACAGGTGGCCCCATTGGGGGAGTTGGTGCATTCTAATGCCCCAGCCGACAGGGCAGTTTGTTTAAAGGATTTCTTAACAGGGGTCGTACAGCCTCTTGGGTGCCATGGAATTGGGGAGGGGGTACAAAGCACTCACATTAGGTTGAAGTGGGGCAATGCCCAAAAAAGGTTAAAGATAAGTGAATTATACTACTGATATAACTAAGGTGCTAAATAAGCATGCTAATATGTTTTTTGTGTAACACCCCGGTGAACTGACATGAAATGACCCCACTATTACATCCGAGTTGGTGGAATATTTTTCTATGGAGAACCTACAATAAGAATTCTCAGATATCTCGTTTTGTCAGATGGATACAGGTAATAAAAAGGTAAAAATTCCAGATTTGGCTCATTGCTCTTTTGAATAATCGAATCTAGTTTTGCTAGACCTAAAATGAAGAAACATAACATAGATGAGATGTGTTCAAAATGAATCAACACTTGAACTATATCTACCAAAACAGAAATGAACAACAAATAAAACTTATATCCCATTGTATTTCTCTCAATAAGCGTGGTGGCATTTATTCTTCTTGGAGCCCCCTTGAACTAGGGGTAATGATTTCAGCACTGAAAACACGTTTGAATACATGGGTCATCATCTGAAGATGACTTGTTTTAAGGTAATTAAAAACACCTAAACAGAGTCCGAGGTTACTGTGTCTTTAAAGTTGTGTTCATACACAATAAATAAAGATGAGGGCAACAGTCTGAAATATCAAAATTATTCATATCAAGCTTCATTTCATAAATACAGACAAGTATTTAAAAGATTTAAGAGAAATTGGAAGGAGCACCCAGCGATGTATGGGAAAAGAAAAAGAGACAGAAATAAATAGGGAGCGGCAAAAATTGCCAAGGGAGGTATTTTCTTTTTTTTAATTTCTTAATTTTAAAACAATTACCAAAAATCAGGGAATTGTCCAATTTCAATGAAATTTTCACCAAATTATTTTCCCACGACTTAATTTTATAAGGATTAGTTTATTTTATGGAAGAAACTTGAAAAAATACTTTTTTTTATCAATTCAGAATGTGTGTGTGTTTGACCATTTGAAGAAAAAAAATCCCGGTCCCTAATTTTTACATTTCTTGAAAGATCATATACTGAAGAATATATAGAAAAATAAAAAAAATAAAAATATATAAATTCAATAATCTAAAAAAGTGATTTTAAAATTTAAAATTCATTTTCTTAAATCTGAAATAGTTTTTTTCCTAAAATACATTAGAGGAAATATTTTTTTACTTTTTTCTATAAAGATAAAAGTTTGAATATCTATATTAAAAAATTGTATAATATACAAGGCAGTAGTTTTTTTTAGGAAAAATTCATGAATTCTGAAATTAAAAAAATGTCATACTATTATTATTTGAAAACATTTTCAATAGAGTTTTTCTTTGGGAGTGTAAAATATTGACGAGTTGGTCCATGATTGATATTAATTACAGTAGAAATAAAAAAATAAAAGACTGAAGTTGTAAATAAAAAATAAAAAAATTTAAGTGGAATATTTCATAAGAAAATAAGTACCGAAAATCGGAAAATAAAATGTTAAAAATAATAAATAATTAATTTTTTGGAGATTTCTTTTTTACTCATTCGATAATTATTTAATTGGCTATTATCTCATAAAAGAAAAAAATATACATCGATATTTTTTCTGCTTAAAAAGGTGGGGGGCTACATTTTCAATAGAGTTTTTCTTCAAAATGTATACTTTGTTTGACTAAAATAAGGTTTACATTAAATAGATATTTATTTCTAGAATCTAAAAATATACTTTACTAATATTCATTTTTCGACTAAAACTAAAATTCAACCTTAAATAATCGATTTAATTAATTCTAATTCGTTTTTAAGTGAATAAAAGCATCTTTCTGGTGGTTAATATATTTAATTCATGCCTATAAAATATGATATTTTGATAAACATCAATGTATGCGTATGACTTACTTTTTTATTTTCTTGAAATTTATGATAAATAAGGATAATACGATGAATACCTATAACTTGAGAATGAAATATTTACATTTTAATTTACGATTTAAAATTAGGGATTGAAGATAATATTAAAATGATTCGACCTCGTGCCACTTGAGAAAAAATAAAAAATAAATAAAGACACTTTAATATTAGGGACTATAATTTATGTAAAACGTGTTTAAAAATATTCTAACATTAGAAATATCATTATTTGTTAATTAGGTGAATAAATAAATGCTTACCTGTGTCTATATTCTCATGCGAAAGATTTCAGAAAATGTACCAAAAATAAGAAATATTTGTCGGTCGTATTTACTTCCGCCGGTGTAGTTAGAATATATGTCTACCCTGAATGTTATTGTTGATTCTAGTTTACTAGCTACTGGCAAAATGAGCCTAAAATGCGTTTTTGACATAATAACTTTAGCCCCCCTACAGAAAATAATTTACCAAAAATCAGGGAATTATCGGATTTTAATGAAATTTTCAGTGTTTATTTATCAATGAACGATCTTTATAATGCATTATTTATTTTATTTCAAAACTTTCTCATTTTTTTTCAGGTCACTTAATTTTGACCCCCCCCCCTTATGTTGGGGACGTAAAATGTTTTGCGAGTTGGTCATTTTCGATACTAATTACAGTATAAATAAAGAGATAAAAGACCGAAGTTATGAATAGAAACAAACAATTTTTTTTACGGTTGTTGTTCTATAGGTACCACCAATTTGACCCTGTGAAATTTACCCCCCTTATATTTAGCACAATGAAACTTGCAGAAAATTTAATATTTTCTTGAAAAAAATTTTTCAATTCGAAAGAAGAAACATAACATAAACTCCTGATGATTTAAAAAAAAAATTTCAGCTCACGGAAATAATGATAATTATGACTGAAAAACAATGTTTTCATTTTTGCACTGTTAAATCAACTGAAATTTAACGTAGCTAAAAACAAGTTACGATAAGAGGATTTTTAAAAAATTCTATGAAAAATCAATTAATAATCTGATTTTCACGAAAATTTCCATAAATGTTTACCATTGGATGTAAATACTTTATTTTGCTTTTGTAATTGGTATGTTCTATATTCTATTAAATTGTCAAAAAAAATTTTTTTTAAGAAATTAATTTTTAAGAGATTTTCAATCTTTTGTGTGATTAAATATTTTTATTTTCTGCGTGAAATAAATTAATTTTTTTTTCCTGCGACAAAAAATCGAATTTTTCACAGATATTTAAAAATATGAATTTTAGAATTCAGGTGAACTAAACATTGGTCCGATACGAGCTCGATTAGTATTTTAAAAGAATTTGTAATTTTTATTGTTGAATAGTAATGTGTGATTCTTAGAATATACGGAACAGCAAAACTGACTTATTTGTTTTGTTTTATCCAAAGAGACGAGACGCTTATCAGTAACCAAAGTTTGTTTTTGTTAGCGTAAAAATATTTATTTTAAACTTTTTCGACCAATAGAAAGCAAATAAGTATTTACATCTCAATGGTAAAACAATTTATGGAAATTGTTCCGGTGAAAATCAGATTATTATGATTTTTCATAGAAATGTTTTTAAAAATCCTTCTTAATCGTATTGTTTTAGCTACGGTTAAATTTCATTGATTAACAGAGGGGGGGGGGGGGGGTGGGGGGGGGGGGGGGGGGTGGGGGGGGGGGGGGTGCAAAAAGTGAAACATTGTTTTCCAGTCATAATTATCAAATATATGTTCGTGAGCTGAAATTTTTTTTTTTAAACTCATCAGGAAGTTAGTGTTATGTTTCTTCTTCGAATTGAAAAAATTTTATTTCAAGAAAATAATAAATTTTCTGCAAGTTCATGTGCTAAATACAAAGAGGTGGGTAAATTTCACAGGGGTCAAAAATTGGTGGTTACCTATAGAACAACAACCGTAAAAAAAGAATTGTTTTGTTGTCTATTCGATAAACTTCGTCTTTTATTCTTTATTATACTGTAATTAGTATCGAAAATGACCAACTCGGCAAAATTTACGTCCCCAACATAAGGGGGGGGGGTCAAAATTAAGTGAACCTGAAAAACTGAGAAAGTTTTGAAATAAATATAAATATTCAATTCTATAAGACGTGCATTGATAAATAAACACGAAAATGTCATTTAAAATCCGATAATTCCCTATTTTTGGTAAATTATTTTCTGTAGGGGGGCTAAAGTTTATTATGTCAAAAACGCTATTTTGGCTCATTTTGCAGTAGGCTAGTAAACTAGATATCAACAATACATTCAGGGTAGACATATATTTAACTACACCGGCGGAAGTAAATTACGACCGACAATATTTTCTTATTTTTGGTACCATTTTCTGAAATCTTTCGCAATGAGAATTAGGACACCACGGTAGCATGTTATTGATTCACCTAATTACAAATTAATGATATTCTAATGTTAGAAATTTATTAAACACGTTTTACATAAATATAGTCCTAATTTGAAGTGTCCTTTATTTTATTTTTTATTTGTTCTCAGTGGCACAGGTCGAATCATTTTAATATTATCTTCAATCCCGTAATTTTAAATCGTAAATTAAAATGTTAAATATTTTCATTCTCAAGTTATACGGTATTCATGTATTATCCTTATTTTATATAAATTTCAAGATAAATATAAAAAGTAAGTCAATACGAAATACATTGTGTTTATCAAAATATCAATATTTTAATTAGGCTAATTAAATATATTAACCACGCAGAAAGTGCTTTATTCACTTAAAAACGATAGAATTAATTAAATCGATTATTTTAAGGTTGAATTTTAGTTTAGTCGAAAAATGAAATATTAGTAAGTAAATATTTTTAGATTCTAGAAATAAAATATCTTATTTAATGTAAACCTTATTTTAAGTCAGAACAAAGTAATACATTTTGAAGAAAACTCTATTAAAATGTAGCCCCATTTTAAGCAGATAATAATCATCGGATGTATATTTTTTCTTCTATGGATAATACCATTAATATGATTATCGATGAGTAAAAAAGAAATCTCCAAATTAATTATGTTATTGTTTTTAACCATTTTTATCCGATTTTCGTACTTATTTTTCTTATGAAATATTCCCTTAAATTTTTTTTATTTTTTTTTACAACCTCAGTCTGTTTAATTTTTTATTTCTACTGTAATTAATTATCATCATGACCAACTCGTTCAATCTTTTAGCACTCCCAAAGAAAAACTCTTTGAAAATGGTTTCAAATAATAAGTATGACATTTTTTTATTCAGAATTCATCGAAATTCTTTTCTAAAAACTACTGCCTTGTATATTTATACAATTTTTTAAATATAGATATTCACACTTTTATCTTTATAGAAAAAAGTAAAAAAAATATTCCTCTAATGTATTTTAGGAAAAAACTATTTCAGATTTAAGAAATAATTTTAATTTTAAAAATCATTTTTTAGATTATGAATTTATATATTTTTATTTTTTATTTTTCTATATATTCTTCTAATATGACTTTCAAGAAATGTAAAAATTAGGACCGGGAGTATTTGTTTCTTCAAAATGGTCAATACACACACACATTCCTGACATTTGATAAAAGAAATATTTTTTTCAAGTTCTTCCATAACATAAACTATCTTATAAATTAAGTCGTGGGAAATAATTGGTGAAAATTTCATTTGAGAATCTGGACAATTCCCTGATTTTTGGTATTGTTTTTAAAAAATTAAGAATTAAAAAAAAGAAATATTACTCCCTTGGCATTTTTGCCGCTCCCTTTTAATTCTGTCTCTTTTCTTTTCCGCATATTCAGTCGCTGGGTTTGCTCTCCCTTCCAAAAGTTTCTCTTATAATTCTTTTAAATAGCTTGTCTGTATTGTAATAAAATGAAGCTTGGAATAATGAATATTTGATATTTCAGACTGTGCGGCGCCTCATCTTTTATTCTAGTTGTTGTATGTACACAATCTTGTAAAGACACAGTATACCTCGGACTCTGTTAGGTGTTTTTAAATTACCTAAATACAAGCTCATCTCAGATGATGTAACCCATGTAGTAGTCAAACGTGTTTTCAGTGCGAAATCATTTACCTTCCTTAGTTTCAAGTGGGGGCTTCAAGAAGATATTGAATGCGCATCCCACGCTTATGTGAGAGAATACAATGGGGAGATATAAGTTTTATTTGTTGTTCATTCTGTTTTGGTAGATATAGTTCAAGTGTTTGATTCATTGTTGAAACACAATCTCATTATGTTACTGTTTCTTCATTTTAGGGGGTGCTGCAAAACTAGAGTTTCGATATTCACGAAAAAGGAGCAATGAGCCAAATCTGGATATTTTTACCTTTTTATTACTGTAGCCCATACTGACAAAAGCGCCGATATCTGAGCAATTCTATTAGGTAGGTTTCTCGCATGAAAAATATTCCACCAACTCGGATGTAATATGTGGGAGTCATTTCATGTCAGTTCACCGGGTTGTTACACAAAACTATTAGCGGACCCTGTATTTAGCACCTTTAGTTTATCAGTAGTATAATTCACTTATCTTTAACCTTTTATTTGGGCCCATCGTGCCCCACTTTCAGACCTAATTGAAGTGCTTTTGTACCCCATCCCCATTCATGGCACCCTAGAGGCGTACGCCCCTGTTAGAAATCCGTTAACATAACTGCCCTGTGCGGCTGGGGGCATTAGAATGCACGCAACTTCCCTCCAATGGGGGCGCACCTGTTGGCCATAGGTGGCGACCTGTTGGATGCTTAAAGGATAGAATCCAGGTGGGGATGGAGCAGTCCGATGTCTGCAATACTCCGACTTTGCCCTACCTGGCTGACGGGCGGTCAGAGAGGCCCCTTCGATCAATTGGGCTGGTGTCACCATCAAGGCCCTGCAGCTATATTTGATGAGTTGAGTGTAGTGGAGTGGTTCGTCCGCAACCCTATCTGCCATTATGGCAGCCCCAACCCTTTTTTTTTCATATGGTGGCTTAGGAAGGCTGGTATCATGAGGGGTTCTACATGTCCTGGGAATGATGTTAACTCTATCTGAATGGGTGAGGTTCAGTTTAGCCGGTTGGGGATGGGACACCCCTTCCTTCACGCATTTGCTCTGGGACCGTAACTTTACTGCGGAGGTGGTAGTACTGTTAGGTCCATCTATGGGTAAATAGAAAACTCAGTTGATAAACATCATTGTATTATGCTTAGGAATGAATGTTATTTCCCAACTTTGTCGGCATTAAATGACCCCACTGAGGTTGCATATGTCGTAAAACAGCAAGCAAACAAACCAAACCTTATAAAGTAAAGAAATAAATTCGGAATTTTTATAATTTTAAGCAATTGAAACACAAAAAGACACACAACTTTGTCATGAAGAATTAGATGTTACAAAGTATACAGGATAAAATATTTAATGCTAACAAAATGTGAAATTATTTTTACATTTTAAGACTAACATAAGAAGTTTAATTACTTTATTTAAATAGATAAATTATTTAATGTACAAATGCTACATATATATATTGTTAATAGTTGGTTATTCCATAATTTCCCGTTGTTGAATGAAAATTGAATTTTGAATTTTTTGAAGGAGAATTCAACTGACTAGAATTGGCAAAGAGATGTATTGTATTGGATGTGCTTTGAAGAATGTTCCAGTGATCCTGATTTTACAAGGCACATGATTTTTTTATCTACATATCATCTGTATCAGTGGATAGGATGTCTTTTATCCATTAACCCACATGACATTTCACAAGTGATGCAGGAAGATGTTCTTGTTATTATAATCTTTTCGATGAATGTTGATATGTTTATAATTGTTTAAATTCCTGCAAAATCATCATGCTGATTGTAAATCTAAATTAAATGAAACTTTATCATTTTCATGGTAAATTTGATCTTTTCCTTATTTTATCCCTATCTCATTGTGGTATATAAAGTGTTTAGTTTGTAGTCTTTAACTTTATATATCATGTTTTCATAAACTTGTAAGGATTTTCTATTCTATCTTACAATGTGGTATTAGCCGATATGTTGAAAATTTATTGTAGAATGTCTACAATGATCATATTCGCTATCGCTGTCATCGTTCAGTGCAAATAAAACAGTCAGTACTGCTTTCCTTGTTTTCCCGATTATATCGTTTGTTTTTTGGCAGATATCCAATTATTGAGGCATAATAAAACAGCCAGGTAAACCAGCATTTACAACTGTGAATATGGTGATTTTTCATTTGCTGTCACAGAATGTTTCATCTTGAACCACTACATACAGAGACAAAAAGAACAACTTTCTTATTCTTACAAAGTTAGAGAGATTATTTTCATGTAAAGTGTGTGGAATTTAACAGTTTTCAGAGAATTCCTCTTTAAAAAACACTATACACACAGGGGAGAAACTGTTTTCCTTTGTGAAGTCTGTGAATCAGGATTACACAGAATCTTCTTTAAAGTACACATGCTTAGACACACAAGAGAGAACCATTTACGTGTGAAGTGTATGTGGATCAGCATTTCAAATAAAAACACAATAAAATCACATCCATATACATAGCAGGAGAGAAACTCATTTTCTTGTAAAGTGTGGTGGATCAGGCATTTTTCAGAGAATTCCTGATTAACAAGTTCCGATGCTATTACATACAGGAGAGAAACGCTTTTCGTGTGCAGAGTGTTGGTGGATCAGCATTTTCAGAGAAATACAGGTTTTAACAGAGCCATGCATCTACATACAGAGAGAAACCATTTTCCATGTGAAGTGTGTGGATCCAGCATTTCACCAGAATCCCGATTTACTGAACACATGCGCTATAACATCAGGAGAGAAACCATGTTTTCCTGTGAAGTGTGTGGATCAGGCATTTTTCACAGAAAATCTCCGATTAACCGTCACATGCGTACACATACAGGAGGAGAAACCTTTTCCTTGTGCCCACTGCCTCTGGATCAGCATTTTCCACATGAAATCAGGTTTTAACAGAGCACTATCCCGTATACATAACAAGAAAGAGAAACCATTTTCGTGTGAAGTGTGTGGATGCAGCATTTCACAGAAATCTAGTTTAACAGAGCACATCCGTATAACTCATACAGGAGAGAAACCATTTTCCATGTGAAAGTGTTGTGGATCAGCATTTTCACAAGATATCGGTTTAACAGAGCACATGCGATATACATACAGGAGAGAAACCATTTCATGGTGAAGTGTGTGGATCAGCATTTCACAAAATCCGATTTACTGAGACACATGCGTATGCACAGGAGAGGAAACCATTTTCGTGTGATTGATGTGTTGATCAGTATTTGTCAATATGAAATCCAATTTAACAAAAACGACATGCGTATATATCATACGGAGAGAAACACATTTTCATTGTGAAGTGTTGTGATAGCATTTTCACAGAGAAGCCAGTTTAATAAAAACACATGCTGTACACATACAGGAGAGAACATTTTCCCTGTGAAGTGTGTGGATCAGTATTTTCACAGAAAATCCAGTTTAACAAAGACACATGCGTATCCTTACTAATTATGTAAGTTACCTAATTATTTTGGCAAAGTGGTTAAGCAAACATAATGGCGATTAGGTGCAGCCTGAATGGCCTTGAGCGTGAGTATGGCACTTGACCTCAAACTCTCACCTTGCCCCTCCGGGATAAATTGTGAGAACCTGGAAGGCGCAGAAGACCCTGTTTCCGGTTTTAAAGATAGTAACTCCTCAGCTCAGAAGTTAGACGCCGAGCTCGTAAGGATGTAAGTCTCTATGTCGCAGATTCTCGTTTGGAGATTTACAAATAGAAGTAACATCAAGTAAATAAAAGTCTTGTGTTATTAGCCTAAAACTAACATGCAACACAGGGCTTCTGATAAGGAGAATCCCTAACGAACCAGACCCGAAGTCCCCAACGAAAGTCCAGACCTTAGAAGATTCCAGTACCAGAAACACTAGACTAACCAAAATGACGATCAGAAGAAGCAAAGCGGGCCAGAAAAAATACGACCAGAGTAAAGAAGTAATTGAAGAAGGGTAATACAACATATATCAATTTGTAAACGTGAAATCCTCAGTATGCAATATATATCGATTTGGTGCCGTTAAACCAGCCACGCCATCTGACGTGGTCAGATTCGAACCTGCAACAACGTGCCTCAACCAACTAGACAGAGAAGAGAAAAGACATGAAGAAGAAAAAAAATTGAAGCAGAGAAAAAAGGAAAAAAAGAAAAAAAACATGATAGAATTTTATTAAAATGTAAGTAAAACGCACGCGACTCTACACACACTAAACTCTGTAAAATGACAGATAATAGAAAAAATAATATGTTTAAAAGATTGTTTTGAGTCTGACTTCGACATAATTAGACAAAAAAAAAGTAGACCCAACGTCATAATTCTTGGGATGAAATAAATGAAAAACATTGTTTGGGCTTGTAATAATGGTGTTGGTTGAGATGAAATTTTCAGATAGAAGCTTAAAAAAAGAAGAAAAAAGAGAACATTGGTTTTAAGTACTTTTAAGACATAGAAGGAAAAGAAATAAAAAAAGAAATCCGAATCAAAGACTGACTGATATGGGGAGAAGAAAGAGACAATTTTTTTTTTGTTGTATAATTTTTTGAACCTTGCATAAATGTTTCGAATTGTTTGAAAAAAATTGATGTTAGCTAGATTGTTTAAATTAGGGATTTGGACTGTCTGAAAAAAAGAGGAAAGGACATTTTTGTTTTGAAAAAGTGATAAAGTTGTTGGCCATGTGTCTAGTTGTTTTGAATGATAGAAAAAGAGAGTGTTATGCTAAAAAACAGAGAGAGAGAAGAAAACC
>CM042151.1:91972884-92018687 GCA_023376005.1 Doryteuthis pealeii
ATGTGTACGCATTGTGATCTGTTAAACTGCTTTTATGGAAATGCATGATGCAACCAATTCACATGAAAATGGTTTCTCTCCTGTATGTGTACATGTGCTTTGTTAACTGGATTTCTCTGAAAAGCTGATCCACACACTTCACAGTAAAATTGGTTTCTCTCCTGTATGTATACGCATGTTGCTCTGTTAAACTAGATTTCTTCTGAAAATGCTGATCCACATACTTCACAGGAAACTGGTTTTCTCTCCTGTTATGTGTACGCATGTGCTTTGTAAACTACATTTCTTTGAAAATGTTATTCACATACATTTACACATGAAAATGGTCTCTCTCCGGTATGTTATACGCATGTGTCCGTTAAACTGGATTTTTGGAAAATGCGATCCAATACTTCACAGGAATGGTTTCTCTCCTGTATGGTATACCGATGTGAATAGTTAAATGGAATTTCTGTGAAATGCTGATCCACATACGTCACATGAAAATGGTTTCTCTCCTGATGTATACCGCATGTGAACAGTTAATTGGATTTCTGTGAAAATGCTGATCCACTACTTCACAGTAAAATGGTTTCTCTCCTGTATGTGTACGCATGTGATTTGTTAAACTGCTTTTATTTAAAAATGCTGATCCACACAATTCACATGAAAATGGGTTTCTCTCCTGTAGTGTACACATGTGCTTTGTTAAATGGATTTCTCTGAAAATGCTGATCCACCACACTTCACAGGAAAATGGTTTCTCTCCTGTATGTGTACACATGTGCTTTGTTTAAACTGCATTTCTTTGAAAATGCTGATCCAACACTTACACAAAAAATGGTTTCTCTCCTGTATGTATACGCATGTGACACTTAATTGGATTTCTGAAAATGCGGATCCACAAACTTCACATGAAAATGGTTTCTCTCCTGTATGTGTACGTATGTGCCCTGTTAAACTGCATTTCTTGAAAATGCTGATCCACACACTTCACACGAAATGGCTTTCTCCTGTATGTATACGCATGTGTCGTTTAAACTGGATTTGTGTGAAAAATGACGATCCACATACTTCACAGGAAATGGTTTCTCTCCTGTATGTATACGCATGTGATTTGTTAAATTGGATTTCTTGTGAAAATGCTGATCCACACACTTCACATGAAAATGGTTTCTCTCCTGTATGTGTACGCATGTGAACAGTCAATTGGATTTCAGTGAAAATGCGTGATCCACACACTTCACATGAAAATGGTTTCTTCCTGTATGTATATATGCATTGTCTAGTTAGATTTTAGTGAAAATGCTGATCTGCCACACTTCACACGAAAATGGTTTTCTCTCATGTGTGTACGGTGTGACTGTTAAAAGGATTTCTGTGAAAATGCTGACCCACATACTTACACGAAAATGTTTTCTCTCCTCTATGTATATGCATGTGATGTTAATCTGGATTTCTATGTAAATCCTGATTCACAGACTTTACAAAGAAAACAGTTTCTTTCCTTCTTTCAGTGTGTTCGCATATGTTTTTTTAAAGAGGAATTCTTGCTGATCCACACACTTCACATGAAAATGGTCTCTCTCCTGTCTGTACTTGTATGTTTGCTTTTAAATCAAATTTCTGTAAAATGCTTTCTTATACTACACACAAAAACGTTTTTTCTGCCGTGTGTAATGGATCTTTTTAAATCTGAGTTTATTTAGAAATTTTACTTGCTGATGTATAAATTTTGTAAGACAAGGAATTTGTACTTTTGTCTCTGTATGTAGTGATTTCAAGATGAAACATTTGAGACGGCAAATAAAAATCACATTTCCACAGTTGTAGATGTGGTTTTACCTGCTGTTTAGTATCCTCAATAATTGATATCTGCAAATAAACAAGAAATAATGTGAAAAAGGAAAGATACTGATGTTTTATTTGGAAAAATAGAATTACATTGTCATTTCAATTAAATTTTAACATAATGGCTAAACACACATTTAGGTAGGAAATTAAATAATTTCTTTAAAGTTTATGAAAAAATATAAAGTTAAGACTTCAATAAACACTTTATTACACAAGATGATTATGATAAATAGAAAAATTTACCTTGAAAATGAAAATTTTGTCATTTAATTTAGATATTACAATCAGGTGATGATTTTGGCAGGAATTTAAACAATTATAAAATATCAACATTCATGAAAAAGTGAAATAAAGAAATCTCCTGAAATTCGTAGAAATGTCCATGTGTGTAAAGGATAAAGACAATCCTGGGGATTCACCATCAGTTAAACTGTAAAGAACAAATTGTCTCCAGAATTAAGAGTTAAAGTTTAATGAAAAATAAACCTATGTTTTATCATCTATGAACTAAAGACGGACCATCATTACAAAAATACTAAAATTATTTAAATCAATTATTAAAGTAAATTTTAGTTTTAGTCTATACAGTTGCATAATGATAGATAAAAAAAATTATGTGCCTTGCAATAACAGGGATCACTGGAAATCTTCAAAACATCAACAAAAATAAACTAATTAGCCAATTTTAATAAAATCTTCAGTTCATGATGTAATAGAAGAACTTTTATTTCATTAAATGTTTCCTCTAAAGTTTGAAGGCAAAGTGTTCTTTTTGTTAATTTTTTGTTTGGGGCATTGAGTCCCCCCTACATAGTGTGTTATATACTTGTTGGCACTGGCCAGTCAATAGGTTAATGAAATGGAATTTGGGTCAAGTTACCATCACTAAACCTTAACTCTATGTCTCCTCCATGGGGCTGCTGCTATCATGGTAAGGATTGGAAGGGTAGGAGGAACCCACTATTCCGCCCAAGTGACATTAAAAAACGAATACATACTCTCTAGGCTGTGGTTGCACATATTGAGGAGGCATGACTCACGGTGGAAAGAGGCCAAAAGGCTATTGTCTAAAGTTTCAATACAGTAGTCATTTGGGTGGCCTAAGGTCGGTTATAAGCAGAGTAGCCAGAGGACTTTATTTTACTACAGACACTTTATTACCAAAATGATGATTGAAATATAAAACTTATGTTTGTATATCATCTATGAACTAAGAACGGACATCATTCACTTTAAAAAATACTAAAATAATTAAATCCACATTATGTAAAGTTAAATTTTAGTTTTATCCCTTACTGTTGCTAATGATGAGATAAAAAAAATTATGTTGAATTGGAGGCATGGGAGCTGACTGTAGGAAAGAGCCATAAATGGCTATTGCTAAAGTTAATAAAGTAGTCATTGGGTGGCGCTAAAAGTCGGACGCCAGAGAGTTAAGACCAGGAGATATTTTTTTAGGCATCTGGTGGTGGAAGCACCACACTAAACCATCAATCCTCACTTTACACCAGATCCCTGTGCTATCATATGCTGAGTCTGGTGAGGGATTGCATTAACCAGGGAACTTGCAATTTCCTAGTCACAATTGAATTCTCATTCTCCAAAAATGTTAAAATTTCAATTTATTTCAGATAGAAAATTATGATAACACTATCTACATCCGAGTTGGAGGTAATATTTTTATGGAAAACCTACAATAAGAATTCTCAGATATTTAGTTTTGTCTGATGGATTACAGGTAATAAAAAAAAGGTAAAAATTCCGATTTGGCTCGTTGCTCCTTTCGAATAATTGAATCTTAGTTTGCTAGACCCTAAAAATGAAGAAACATATAACATAGACAAGATGTGTTCAAAATGAATCAACACTTGAACATTATCTACCAAAACAGAAATGAACAACAAATAAAAAACTATATCCAATTGTATTTCTCTCAATAAGCAATGGTGGCATTTTATTCTTCTTGGAGCCCCCTTGAACTAAGGGTAATGATTTCAGCTCTGAAAATTGTTGAATAAAATAGGTAATCTTCTGAAGATGACTGTTTTTAATATAGGTAATTAAAAACACCTAACAGAGTCCGCGGTTACTGTGTCTTTAAAGTTGTTGTTCATACACAATAAAAATAAAGATGAGGGCAACAGTCCGAAATATAAAATTATTCATATCAAGCTTCATTTCATAAAATACAGACAAGTATTTAAAAGATTTAAGAAATTAATTGGAAGGAGACCGGCGATGTATGGGAAAAGAGACAGAAATAAACAATGAATAAAAACGTTCATATTCTTTAAAATACAAGGTGTGTTTAAAATGAAAATTATTCACTTGAAACTGTATTTACCAAGTCAAAAATTGAACTGGAAATAAAACGTTCATTTTCTTTAAGATACAGGGAGTGTTCAAAAAGTATTGCGACTGATGTGTATTTACGAAGACAAAAATAAACAACAAATGAAACGTTCATTTACTTCATTTGTATCATATTGTAATTATCTCCCTTCAAACTCCACCTCTCTAGACAAGATAGGAAAAGGGTTTCTTTGGAAAAAATGCACATGTGAATTAACCCCCTCACTTATTCCCAATTTATCTTCCCATAAGCTCCAAAACATTGCTTTTCTGGGCCTACAATTTCTTTAAAATCCACATAACCATTACATCTTCAAAATGTGAATTGTGTTAAAAAAGAATCGAGGCTTCAGCTGTATTTAACCAATACAAAAATGGGTACAAATGCAGGATAGTGCACAAGAGATGATATCAATAAAATCAAATTTTACGTAAAGATAGTATAAGATTTTGGACACTCCCGAACTAGCCTAACACTAACCTTAACCCTAGCGTCTCAAATGTAATGAAATGTAATGCATTTTATAGGTAATCTAATGATATTATCTCTTGCGCACTATTCTGCAATCTTATCCAAAAAGGAACAAGAAATGTAATTGTTCATTTTCTTCAAAATATTAATTTACACAGTGAAATTTACCCCCACCCCATGAATTCTGAAATAAAAAGTGCAAAAAAATATCATACTATTATTATTTGAAGACTTTTTTTGTTTTTTAATTTACTATATTCTATTAAATTGTCGAGAAAAACGTTTTTTAAATAATTTTTAAGAGATTTTAAATGTTTTGTGTGCTTAAATAATTTTGTTTTTTTAATGTTTAAAAATCTTTTTTGTGTGTACAAATCGAATTTTTCCCTAATATTTAAATATATATGAATTTTAGAATTTGGGTGAACTAAAAATTAGTCCGATCCATGATATATTAATATTTTAAAAAGAATTTGTCATTTTTATTGTTGAATAGTAATGTTTTAATTCTTATAATATACGGAAGAGCAAAACTGACAATATTTCTAATACTTAATGTCTTTTCTTTGCTTCAGTTACCCTATAAGTTCAACTAAAAAAATATTCTGGGGTCATTCTGAAACTACTACACACAAAAAAAAAAGTCTTTCAGAAAATCGTTGGAAACCAATAATTGGTTATTGGATATGCACAAGAAAACAATTATGTCCAATACAGCCACCATATATTTAAATCTATAAATGTCAAAGAGAGATAATATGTAATTTTCCAGTCCTAGTTTCGACATAAAAATTGCCTTTTTACAAGAAAGACAAACTATTTTTATTTATTTTTCAAGATAATGGTGTCATTTTCCCCAATCGGATAATTTCATCTTTTCCTTTTTTACAATAAGCCACAGAGATTTTTTAAAAACAAAGTTCAAAAATATTTAATTCATTTTTTTTACATTTTATGTTCCAATTTTCGGTACTTATTTTTCTCATAGAAAAGCCAACGTAAATTTTTTTTTCTATTCATAATTTCGGTATATTCATAAATTCAATAAGCCATATTGCTCCTTGTTATTCCTTTCTTTTGTTGCAGCTGATATTAGCTATACAAAATGTCAAAACTGCTGCTACATCAAACCATTCCACATTTGATTCCACACAGACATATCGTTTCTGCTAGGATGGCCTAAAATTCGTCTGCTTGCGAACAGATTTTTTGTTTTAAAAACGAATTAAATTAATCAAATTGATTATTTAAGGTTAAAACTTTTGTCTAAAGCGATAAGTAGTAACATAATGACCATCATTAAACAAAAAAGAAAAATATCATTACATATACAATTTTTTTTTTAAATGATTTTGGTCAATTTCTATCGCTTTGGTCTGAGACACTAGCTTCCCATTTACACGTCTCAAAACTACTGCGGGAGTCGATAGTACACAGAGGTATCGACAACTCCGCAACCCACAATTGCTTTAAAATATGTTTAAAATACGTCAAAGTTTCCATTTATTTTTTGATAACTTTAAGCGAATATCTTTCAGTTCAAACCAGAAATAAAACGTCAATTAACATTAAAATATTTAAAAAATTTCTATTAAAATGAATAAAACCTTTAAAAACTTTAATATTACAATTTACTTTTAAAATGAATAAAAACCTGAAAAAATTTAATCTTTTAAAATTACGCAGTGAAATTGACATTAAAAAAAATATCTTCGGTTTGGTATTACTTTTTAAAATGAAATGAAATGAAAATTGAATATTTTTTCTATAAGAGAAAAACTGACAAAATAATCATATATACTTACTTTTTATCTCCATAGCGTAAAAAGTTATATTTAACTTTTTTTTGACCAAAGAAAAACAAACTTTGGTTACTCAGAAGCATCTCGTCTCTTTGTAAAACAAAATATGTCAGTTTTGCTCTTCCGTATATTCTAAGAACTATACATTACTATTCAACAATAAAAATTACAAATTCTTTTAAAAATATTAATCGAGCTCGGATCGGACCAATGTTAGTTCACCTGAATTCTAAAATCATATTTTTAAATATCCGTGAAAAATTTCGATTTTTTCTGAGTTTTTTTTCTGAGTTTTTTTTTTTTCTGAGTTTATCACTTTGTAAAATTTTCATACACTTTATAATTAATAATATTAAAAAAATGATGACTACAATAATTACTTAATTAAATAATCAATAAAACGAAGATTATGATAAACAGAGAAATTTATGATGAGTGCGAAATTTTTGACGTTCCTATTTTCGTTTTAACTCTTAACATCCTATACCACCACATTCACCAAACCGGAAGTCACATTCATTTTCCCAATCTTACCGAAAACGATAGCCTTTGTTTAAATGTAATATTAAACATATTTAGCAGTCTTTGATTTTCGGGAAAAAATGGGTAACTTTAAATGAAAAGGCCATTTTTAGCAATTTATTGATAAAATCCTTATAGGAATGGGGCTCTGGACTAAGAAAATTTACAGGAAGTTAAGGTGTTAAAATAAGGGGTTGAAGAAAAATCATTATAGATTCGTCACACATATTTATTTATAAATACTAGCAAATATATGCACCCTCCGGGTGCAAGTATTTAAGTTTAATGTAATAAAATATTATATTAAATTAGAAAGGCTAATGAAACTAAATACCGATAAAAAGATTTGAAACAGAGGGAGTATAATAAAAAATAGAACAACTGAAACTTACTCTTCCATCACTCTCGTCTTTTCGAAGAGATTTTTTATTATATTCATTAAAATAAAACCAAATAGTTAGAAATCAATAATACTAAGCACATATTTTTAAAATCACATTTTAATTCAATATGCAAATTAACCCTCCCGTTCACACTGTAAACCGCTATTTTTTGTATATATAAAATATAATTGCATGTTGTCAGTATGTAGACATGGTTAACAGTATTAATAATGTAAAACAATTTTATTAATAATTGAGGTTTAAATAAAAATACAATCATGGAAAACGTGATGTCAATAACTAAGGGAATAGTGATACGAGTAGTAATATAGTTTCGGTTACAGACAGAAAAGCACACAATCTCCATTATAATAAGAAGATGTATAAGATTCCTTTTATTTTTATGAACTTCATGTGATTATCTTTTTAAAAAACATAAATAAAAACGTCAAATAAACGTTGATATAAGATATTAAATAAGTAAAATCAATTATTTCATGTAGCTTTTCTTATAACATTTAAAATCGAGGCATAAAAAACATAATAAATATGTGTGTTATCGTCACTACTTTTTAGAATTTTCATACACTTTTATAAATAAATAATATTAAAACATGATGACTACAATAATTACTTAATTACACAATCAATAACAAGGAGATTATGATAAACAGAGAAATTTAAATTCACGACGAAATTTTTGACATTTTAATTTACGTTTTAAAATAAGGGGTTGATGATAGAGAAAATAATAAAATGATACATACGTCTAGAAACGAAACAAATACACTTTAATATCGGGGACTATAATTGATGTAAAACCGGTTCAAATATGTTTTAAACAAATATTACTTTTTGGTTTATTAGGAGAATAAATAAACACTTACCTATGTCTATCTTCTCATGTGAAAGATTTTAGAAAATTTGAGCAAAATAACAAAAATAATTTTTCTCTCCTTTTTACTTCCGACGGTGTATATGGAATATGTGCCCACCTATTATTGAACCTCGTCGTCATTCTCTTATAGTAGCCTACTGGCACTTTTGTCGTCTGCTACGAATTTTAAAAGCGATTTAGAAATAATTAAATCTATTATTTAAGGTCAAACTTTGTCTAAATCGAAAGATAATAACCATCATTAAAAAAAGAAAAATATCATTACACATATGCAGTTTATTTTTAAAAGATTTAAAACCATTGTTTTGGTCAATTTCGACGCGATCCGCCATTCAGCTATTTTCGATGGTTTTAAGTGCTTGTTTACAATTTTACGGTAACATTCGCGATTGCAAAATTTTACCAAAAATCAGGTAATTATCCGATTTTAATGAAATTTTCAGTATTGATTTAACAATTAATGAATTTATAATGCATCAGTAATTTTATTTCAAAACTTAATTTAGTATTTTTGCTATGAAAAATTAATATATAAAATTCATTTAAAATAAAAATATTCGGAGTTAAAGTTTAAAATGTTATATTTTTAGATTCTAAAAATAAATATCTACTTAATGCAAACCTTATTTTAGGTGCAAAAATAAGTTTTCAAGAAAAACTCGATTGAAAATGTACCCCCTCCCCTTTTTAAGCAGAAAAAACATCGATGTATAATTTTTTCTTTTATAAAATAATAGCCAATTAAATAATTATCGAAATGAGTACAAAAGAAATATCCAAAATATAAATTATTTATTATTTTTTTACATTTTATTTTTAGATTTTCGGTACTTATTTTCTCATAAAACAACAACTGTAAAACATTTGTTTGTTTCTATTCATAACTTCGGTCTTTTATCTCTTTATTCATACTGTAATTAGTATCGAAAATGACCAACTCGCAAAACATTTTACGCCCCCAACATATGGACTATGTGTCTACCTAATATTGATCCTCGTCATTCTTTTATAGACAAGACAAAACAATGTGGAGATAATGTTCTGCCGTAACCATTACAGACGCAGACTACACTCATGATCTAGAGCTTATTGCAATTATACCAACGAATCACAGTTACATGGCCTGGAGAAGGTAGCAAGAGGTATTGGCATTTATGTTAACTCAGATAAAAAAAGATTTCATGTCCTTTAAACAAGATGGTGACATCTCCACATTGGATAGTAAACCTCTGAAATTAGTACACCAGTTCACATACCTAGGTAGCAATGTCTCATCTACAGAAACCCATTGCAATAATGTGCATAGAAGAAGCTTGGACTGTCATTGACAGATGATTGATGATATGTAAATCTGATATATCTTATAATATAAAGCAAAAATCCTTCTTAGTTGTAGCCATGTCAGTACTACTGTATGACTGAACCTCTTGGACTATAACAAAACATTGGTATGGTGAATAAGGAGCTGAACATTCTTGTTTATTTTATTTTTTACAAGAATATTTTAAAATTTTCTACAAGTGAATTCAAGAGCATTGTCTGTTCTTAATCTTTTAATGGATCCATAGATCTCATAATTGAACATTTTCAGGAGTGCCTATTCTGGGATGAGAGGGTTATTTCTTTTTAACGTTCATTAAAATATAGGCTAGTATGGTCAAAGGTCAGTATCAATTCCACCTCTGTGAATTATGAAAAATGGCTTTCCCTAGCTTGCAAATGTTTTCATCAATTGCATAATCTGTGCATGAAGCTATACAGACTACAAGCTAATTCTATAAATCTTTATTTCCAGTGCAGCCGTTGAAACTACAAATTAAATGAAAGACTTCGTATAAGTCACAAATATCGAAAAAAAGGACAACATATTTAGAAAATAATAAAACATAACAAATTCACACAAAAAGGGTTATTATAAAATTAACAGGAAAGATTTATGCCTCATAAATTTACTAAAATCCTAAACAAAACATTTAAGCTAATCTACAACTTACAAAATAAATGAGCAAATGAAAGCGTTGGGTTATTTAACTTATTTGCCTCAAAATGCACAGACAGTATGTTAACTAGGGTAAAGTAATAATTTACCATTTAAGACAATTTGTAATTTAACAAGAAAAATCACACATTTTAATGTGCAGAGCAAATACAGTTTCAAGAAAAGAATGGAAAACAATTTACCTTGTTAGCACGATAGAGGTTTGAATTTGAAAGGACTATGTCTTAGTAACTTTATACCAAGAATGCAGTAACAAAGTTTACTGCCCAGAAAGCTCCATTTGGAGTTAAAAAAATTGCGACTGTATCCTACAGCCTACCAAAAAGGAAAGAAGAATTCTTGTTGTGTCTGTCTTACCCTGCCTAAGACCTAAAATTATTACACTGAATCCGAGCCCTACAAAACCTTCATTTTTCCAGTAAAACCTTTTGTTTTTACTGTCTGCAGCAGTGTTCTTAATTAAATAGCTACACAAGGCAAATACGTCTTCCATCTATCTCAAAAAATGCATTTCCACTTACTTATAGAGTTTTTGAAACCAATAAAATATTTTCTCTAAGGGAATTCTTACAATGGGTGACAAGGTCACTGGGTACTCACCTGGTAGGGAAAAGGGTGTAAAGCAAACATGTTGACCATAAACAAAAAATACAGCTACTGCTGCTGCTGCTGCTGCTAATGCAGGAAGCCACAATCAGTAAACAAGAATATCATATTGTAAAATATATACTTTTGAGACATTCATGTAAGAAAATATTTTTTCTTTTATTGAAGTCAGAGCCACATATGTTTGTATATAATAAAGATGTTTTGATATAGTAAAAATCATAAGCTTTGGAAAAATTGGCAGAATTTCTTGGTGGGAATGAAAGGGTTCATTATTTTAATAATATTTAATGACCAAAATAAACTAGTTATCAGCATTAGTATGGTCAGTTATCACTAGACAAGAATATCCATTTTTAAGGTATTTTAGTTGATATTAAAGCAGGGCCAGATTAGCTCAGTCAGTAGAGCATTCAGCTAGAAACCACAAGGTTCCTCGTTCCTTAAACAAAATAAACTAGTTTCAGCATTAGTATGGTCAGATATCACTAGACAAGAATATCCATTTTTAAGTCATTTTAGTTGATATTAAAGCAGGGCCAGATTAGCTCAGTCAGTAGAGCATTCAGCTAGAAACCACAAGGTTCCTAGTTCCTTAAACAAAATAAACTAGTCATTAGTATTAATATGGTCAAATGTCATTAGACGAGAATAAAAGTACTTTAGTTGATATTAAAATGTCAACAATTTATAATCCTTGTGAAATTTTCAAATTTTACAATATCTCATTTTATAACCCGTCGGTCGCTACCGAGCTAAAGGGCTCACAGAATCTCCAAAATTGGCCGTCAAGATCGGATTTTCTGCATCAACCAAGGATTGCAGGGTCTCTATATTTGCTGGAAGTCTAGCCGAATGCCCCACATTGTGCTAAGATCTCAAACGACTAGAAATCTGCTATAGAAACTGATTTCCGAGGTTAATGGCAGCCTATTGGTCACATAAAAAAAATAACGACTCTTTTTCTTCTTCAAAAATCAAGAACATTTATATTCAAAAATACAAGAATACAAATAATTACTTCTCAAGACGGGGGAGTGATGGACCTCAATTCAATGTGTTCTGGTCAGAATAATATTATGCGGCAATGTTGGCTGAAGTCAGTTTATCTGTCGGCTACAGGATCTTTACGTTTGCACTTCAAGCTTTCTTAGCTACCGTTCTCAAGCACGCTCGGCTTCATTCTACTTTCTTGTCAAGATCGTCTCAGTTTAAATAATTTTTCAATCGGAAATTCTTATTTCCGGTCAGCGTGAAGATATTAGTAACCTCCTCTTTACCTTCCATTTTATCAAGGACGCCGCCTCTCCTTTTGTCCTAATCAGCCAATCAAATTTACTTCCGCATCACAATCTAAGTGCCATCTCTTCCGGCCACTTCAGCAAAAGAGCTTACCGGAGAAACTACGCTTGACCTTTATCTACGAAAATCTTTTCATTCTTTTGACGGTCAGCCAGACACCCAGACGCCTTTAGCACATCTACACAAAAGGATAGATCTCCTATCTACCTTCGCTATTTATCTTTTCTGAATGGAGAAAAACCCTTTGTTCTGGCCTTGCACTAAATATACTAGCGGTCAATATTATTGCTGATTATTATCTTTACCGTTTCAGTGAAAAACTCACTTTTATTCTTTTTTTTTCTTTCCCTAGATTCTGATCGTCGACAAAAAATATTTTCTAAGTATTTCCGTTTTTTCTTTCTTTCTTTCTTTTTCTAATTTCCAAACCTGAATCAGGTCACAATTTGTCTCTACAAACATGTCTCTTTAAACTGGGCTTATGTAAAATAGTGATCCCCACACTTTACAATGGATTCTCTCTTGTATGTGTACATTATTCCTTGAAATGCAATTATCTGAAAATGCTTATTATCACACTTCACAAGAAAATGGTTACTCTCCAGAGTGTGTATGCATGTGTCTTCTTAATTGTGAATTTGTTATTTCTCTCTGGTGTGCATACATAAATGTGTTTTTAAAGATGATTCCTGTGAAAATGCTGATCCATACACTTCACACGGAAATGGTTTCTCTCCTGTATGTATATGCATGTGATTTTAAAAACATTTCATTGAAAATGCTGATCCACACACTTCACACTAAAATGGTTTCTCTCCAGTATGTATTTGGATGTGATTTATGAAATTGGATTCTATTGAAAATGTTGATCCACACACTTCAAACGAAAATGGTTTCTCTCCTGTATGTATACTAGGACAGGTCGATTTTATACCAACACTAGATTCAAATGGTGAGAGTTGCTAATTAACATAAAGAATAATTGTACCAAATATTTTTCGATAAAACTTTACCGATGTTTGAGCAAACGCATTTAAATACAAACAAAATTGAATGTTTTGAATTTCGCTCAGTGTTAACCAGAGAGAAGTAGGTCAGATTAAACCATAGTTAAAAAAGAAAAAAACGTGTAAAAAAAATTGGCTTAATAAAAGATTTTATTTCATTCAAAATCATCCAATTCTTGGTAGATTAAATAAAAGTAGATAAAAAGAAAATGCAGCCAAAATATTTAATTTAAGAAAGTATAAATATTAACCAAATTCGACCTCATTTTAAACTACTGTATCAACATGTTTTGTTGTTTACATTTGAATTTCATTTGAGCTGATTTAAAAAAAAAAAAATTAAATCTTTTCCTTTTTTATTTTAACTTAATTATTTGAAAAAAGAAATAAGTAGCTTTATTTTTGCTGGGTACTCTTCGTGGAGAACCATCCCGGCCTCCAGCCTCCAAAACCGCTAGCTGGTGACTGCTGAAAAAAAACACCAGCTACGATTGAAGTCCGTAGCCAA
Source organism: Doryteuthis pealeii (assembly GCA_023376005.1). Lineage (NCBI taxonomy): Eukaryota > Metazoa > Mollusca > Cephalopoda > Myopsida > Loliginidae > Doryteuthis > Doryteuthis pealeii. The sequence continues at coordinate 91,986,569 of CM042151.1, forward strand.
AGCGGTGTCAATTGTAAAAAAAAACCAACTAGGGTTAGGGTTAGTTTAATGGGAAAATAAATAATTTTGGCTCTGTTTTTTCAGAAACAGAAACCATAAATTTTGTGATAAAACTGTTAATTTTAACTAGGGGGGTATGTTTTGAGGTTAGGGTTTAGGGTTAGGTTTTCAGGAAAAATGCTCTAAGATGGTTGTTTTTTCTTGGGGGTGGGGGTGAATGGGTTGTGAGTGACACCGACTTCAATCGTAGCTGGTGTTTTTTTCAGCAGTCACCGGCTAGTGGTTTTCGAGGCAGGGGGCCGGGATAGTACTCCGCAAATAGTACCATTTCCTGTCATAGATAATTATTTTTCATTCACAAGTTTTTTTTTTCTGTGCAACCAAACGATTTGCCTTTATTTATATGGTAAGTAAATATGTATTTTACCTTTTCCTATATTTTTCCATTTCTTTAAATTTCACTCTGTAATTTATAATTCAATTGGTTCAATTTCTTATAACAACAAATACATTTTTTTCAGATAGTTTTCTAAAAAAACAGTTGAAAACAAACTCGTAGTGCTTCTCCTACAAATTTTGGAGGTCCATCTTCATTAAATAAGATAGAGCTGCCTAATTTTAGACAAGTAATCCAATATAGTTATTTTCTAAAAAATACTTGTTCAAATTTAACAAACTTCGATATTTCAAAATTAATGACAAAAAATATAATTGATATTTGGAATGCGGTTAATCCCCGTTTGCCTCTTTTTAAGCGAAAGGTCTATTATAATTAAACTGAAAAGGACATGTTTTGAAAAAGCACATCAGATAAATAGAAAATCTGTTTCTTCAGCGCAAAAGAAAATTATGGTAAAAAACTGGATACATTTTTTGATATTTCTTCTGTCACAATTGCCAATCTAAAGTTATAAAGACAAAAATGTGAAATGCAAAAAAGAAAATGTAAGACTAGGCACATAATCTGTATTTGTCCTCTCAAAGATAAGGTAAAGTTATTTTCTTTTCTTTCTTCTTTAATGAATTCAAATATCATCCCAATATCATAAACATTTTAATTCAATTGAATTTCTATAATGATATTTCATGTAAATAAGTTAGAAAAATAACTTGTACCATTTTCTTTCTATGTGATATGATATTTTGAGATTTCAGTTGGTTAGATGTATTTATTGTGGCCTTGTGGAATTTACCCTGAAAACATATCAAAACTACACAGCCTAATCTAGTTTATTGTTGAAGTTTATGCAGTTAGCTGGTTTGAAATTAAAAGAGACAATAAATTTCATAACCAGCCACTGTATATTATCAATATGCTGCAAAGAATCAAAGAGAATCTGAAATTCAAGAGATTGCATTCAAAAATATTCTGCATAATGCTTTTCGTCTCCTACCAGAAAATATGTTGTATTTAATGTTTAAATCAGATGAACTGGAAGGAAGGGACGAAGCTATAAAATAATTTTAGCCATTTGGTAGGTAATTTAGATAAGATTGATTAAAATGATTTAATCGATTTATAGATTCAATTTAAAGTAATATCCTAATTTAATGATGAAAATCAAAAATTAAGACAATGTTGAACTCTTAATTTAATTCAATATATTGATTTTTCATTTTTTTTGGAGAGGGAAGCCAACCAAAAAGCCGCTAAAAATACCAAAAATAAATTCTGATGCTACACATTGGTCACAGTTGATCGACCTGTCTCAAAATGGAATTTGTGAGCCTGGATTCACAGAAGAATTTTTAAATAATGAACTGGAGTCATAAAAGAGTGGTATAAAATTAGAGTTGCCTGATTTGCCTTCACACCCACAAAGTGTTGAAAGGGCAGTAAAATTAACAACTTCAGCTTCCAATCGGTTTATAGAATTGAAGCAAGGCATAGGCATATCATTACAAAAGTTTTATGCCATGAAATAAGGCCTTTCTTTGCTTCAAAGGGGCTCTTATGTAGAGAGCAGTTTCAATATGATGCATGATAAAAGTTACTATTATCCCAGAACATTCATGTATCTTTATCATGTCTTTTATAACTTTATGCATTACAATGATTATACAATAGAAACTTAAAAGACTCACAATTAGTAACCAGTATCAGTATATATTTAAAGAAATGTTAAAATTACAATGGTAGCTTATATTAAAATCATCATCCTTTCAATTGTTTCTAGCAGAGTTAATACTTATTTGCTTTTGTTTCATTGATAACAGAAAAAATAACGCTGCAACAATATATTGCAATGTTATTAATGACGTAACTCAATTAGTGAGGTAAAATGATGCTTATTTGAGATATTAGGGATGGTTGGGGGTTATAATTTCACTTTAAATGTTACATTAAATATATTCTATTCATTTTATTTGAATGAGATAAATTTACAATTTTTTTGGATTGAAATTATAAAATTTTAAAGCAATGTCTTATGTAAATGTATCAAAAACAAGGATTTCAGAGGGCTTCATATTAGACGATCTTTAAAACTAAATGCTCAAAAATTGGTGCAAGCTAGAAACCTACTTCTGCTGTCGGTACTTACCATACTATCCCAACTTTTTTGGAATATCAAAATGTAACAAATAGAGAAAGTTGGGTATTAGTATGGTAAGTAGACAGCAAGAAGTAGGTTTCTAGCTTGCACCAATTTTTGAGCATTTAGTTTTAAAGATCGTCTAATATGAAGCCCTCTGAAATCCTTGTTTTTGATACATTTACATAAGACATTGCTTTAAAATTTTATAATTTCAATCCAAAAAAATTGTAAATTTATCTCATTCAAATAAAATTAATAGAATATATTTAATGTAACATTTAAAGTGAAATTATAACCCCCACCATCCCTAATATCTCAAATAAGCAGCATTTTACCTCACTAATTGAGTTACGTCATTAATAACATTGCAATATATTGTTGCAGCGTTATTTTTTCTGTTATCAATGAAACAAAAGCAAATAAGTATTAACTCTGCTAGAAACAATTGATAGGGATGATGATTTTAATATAAGCTACCATTGTAATTTTAACATTTCTTTAAATATATACTGATACTGATTACTAATTGTGAGTCTTTTAAGTTTCTATTGTATATAATCATTGTAATGCATAAAGTTATAAAAGAATGATAAAGATACATGAATGTTCTGGGGATAATAGTAACTTTTATCATGCCATCATATTGAACTGCTCTACATAAGAGCCCTTTGAAGCAAAGAAAGGCCTTATTTCATGGCATAAAACTTTTGTAATGATATGCCTATGCCTTGCTTCAATTCTATAAACCGATTGGGAAGCTGAAGTTGTTAATTTTACTGCCCTTTCAACACTTTGTGGGTGTGAAGGCAAATCAGGCAACTCTAATTTTATACCACTCTTTTATGACTCCAGTTCATTATCTAAAAATTCTTCTGTGAATCCAGGCTCACAAATTCCATTTTGAGACAGGTCGATCAACTGTGACCAATGTGTAGCATCAGAATTTATTTTTGGTATTTTTAGCGGCTTTTTGGTTGGCTTCCCTCTCCAAAAAAAAATGAAAAATCAATATATTGAATTAAATTAAGAGTTCAACATTGTCTTAATTTTTATTTTCATCATTAAATTAGGATATTACTTTAAATTGAATCTATAAATCGATTAAATCATTTTAATCATCTTATCTAAATTACCTACCAAATGGCTAAAATTATTTATAGCTTCGTCCCTTCCTTCCAGTTCATCTGATTAAACATTAAATACAACATATTCTGGTAGGAGACGAAAAGCATTATGCAGAATATTTTGAATGCAATCTCTTGAATTTCAGATTCTCTTTGATTCTTTGCAGCATATTGATAATATACAGTGGCTGGTTATGAAATTATTGTCTCTTTTAATTTCAAACCAGCTAACTGCATAAACTTCAACAATAAACTAGATTAGGCTGTGTAGTTTTGATATGTTTTCAGGGTAAATTCCACAAGGCCACAATAAATACATCTAACCAACTGAAATCTCAAAATATTATATCACATAGAAAGAAAATGGTACAAGTTATTTTTCTAACTTATTTACATGAAATATCATTATAGAAATTCAATTGAATTAAAATGTTTATGATATTGGGATGATATTTGAATTCATTAAAAAAGAAAGAAAAGAAAAATAACTTTACCTTATCTTTGAGAGGACAAATACAGATTATGTGCCTAGTCTTACAATTTTCTTTTTTGCATTTCACATTTTTGTCTTTATAACTTTAGATTGGCAATTGTGACAGAAGAAATGTCAAAAAATGTATCCAGTTTTTTACCATAATTTTCTTTTGCGCTGAAGAAACAGATTTTCTATTTATCTGATGTGCTTTTTCAAAACATGTCCTTTTCAGTTTAATTATAATAGACCTTTCGCTTAAAAAGAGGCAAACGGGGATTAACCGCATTCCAAATATCAATTATATTTTTTGCCATTAATTTTGAAATATCGAAGTTTGTTAAATTTGAACAAATATTTTTTAGAAAATAACTATATTGGATTACTTGTCTAAAATTAGGCAGCTCTATCTTATTTAATGAAGATGGACCTCCAAAATTTGTAGGAGAAGCACTACGAGTTTGTTTTCCAACCATTTTTTTAGAAAACTGTCTGAAAAAAATGTATTTGTTGTTATAAGAAATTGAACAAATTGAATTATAAATTACAGAGTGAAATTTAAAGAAATGGAAAAATATAGGAAAAGGTAAAATACATATTTACTTACCATATAAATAAAGGCAAATCGTTTGGTTGCACAGAAAAAAAAAAACTTGTGAATGAAAAAATTATCTATCACAGGAAATGGTACTATTTGCGGAGTACTATCCCGGCCCCCTGCCTCGAAAACCACTAGCTGGTGACTGCTGAAAAAAACACCAGCTACGATTGAAGTCAGTGTCACTCGCAACCCATTCACCACCACCCCCAAGAAAAAACAACCAGCTTAGAGCGTTTTTCCCGAAAACCTAACCCTAAACCCTAACCTTAAAACATACCCCTCCTAGTTAAAATTAACAGTTTTATCACAAAATTTATGGTTTCTGTTTCTGAAAAAACAGAGCCAAAATTATTTATTTTCCCATTAAACTAACCCTAACCCTAGTTGGGTTTTTTTTACAAGTGACACCACTTTGGCTACGGACTTCAATCGTAGCTGGTGTTTTTTTTCAGCAGTCACCAGCTAGCGGTTTTGGAGGCTGGAGGCCGGGATGGTTCTCCACGAAGAGTACCCAGCAAAAATAAAGCTACTTATTTCTTTTTTCAAATAATTAAGTTAAAATAAAAAAGGAAAAGATTTAATTTTTTTTTTTTTTAAATCAGCTCAAATGAAATTCAAATGTAAACAACAAAACGTGTTGATACAGTAGTTTAAAACGAGGTCGAATTTGGTTAATATTTATACTTTCTTAAATTAAATATTTTGGCTGCATTTTCTTTTTATCTACTTTTATTTAATCTACCAAGAATTGGATGATTTTGAATGAAATAAAATCTTTTATTAAGCCAATTTTTTTACACGTTTTTTTCTTTTTTAACTACGGTTTAATCTGATCTACTTCTCTCTGGTTAACACTGAGCGAAATTCAAAACATTCAATTTTGTTTGTATTTAAATGCGTTTGCTCAAACATCGGTAAAGTTTTATCGAAAAATATTTGGTACAATTATTCTTTATGTTAATTAGCAACTCTCACCATTTGAATCTAGTGTTGGTATAAAAATCGACCTGTCCCTAGTATACATACAGGAGAGAAACCATTTTCGTTTGAAGTGTGTGGATCAACATTTTCAATAGAATCCAATTTCATAAATCACATCCAAATACATACTGGAGAGAAACCATTTTAGTGTGAAGTGTGTGGATCAGCATTTTCAATGGAAATGTTTTTAAAAATCACATGCATATACATACAGGAGAGAAACCATTTCCGTGTGAAGTGTGTGGATCAGCATTTTCACAGGAATCATCTTTAAAAACACATTTATGTATGCACACCAGAGAGAAATAACAAATTCACAATTAAGAAGACACATGCATACACACTCTGGAGAGTAACCATTTTCTTGTGAAGTGTGATAATAAGCATTTTCAGATAATTGCATTTCAAGGAATAATGTACACATACAAGAGAGAATCCATTGTAAAGTGTGGGGATCACTATTTTTTTTACATAAGCCCAGTTTAAAGAGACATGTTTGTAGAGACAAATTGTGACCTGATTCAGGTTTGGAAATTAGAAAAAGAAAGAAAGAAAGAAAAAACGGAAATACTTAGAAAATATTTTTTGTTTGCGATCAGAATCTAGGGAAAGAAAAAAAAGAATAAAAGTGATTTTTCACTGAAACGGTAAAGATAATAATCAGCAATAATATTGACCGCTAGTATATTTAGTGCAAGGCCAGAACAAAGGGTTTTTCTCCATTCAGAAAAGATAAATAGCGAAGGTAGATAGGAGATCTATCCTTTTGTGTAGACGTGCTAAAGGCATCTGGGTGTCTGGCTGACCGTCAAAAGAATGAAAAGATTTTCGTAGATAAAGGTCAAGCGTAGTTTCTCCGGTAAGCTCTTTTGTTGAAGTGGCCGGAAGAGATGGCACTTAGATTGTGATGCGGAAGTAAATTTGATTGGCTGATTAGGACAAAAGGAGAGGCGGCGTCCTTGATAAAATGGAAGGTAAAGAGGAGGTTACTAATATCTTCACGCTGACCGGAAATAAGAATTTCCGATTGAAAAATTATTTAAACTGAGACGATCTTGACAAGAAAGTAGAATGAAGCCGAGCGTGCTTGAGAACGGTAGCTAAGAAAGCTTGAAGTGCGAACGTAAAGATCCTGTAGCCGACAGATAAACTGACTTCAGCCAACATTGCCGCATAATATCATTCCGACCAGAACACATTGAATTGAGGTCCATCACTCCCCCATCTTGAGAAGTAATTATTTGTATTCTTGTATTTTTGAATATAAATGTTCTTGATTTTTGAAGAAGAAAAAGAGTCGTTATTTTTTTTATGTGACCAATAGGCCGCCATTAACCTCGGAAATCAGTTTCTATAGTAGATTTCTAGTCGTTTGAGATCTTAGCACAACCTGGGGCATTCGGCTAGACTTCCAGCAAATATAGAGACCCTGCAATCCTTGGTTGATGCAGAAAATCCGATCTTGACGGCCAATTTTGGAGATTCTGTGAGCCCTTTAGCTCGGTAGCGACCGACGGGTTATAAAATGAGATATTGTAAAATTTGAAAATTTCACAAGGATTATAAATTGTTGACATTTTAATATCAACTAAAGTACTTTTATTCTCATCTAATGACATTTGACCATATTAATACTAATGACTAGTTTATTTTGTTTAAGGAACTAGGAACCTTGTGGTTTCTAGCCGAATATTCTACTGACTGAGCTAATCTGGCCCTGCTTTAATATCAACTAAAATGACTTAAAAATGGATATTCTTGTCTAGTGATATCTGACCATACTAATGCTCTAGCTCTGACTGAGCTAATCTGGCCCTGCTTTAATATCAACTAAAATACCTTAAAAATGGATATTCTTGTCTAGTGATAACTGACCATACTAATGCTGATAACTAGTTTATTTTGGTCATTAAATATTATTAAATAATGAACCCTTTCATTCCCACCAAGAAATTCTGCCAATTTTTCCAATTTGTTAAGCTTATGATTTTACTATATCAAAACATCTTTATTATATACAAACATATGTGGTTCTGACTTCAATAAAAGAAAAAATATTTTCTTACATGAACGTCTCAAAAGTATATATTTTACAATATGATATTCTTGTTTACTGATTGTGGCTTCCTGCATTAGCAGCAGCAGCAGTAGCTGTATTTTTTGTTTATGGTCAACATGTTTGCTTTACACCCTTTTCCCTACCAGGTGAGTACCCAGTGACCTTGTCACCCATTGTAAGAATTCCCTTAGAGAAAATATTTTATTGGTTTCAAAAACTCTATAAGTAAGTGGAAATGCATTTTTTGAGATAGATGGAAGATTTGCCTTGTGTAGCTATTTAATTAAGAACACTGCTGCAGACAGTAAAAACAAAAGGTTTTAGTGGAAAAATGAAGGTTTTGTAGGGCTCGGATTCAGTGTAATAATTTTAGGTCTTAGGCAGGGTAAGACAGACACAACAAGAATTCTTCTTTCCTTTTGGTAGGCTGTAGGATACAGTCGCAATTTTTTGAACTCCAAATGGAGCTTTTGGGCAGTAAACTTTGTTACTGCATTCTTGGTATAAAGTTACTAAGACATAGTCCTTTCAAATTCAAACCTTATCATGCTAACAAGGTAAATTGTTTTCCATTCTTTTCTTGAAACTGTATTTGCTCTGCACATTAAAATGATTGATTTTTCTTGTTAAATTACAAATTGTCTTAAATGGTAAATTATTACTTTACCCTAGTTAACATACTGTCTGTGCATTTTGAGGCAAATAAGTTAAATAACCCAACGCTTTCATTTGCTCATTTATTTTGTAAGTTGTAGATTAGCTTAAATGTTTTGTTTAGGATTTTAGTAAATTTATGAGGCATAAATCTTTCCTGTTAATTTTATAATAACCCTTTTTGTGTGAATTTGTTATGTTTTATTATTTTCTAAATATGTTGTCCTTTTTTCGATATTTGTGACTTATACGAAGTCTTTCATTTAATTTGTAGTTTCAACGGCTGCACTGGAAATAAAGATTTATAGAATTAGCTTGTAGTCTGTATAGCTTCATGCACAGATTATGCAATTGATGAAAACATTTGCAAGCTAGGGAAAGCCATTTTTCATAATTCACAGAGGTGGAATTGATACTAACCTTTGACCATACTAGCCTATATTTTAATGAACATTAAAAAGAAATAACCCTCTCATCCCAGAATAGGCACTCCTGAAAATGTTCAATTATGAGATCTATGGATCCATTAAAAGATTAAGAACAGACAATGCTCTTGAATTCACTTGTAGAAAATTTTAAAATATTCTTGTAAAAAATAAAATAAAACAAGAATGTTCAGCTCCTTATTCACCATACCAAATGTTTTGTTATAGTCCAAGAGGTTCAGTCATACAGTAGTACTGACATGGCTACAACTAAGAAGGATTTTTGCTTTATATTATAAGATATATCAGATTTACATATCATCAATCATCTGTCAATGACAGTCCAAGCTTCTTCTATGCACATTATTGCAATGGGTTTCTGTAGATGAGACATTGCTACCTAGGTATGTGAACTGGTGTACTAATTTCAGAGGTTTACTATCCAATGTGGAGATGTCACCATCTTGTTTAAAGGACATGAAATCTTTTTTTTTTATCTGAGTTAACATAAATGCCAATACCTCTTGCTACCTTCTCCAGGCCATGTAACTGTGATTCGTTGGTATAATTGCAATAAGCTCTAGATCATGAGTGTAGTCTGCGTCTGTAATGGTTACGGCAGAACATTATCTCCACATTGTTTTGTCTTGTCTATAAAAGAATGACGAGGATCAATATTAGGTAGACACATAGTCCATATGTTGGGGGCGTAAAATGTTTTGCGAGTTGGTCATTTTCGATACTAATTACAGTATGAATAAAGAGATAAAAGACCGAAGTTATGAATAGAAACAAACAAATGTTTTACAGTTGTTGTTTTATGAGAAAATAAGTACCGAAAATCTAAAAATAAAATGTAAAAAAATAATAAATAATTTATATTTTGGATATTTCTTTTGTACTCATTTCGATAATTATTTAATTGGCTATTATTTTATAAAAGAAAAAATTATACATCGATGTTTTTTCTGCTTAAAAAGGGGAGGGGGTACATTTTCAATCGAGTTTTTCTTGAAAACTTATTTTTGCACCTAAAATAAGGTTTGCATTAAGTAGATATTTATTTTTAGAATCTAAAAATATAACATTTTAAACTTTAACTCCGAATATTTTTATTTTAAATGAATTTTATATATTAATTTTTCATAGCAAAAATACTAAATTAAAGTTTTGAAATAAAATTACTGATGCATTATAAAATTCATTAATTGTTAAATCAATACTGAAAATTTCATTAAAATCGGATAATTACCTGATTTTTGGTAAAAAATTTTGCAATCGCGAATGTTACCGTAAAATTGTAAACAAGCACTTAAAACCATCGAAAATAGGCTGAATGGCGGATCGCGTCGAAATTGACCAAAACAAATGGTTTTAAATCTTTTAAAAATAAACTGCATATGTAATGATATTTTTCTTTTTTTAATGATGGTTATTATCTTTCGATTTAGACAAAGTTTGACCTTAAATAATAGATTTAATTATTTCTAAATCGCTTTTAAAATTCGTAGCAGACGACAAAAGTGCCAGTAGGCTACTATAAGAGAATGACGACGAGGTTCAATAATAGGTGGGCACATATTCCATATACACCGTCGGAAGTAAAAAGGAGAGAAAAATTATTTTTGTTATTTTTGCTCAAATTTTCTAAAATCTTTCACATGAGAAGATAGACATAGGTAAGTGTTTATTTATTCTCCTAATAAACCAAAAAGTAATATTTTTAATGTTAAAACATATTTGAACCGGTTTTACATCAATTATAGTCCCCGATATTAAAGTGTATTTGTTTCGTTTCTAGACGTATGTATCATTTTATTATTTTCTCTATCATCAACCCCTTATTTTAAAACGTAAATTAAAATGTCAAAAATTTCGTCGTGAATTTAAATTTCTCTGTTTATCATAATCTCCTTGTTATTGATTGTGTAATTAAGTAATTATTGTAGTCATCATGTTTTTAATATTATTTATTATAAAGTGTATGAAAATTCTAAAAAGTAGTGACGATAACACACATATTTATTATGTTTTTTATGCCTCGATTTTAAATGTTATAAGAAAAGCTACATGAAATAATTGATTTTACTTATTTAATATCTTATATCAACGTTTATTTGACGTTTTTATTTATGTTTTTTAAAAAGATAATCACATGAAGTTCATAAAAATAAAAGGAATCTTATACATCTTCTTATTATAATGGAGATTGTGTGCTTTTCTGTCTGTAACCGAAACTATATTACTACTCGTATCACTATTCCCTTAGTTATTGACATCACGTTTTCCATGATTGTATTTTTATTTAAACCTCAATTATTAATAAAATTGTTTTACATTATTAATACTGTTAACCATGTCTACATACTGACAACATGCAATTATATTTATATATACAACAAAATAGCGGTTTACAGTGTGAACGGGAGGGTTAATTTGCATATTGATATTAAAAATGTGATTTTAATAAATATGTGCTTAGTATTATTGATTTCTAACTATTTGGTTTTATTTTAATGAATATAATAAAAAATCTCTTCGAAAGACGAGAGTGATGGAAGAGTAAGTTTCAGTTGTTCTATTTTTTATTATACTCCCTCTGTTTCAAATCTTTTTATCGGTATTTAGTTTCATTAGCCTTTCTAATTTAATATAATATTTTATTACATTAAACTTAAATACTTGCACCCGGAGGGTGCATATATTTGCTAGTATTTATAAATAAATATGTGTGACGAATCTATAATGATTTTATCTTCAACCCCTTATTTTAACACTTAACTTCCTGTAAATTTTCTTAGTCCAGAGCCCCATTCCTATAAGGATTTATCAATAAATTGCTAAAAATGGCCTTTTCATTTAAAGTTACCCATTTTTTCCCGAAAATCAAAGACTGCTAAATATGTTTAATATTACATTTAAACAAAGGCTATCGTTTCGGTAAGATTGGGAAAATGAATGTGACTTCCGGTTTGGTGGAATGTGGTGGTATAGGATGTTAAGAGTTAAAACGAAAATAGGAACGTCAAAAATTTCGCACTCATCATAAATTTCTCTGTTTATCATAATCTTCGTTTTATTGATTATTTAATTAAGTAATTATTGTAGTCATCATTTTTTTAATATTATTAATTATAAAGTGTATGAAAATTTTACAAAGTGATAAACTCAGAAAAAAAAAAACTCAGAAAAAAACTCAGAAAAAAATCGAATTTTTCACGGATATTTAAAAATATGATTTTAGAATTCAGGTGAACTAAACATTGGTCCGATCCGAGCTCGATTAATATTTTTAAAAGAATTTGTAATTTTTATTGTTGAATAGTAATGTATAGTTCTTAGAATATACGGAAGAGCAAAACTGACATATTTGTTTTACAAAGAGACGAGATGCTTCTGAGTAACCAAAGTTTGTTTTTCTTTGGTCAAAAAAAGTTAAATAAAATAACTTTTTACGCTATGAGAATAAAAAGTAAGTATATATGATTATTTTGTCAGTTTTTCTCTTAGAAAAAATATTCAAATTTTCATTTCATTTCATTTTAAAAAGTAATACCAAAACCGAAGATATTTTTTTTTAATGTCAATTTCACTGCGTAATTTTAAGATTAAATTTTTTCAGGTTTTTATTCATTTTAAAAGTAAATTGTAATATTAAAGTTTTTAAAGGTTTTATTCATTTTAATAGAAATTTTTTAAATATTTTAATGTTAATTTGACGTTTTATTTCTGGTTTGAACTGAAAGATATTCGCTTAAAGTTGATCATAAAAATAAATGGAAACTTTGACGTATTTTAAACATATTTTAAAGCAATTGTGTTGCGGAGTTGTCGATACCTCTGTGTACTATCGACTCCCGCAGTAGTTTTGAGACGTGTAAATGGGAAGCTAGTGTCTCAGACCAAAAGCGATAGAAATTGACCAAAAAAATCATTTAAAAAAAAAAATTGTATATGTAATGATATTTTTCTTTTTTGTTAATGATGGTCATTATGTTACTACTTATCGCTTTAGACAAAAGTTTAACCTTAAATAATCAATTTGATTAATTTTAATTCGTTTTTAAAACAAAAAATCTGTCGCAAGCAGACGAATTTTAGGCCATCCTAGCAGAAACGATATGTCTGTGTGGAATCAAATGTGAATGGTTGATGTAGCAGCAGTTTTGACATTTTGTATAGCTAATATCAGCTGCAACAAAAGAAAGGAATAACAAGGAGCAATATGGCTTATTGAATTTATGAATATACCGAAATTATGAATAGAAAAAAAAATTTACGTTGGCTTTTCTATGAGAAAATAAGTACCGAAAATTGGAACATAAAATGTAAAAAAATGAATTAAATATTTTTGAACTTTGTTTTTAAAAAATCTCTGTGGCTTATTGTAAAAAAGGGAAAAGATGAAATTATCCGATTGGGGAAAATGACACCATTATCTTGAAAAATAAATAAAATAGTTTGTCTTTCTTGTAAAAAGGCAATTTTTATGTCGAAACTAGGACTGGAAAATTACATATTATCTCTCTTTGACATTTATAGATTTAAATATATGGGTGGCTGTATTGGACATAATTGTTTTCTTGTGCATATTCAATAACCAATTATTGGTTTCCAACGATTTCTGAAAGACTTTTTTTTTTGTGTAGTAGTTTCAGAATGACCCCAGAATATTTTTTTAGTTGAACTTATAGGGTAACTGAAGCAAAGAAAAGACATTAAGTATTAGAAATATTGTCAGTTTTGCTCTTCCGTATATTATAAGAATTAAACATTACTATTCAACAATAAAAATGACAAATTCTTTTTAAAATATTAATATATCATGGATCGGACTAATTTTTAGTTCACCCAAATTCTAAAATTCATATATTTAAATATTAGGGAAAAATTCGATTTGTACACACAAAAAAGATTTTTAAACATTAAAAAACAAAATTATTTAAGCACACAAAACATTTAAAATCTCTTAAAAATTATTTAAAAAACGTTTTTCTCGACAATTTAATAGAATATAGTAAATTAAAAACGAAAAAAAAAAGTCTTCAAATAATAATAGTATGATATTTTTTTGCACTTTTTATTTCAGAATTCATGGGGTGGGGTAAATTTCACTGTGTAAATTAATATTTTGAAGAAAATGAACATTACATTTCTTGTTCCTTTTTGGATAAGATTGCAGAATAGTGCGCAAGAGATAATATCATTAGATTACCTATAAAATGCATTACATTTCATTACATTTGAGACGCTAGGGTTAAGGGTTAGTGTTAGGCTAGTTCGGGAGTGTCCAAAATCTTATACTATCTTTACGTAAAATTTGATTTTATTGATATCATCTCTTGTGCACTATCCTGCATTTGTACCCATTTTTGTATTGTTAAATACAGCTGAAGCCTCGATTCTTTTTTAACACAATTCACATTTTGAAGATGTAATGGTTATGTGGATTTTAAAGAAAATTGTAGGCCCAGAAAAGCAATGTTTTGGAGCTTATGGGAAGATAAATTGGGGAATAAGTGAGGGGGTTAATTCACATGTGCATTTTTTCCAAAGAAACCCTTTTCCTATCTTGTCTAGAGAGTGGAGTTTGAAGGGAGATAATTACAATATGATACAAAATGAAGTAAATGAACGTTTCATTTGTTGTTTATTTTTGTCTTCGTAAATACAACATCAGTCGCAATACTTTTTGAACACTCCCTGTATCTTAAAGAAAATGAACGTTTTATTTCCAGTTCATTTTTGACTTGGTAAATACAGTTTCAATCTGAATAATTTTTCATTTAAACACACCTTGTATTTTAAAGAATATGAACGTTTTTATTCATTGTTTATTTCTGTCTCTTTTCCCATACATCGCCGGGTGCTCCTTCCAATTAATTTCTCTTAAATCTTTTAAATACTTGTCTGTATTTATGAAATGAAGCTTGATATGAATAATTTTGATATTTCGGACTGTTGCCCTCATCTTTATTTATTGTGTATGAACACAACTTTAAAGACACAGTAACCGCGGACTCTGTTTAGGTGTTTTTAATTACCTTAAAACAAGTCATCTTCAGAAGATTACCTATTTATTCAAACATATTTTCAGAGCTGAAATCATTACCCTTAGTTCAAGGGGGCTCCAAGAAGAATAAATGCCACCATGCTTATTGAGAGAAATACAATTGGATATAAGTTTTATTTGTTGTTCATTTCTGTTTTGGTAGATATAGTTCAAGTGTTGATTCATTTTGAACACATCTTGTCTATGTTATATGTTTCTTCATTTTAGGTCTAGCAAAACTAGATTCAATTATTCGAAAGGAGCAACGAGCCAAATCTGGAATTTTTACCTTTTTATTACCTGTATCCATCTGACAAAACTAAATATCTGAGAATTCTTATTGTAGGTTCTCCATGAAAAAATATTCCTCCAACTCGGATGTAATAGTGGTTATTCATAATTTTCTATCGAATGAAATTGAATTTTACATTTTTGGAATGAGAATTCAATGACTAGGAATTGCAAAGTTCCTGGTTCAATGCCAGCCCTCACCAACTCAGCATATGAGTAGCACAGGGATCTGTGTAGTAAAGTGAGGAGTTGATGGTTAGTGTGGTGCTCCACCACAGATGCTAAAAAAATTATCTCCCTGGTCTAACTCTCTGGCTGATACCGACTTTAGGCCACCCCAATGACTACTTATTAAACTTTAGCAATAGCCATTTATGGCTCTTTTCCACAGTCAGTCCATGCCTCCAATGTCACATAATTTTTTTTATCTATCATTATGCAACAGTATAGGACTAAAACTAAAATTTAACTTTACATAATTGATTTAATTAATTTTAGTATTTTTTAAGTGATGATGTCCGTCTTTAGTTCATAGATGATAAAAACATAAGTTTAATTTCAATCATCATTTTGTAATAAAGTGTTTAGAATAAAGTCCTTGGTCTAGCTCTCTGGCTTATACCGAATTTAGGCCACCCCAATGACTACTTATTAAACTTTAGCAATAGCCATTTATGGCCCTCTTCCACCGTCAGTCCATGCCTCCAATGTCTGTGGCAACCACAGCCATAGAGAGTATGTATTCTTTTTCTTCCTTCTATGTCACTTGGGCGGATAGTGGGTTCCTCCTTTACCCTTCTCATACCTTACCCATGATAGCAGCAGCCCCATGGAGAGACATAGAGTTAAGGTTTAGTGATGGTAACTTGACCCAAATTCCATTTCATTAACCTTATTGACTGGCCAGTGCCAACAAGTATATAACATCACTATGTAGGGGGGACTCAATGCCCCAAACAAAAATTAACAAAAGAAACACTTTGCCTTCAAACTTTAGAGGAAACATTTAATGAAATAAAAGTTCTTCTATTACATCATGAATTGAAGATTTTATTAAAATTGGCTAATTAGTTTATTTTTGTTGATGTTTTGAAGAATTTCCAGTGATCCCTGTTATTGCAAGGCACATAATTTTTTTTATCTATCATTATGCAACTGTATAGGACTAAAACTAAAATTTAACTTTAAATAATTGATTTAAATAATTTTAGTATTTTTTATGTGATGATGTCCGTCTTTAGTTCATAGATGATAAAACATAGGTTTATTTTCATATAAACTTTAACTCTTAATTCTGGAGACAATATGTTCTTTACAGTTTAAACTGATGGTGAATCCCCAGGATTGTATTTATCCTTTACACCACATGGACATTTCTACGAATTTCAGGAGATTTCTTTTATTTCACTTTTTCATGAATGTTGATATTTTATAATTGTTTAAATTCCTGCCAAAATCATCACCTGATTGTAAAATCTAAATTAAAATGACAAAATTTTCATTTTCATGGTAAATTTTTCTATTTATCATAATCATCCTTGTGTAATAAAGTGTTTATTGAAGTCTTAACTTTATCATTTTTTATGAACTTTAAGAAATTATTTAATTTCTACCTAAATGAGTGTTTAGTCATTATGTTAAAATTTAATTGAAATGAAAATGTAATTCTATTTTTCCAAATAAAACATCAGTATCTTTCCTTTTTCACATTATTTCTTGTTTATTTGCAGAGATCTATTATTGAGGATACTAAAACAGCCAGGTAAAACCGCAACTACAACTGTGTAAATGTGATTTTTTATTTGACGTCTCAAATGTTTCATCTTGAAATCACTACATACAGAGACAAAAAGTACAAATTCCTTGTTCTTACAAAATTTATACATCAGCAAGTAAAATTTCTAAATAAACTCAGATTTAAAAAGATCCATATACACACGGCAGAAAAAACGTTTTTGTGTGTAGTATAAAGAAAAGCATTTCTACAGAAATTTGATTTAAAAGCAAACATACAAGTACAGACAGGAGAGAGACCATTTTCATGTGAAGTATGTGGATCAGCATTTTCAGAGAATTCCTCTTTAAAAAAACATATGCGAACACACACTGAAAAGAAAGGAAAGAAACTGTTTTCTTGTAAAGTCTGTGAATCAGGATTTACATAGAAATCCAGATTAACAATTCACATGCATATACATAGAGGAGAGAAAACATTTTCGTGTAAAGTATGTGGGTCAGCATTTTCACAGAAATCCTCTTTAACAAGTCACACACGAGTACACACATGAGAGAAACCATTTTCGTGTGAAGTGTGCAGATCAGCATTTTCACTAAAATCTAACTAGACACATGCATATACATACAGGAGAGAAACCATTTTCATGTGAAGTGTGTGCATCAGCATTTTCACTGAAATCCCAATTGACTGTTCACATGCGTACACATACAGGAGAGAAACCATTTTCATGTGAAGTATGTGGATCAGCATTTTCACAGAAATCCAATTTAACAAATCACATGCGTATACATACAGGAGAGAAACCATTCTCCTGTGAAGTATGTGGATCGTCATTTTCACAAAAATCCAGTTTAACGGACCACATGCGTATACATACAGGAGAGAGACCATTTTCATGTGAAGTGTGTGGATCAGCATTTTCAAAGAAATGCAGTTTAACAGGGCACATGCGTACACATACAGGAGAGAAACCATTTTCATGTGAAGTTTGTGGATCCGCATTTTCACTGAAATCCCAATTAAGTGTTCACATGCGTATACATACAGGAGAGAAACCATTTTTGTGTGAAGTATGTGGATCAGCATTTTCAAAGAAATGCAGTTTAACAAAGCACATGTGTACACATACAGGAGAGAAACCATTTTCCTGTGAAGTGTGTGGATCAGCATTTTCAGAGAAATCCATTTTAACAAAGCACATGTGTACACATACAGGAGAGAAACCATTTTCATGTGAATTGTGTGGATCAGCATTTTTAAATAAAAGCAGTTTAACAGATCACATGCGTACACATACAGGAGAGAAACCATTTTACTGTGAAGTATGTGGATCAGCATTTTCACAGAAATCCCAATTAACTGTTCACATGCGTATACATACAGGAGAGAAACCATTTTCATGTGACGTATGTGGATCAGCATTTTCACAGAATTCCCATTTAACTATTCACATGCGTATACATACAGGAGAGAAACCATTTTCCTGTGAAGTATGTGGATCAGCATTTTCACAAAAATCCAGTTTAACGGACCACATGCGTATACATACCGGAGAGAGACCATTTTCATGTGTAGTATGTGAATCAACATTTTCAAAGAAATGTAGTTTAACAAAGCACATGCGTACACATACAGGAGAGAAACCATTTTCCTGTGAAGTATGTGGATCAGCATTTTCAGAGAAATCTAGTTTAACAGAGCACATGCGTATACATACAGGAGAGAAACCATTTTCCTGTGAAGTGTGTGGATCAGCATTTTCAGAGAAATCCAGTTTAACAAAGCACATGTATACACATACAGGAGAGAAACCATTTTCATGTGAATTGTGTGCATCAGCATTTTCACATAAAAGCAGTTTAACAGATCACATGCGTACACATACAGGAGAGAAACCATTTTCGTGTGAAGTATGTGGATCAGCATTTTCACAGAAATCCAATTTAACAAATCACATGCGTATACATACTGGAGAGAAACCATTTTCGTGTGAAGTATGTGGTTCAGCATTTTCACAGAAATCCAGTTTAAAAAAACACATGCATATACATACAGGAGAGAAACCATTTTCGTGTGAAGTATGTGGATCGGCATTTTCCCAGAAATCTAGTTTAACAGAGCACATGCGTATACATACAGGAGAGAGACCATTTGCATGTGAAGTGTGTGAATCAGCATTTTCAAAGAAATGGAGTTTAACAACGCACATGCGTACACATACAGGAGAGAAACCATTTTCGTGTGAAGTGTGTGGGTCAGCATTTTCAAAGAAATCCCAATTGATAGTTCACATGCATATGCATACAGGAGAGGGACCATTTTAGTGTGAAGTGTGTGGATCAGCATTTTCAAAGTAATCCTCTTTAAAAACACATTTATATATGCACACCAGAGAGAAATAACAAATTCCCAATTAAGAACACACATGCATACACACTCTGGATATTATAATGCAAACTTCCCTTTTGAAAAAAAATTGAAAAAATTAAAAATACTCACAAACGCGTGAATGAAAAAAATTTGACACATAAAAAAATGGCTGAATAGCATCTTCTTCATAGAAACTTTGCGCCAAAACACAGCATAAGCCAACCTCCTCAGATGACGTCATTGCCTGACATTTAAGCTCCTTCCACCTCAATACAACACTACTTCTACTACAATTGCTACTACCACAGACTACAACAAAGAAAGAGGCAGACGTTAAACGGCACAAATATAATTAAAATAAATAGATAAGAATAAATAAATTATCCAATATGATTCCGGAATTAGAAAGCGTGAAAACCTTATATCAAAGTCAAAGACTCGATAGAAGAGAGCATCTTAAGAAGAGTAGAACTATTAAAGAAGATGACTTTAAATGGTTGTGCTTTTCTGAAGAAAGGGATTCTATAAGATAGAAGACTATTAAAGAAGATGACTCTCTTTCTGAAGAAAGGGATTCTAGATAGAGAGAGCATCTTAAGAAGAGTAGAACTATTAAAGAAGATGACTTTAAATGGTTGTGCTCTTTCTGAAGAAAGGGATTCTATAAGATAGAAGAGAGCATCTTAAGAAGAGTAGAACTATTAAAGAAGATGACTTTAAATGGTTGTGCTCTTTCTGAAGAAAGGGATTCTATAAGATAGAAGAGAGCATCTTAAGAAGAGTAGAACTATTAAAGAAGATGACTTTAAATGGTTGTGCTCTTTCTGAAGAAAGGGATTCTATAAGATAGAAGAGAGCATCTTAAGAAGAGTAGAACTATTAAAGAAGATGACTTTAAATGGTTGTGCTCTTTCTGAAGAAAGGGATTCTATAAGATCTGAATTCAACAGGATCAATGAGATTTATGGAAAAATGAGGCATATTATTGGAAGCCAGACAATGTGAATTAAAGGAGCAATTATGGAAAAACGGTGAGCTCCGTTTAAGAATATGGACCAGAATACGAGTTTTAAACCAGTCACTCAATGGTGAAGATAACCGTTCCTCCAGCGCCGGCAGACATAATGGCTGCCAAGACCAGTCAGTAATAAGGATTCCTGAACTGGAGTTCGACAAATTTAGCGGGTTAAAACCCCCTAATTTTGAATTTAAAAACTTCTTAACCCAGTTCCAGAATTGCGTAATGCATGTGGAGTCAGATAAAGTAAAATTAAATCTATTAAAAGGTTATCTTTATGACTATGCCCTACAATTGGCGTCCCATTTAACTATAGATGAAAGCAATTACAACGTCGCTATTGACCTCCTTAAGAAGGAATTCTTAAATGAAAACCTCATAATAAATGAGATATTCCATCAGATGATATCCTATAAACCCAAATACAACCTGAAATATGTCAAGATATGCCAATTCTTGGCAGAAATTCGAGCTGGCCTTTCAGAACTTAAGGGATCATACGAGCTGGATTACTTTGAACAACCTAGTCCAGGGGACAAACTTATGAGTCAAATATTTTTGTTTAAGGAACGAGGAACCTTGTGGTTTCCAGCTGAATGCTAGAAAAAGTGTGAAAAAACTTTCTTTGTTTTAGAAGACATCAGACTTTTTAGACATTTATGTATTTTATATTATGTAAATAAATATGGTAAACTCTTACATCAGTAACCCTTTGTATTTTTTTCAGTTGCTCATTTTCTTTGGAGATGAAGGACTGCAAATCCCACCATTGTGTACCTACAAAACAAATACCATTTTATGTTGCCAGCATTATCTAGGGGGAAAAGAATGAATTACAAATTATGATGTAGTTGGATTTTTGATCATATGATCTCTATGTTATTTGCTTATTCCTTCCTTTTCATCCATCCCTTTTGAATGTTTGAATACATTTTGAAAAACATGTCTATATTCAAGAAGAGTTTTATAAAAAAATAGAATTATTGTTTCCAAGATCTTATAATTTATTTTTTCTCTCTTCATTTCTTTTCCCTGTTGTATTCCCCTCCTTTCTCTTGCTTCTACTTTTCCTTTCTCCTTCTCATGCTTTTCCTGTCTCTTCCTCCTTTCCTTTCTTTTTCTTCTTTCTATTTCCTTCTTTACTCACTGATGGCTGTTCACTAAATGACCAGTTTTCTCATCTTCAAACAAGAGGTTGTTTTTATCCCTAACTACTCACAAAGCAATGCAATTCCCTGTTAGAAATATCTTCTACCTCTCATACAGTGTCCCCCAGAACTTCCTGTCATAATATGGTCCAAGGGAAATAACCCAGATTGTATATAAACTTTACAAGATTCTCTTACTGTTCCCTATGTCCTTATCCTTCTTTCTTTTATAATTACAGACTCAATTTATGCCAATACTGTTGCTTAATCTTTTTTAACCTCTATGTTATAGAGCAAACTGTAAAAGGCATGAAAATAAGTGATAAAAATAAATTTGATTGCAAAACTTGTACTCAAGGGAAAATGAGTCAATACAGAAATACAAAAGCCGATAAAAAAAGCAAATAAAATACTTGATTTGATTCATTGTGATTTGGCAGGTCCTATTGAACAAATTTCAATAAATGACTCAAAATATGCAATAACTTTCGTTGATGACTACTCAGGATTAATAGTGGTTTCTTAAAAATAAATCAGAAGCAGCAGATACAACAGAAAGATTTTTAGCTGATATATCACTCTATGGATCTATTAAAAGATTAAGAACAGGCAATGCTCTTGAATTCACTTGTTCTTCAGCTCCTACTTCAATGCCAAGCTGATGCCCTTTAATTCTGCTACATTAATATGGTTAGCATCAGTTTTTCTTCCTCGACCAAACAGTGTCCTCTTCCCTGACACATCCTACCTCTAATACTACATCCATTGCTATGCTGCTTGTATCACAGCAAACAATGCCACCATCCATTTTTGGTATGTGCCCCTTTCGTCTCACGGTGTCCTCTTTCTTCACCTCCTCGAATGTTTTGAGATGCTGTAACACCCAATGAATCAACCTATCCTCTAGAGATGCTTGGATCTACCATCTTGTCCTCTCCAATTGTGTCTTTACTGCATGTGACCCCCAAACATCAAGGCACAGGTTAGAGACACACCAGTCTTCCACAGGTCGAGATCAACTCCCACCTATTCAGTTTACCTTCCCAAGATGGAATCTCATTACCTGTTTAGTTATTAATCCATATTTTTCAAGATGGCATCTTACCTTTACTGATTAACAACCGTCTCCTCAACAATTATGTCTGTGATATAAGAATTTGTGGCCCTCCTTATGGTCTCTTCTGGCTTCAGTCAGCAACTGAAAAGGGCGCTTACCCCCATTTTTACAAAAATGGTGCCAAACTCAAGACACCTAATGGATGTGGATGTAATATTAAAAAATAAGGAAAGTTATATTTCTTAAATAACATAAAAACGATACAAACTCATACTTTAAAAGAATGGCATAGTATTCTAGGACATTGTAATAAAGAAGATGTTTTAAAATTAGAGCAAGCTGTAAAAGGCATGAAAATAAGTCATAAAAATAAATTTGATTGCAAAACTTGTATTCAAGGAAAAATCTGTCAATACAGAAATACAAAAGCCAATAAAAAAAGCAAATAAAATACTTGATTTGATTCATTGTGATTTGGCAGGTCCTATTGAACCAATTTCAATAAATGACTCAAAATATGCAATAACTTTCGTTGATGACTACTCAGGATTAATAGTGGTTTCTTAAAAATAAATCAGAAGCAGCAGATGCAACAGAAAGATTTTTAGCTGATATATCACCCTATGGATCTATTAAAAGATTAAGAACAGGCAATGCTCTTGAATTCACTTGTACAAAATTTTAAAATATTCTTATAAAAAATAAAAATAAAACAAGCATTTTCAGCTTCTTATTCACCATAGCAAATGTTTTGTTATAGTCCAAGAGGTTCAGTCATACAGTAGTACTGACATGGCTACAAATCAGAAGGATTAATTTAAGATATATCAGATTTACATATCATCAATAATCTGTCAATGGCAGTCCAAGCTTCTATGCACATTATTGCAATGGGTTTCTGTAGATGAGACATTGCTACCTAGGTATGTGAACTGGTGTACTAATTTCAGAGGTTTACTATCCAATATGGAGATGTCACCATCTTGTTTAAAGGACATGACTCAGCTGCTAGCTTTTTAAAATCTAATTAAAATTAATTAAATCAATTATTTAAGGTCAAACTATTGTCGAAAATGATAAGTAGTAACATAATGACGATCCTTAAAAAAAGAAAAATATCATTACATATGCAGTTTATTTTTAATATTTTTAAAAGATTTAAAACGATTTATTTTGGTCAATTTCGACGTGATCCGCCATTAACGCTTTTTTTCAACGGTTTTAAAGTAGTAATGTGCAAAACGAGGACTTTCAAAATGTTCGTTTAATTGTTAAAAATATTTTAAACGTCAATATAAAATGGAAAATTAACTTTTTAATGTTTTCTTTTACGTTTAATATAAAGAACAATTCCAAGTTTATGTGTTATAAAAAATAAAAAATAAATTTCTCTTACATAAAACCTAAATTTTTGCATTTTAAAGTAAATTGCCGTAAATTGTCACTCTTTGTTGACAGTTATCGCATCTCGACGTGTGCACCTTTTGGTAGTATGGAGGACTAAACGTATAAAAAATTATTTTCTGAAGCAAAAACAAATGACTAATTTAGCATTTCCTTGATGCCTCACGACTTAACTCTTAATATTATTGAAAAAGAAAGTTGGGAAAATCAAAATTAGAATGTTAGAAATTATTTATAATAAAATTTTACCTGAACGGTAATATCTGCTTTCTGGATATAAACGGGAGAATTATTTGTTTCCAAATAAAATAATTAATTTCTTCAAACACTGTTTGAGTTTTCTATTACAGAGTATTCGAACCTATTAACTTATGGACCCAGAACACAGTGAAAACAACAACAACAGTTTTCCCCAAAACCCAGTTTTTATTTCTCTTTGATCCATCTGTAATAAGAATGATGACAACTTTTAATTCAAAAATTATTTTCAAATATTTATAAAATAAAAACCGACATATATTATGTCATTATTTTTAGCGATATATTTTTTATACAATATTTTCTTTGATTAAATAAATACGATTTTGCTGTACATTAAAGAAAAGTATTTATTTGACATTTTATAAATTTTTAATAATTCCTGAAAAATAAAATAAAAATGTAGACAATAGGAACTTTCAATATAAAATTATTTGAAAATAATCTAACAATTATAAAAAAAAAAAAAAGAAAAAGATATATATTTTTTCTTATTTACTAGATTTAAGTTTCAATGTTTAAGATGCTCTATTTCCAAAACCGATTTATTAGCGAATTATCTAAATTCTACATTTTTCGAAAGACAATTTAATGATGGAAAATGTGTATGTTCCATCATTAAATTGTCTTTCGAAAAATGTAAAATTTATTTAAGTACAAAAAAAAAAAAAAAAAAAAAAAAAAGATCTTGGTTCGGGGATCAACGCGCGAAACAAAAACTAACAAAAAAATTATTAGCTTTTCAATTTAGTAAACATTTATTTACAATAAAAGTTTGTCTTTTATTACTTCATATACCGAAAGTTTTATTAAAATCAGATAGTTTATTTTATATGATTTTTAGAAGAATTTCCTGTGATCACCCTTTTATAGAGCCAGCGATTATTTTGCACATAGTTAGTTTTAAAGCGCTTGTTTACAATTTGAATGTAACATTCGCGATTGCAAAAAAAAAAAAAAAAAATTACCCAAAATCAGGGAATTATCCGATTTTAATGAAATGTTCAGTATTGATTTAAGGAATTGATTTAAGGAATTTTATAATGCATCAGTAATTTTATTTAAAAACTTTAATTTAGTATTTTTGCTATGAAAAATTAATATACAAAATTCATTTAAAATGTGAAAAGCCTGATGTTAAGTTAAAAATGTCATATTTTTAGATTCTAGAAATAAATATCTACTTAATGCAACCTTATTTCTTTCGAAAAAAGTATATATTTTGAAGAAAAACTCTATTGAAAATGTACCCCCCTTTTTAAGCCGAAGAAATATCGATGTATAATTTTTTCTTTTATAAAATAATAGCCAATTAAATAATTATCAAAATGAGTGAAAAAGGAATCTCCAAAATGTTAATCATTTATTATTTTTTTACATTTTATTTTTCGAGTTTCGGTATTTATTTTCTCATAGAATAGCCACCGTAAATTTTTTGTTTGTTTGCTTCTATTCATAACTTCGGTCTTTTATCTCTTTATTTATACTGTAATTAGTATCGAAAATGACCAACTCGCAAAAAATGTTACGCCCCCTGGGGGTGGGGTGGGGGGTGGGGGTTTGAAAATTAAGTGACCTGAACAAAATGAAAAAGTTTTGAAATAAAATAAGAAATGCATTATAAAGATCATTTATTGATAAATAAACACGGAAAATTTCATTAAAATCCAATAATTCCCTGATTTTTGGTAAATTATTTTCTCTAGTCTGGGCTAAAGTCATTTTGTCAAAAATGCAATTTAGTCTCATTTTGGGTATACCTAGTTAACATAAATGCCAATACCTCTTGCTACCTTCTCCAGGCCATGTAGCTGTGATTCAGTTTGCGTTGGTATAATTGCAATAAGCTCTAGATCATGAGTGTAGTCTGCATCTGTAATGGTTACGGCAGGACAACATTATCTCCACATTGTTTTGTCTTGTCTATAAGAGAATGATGTGGGTCAATAATAGATAGACACATATTCCATATACACCGGCGGAAGTAAAAATTATCTTTTGTTATTTTTGCTCAGATATTCTAAAATCTTTCACATGAGAAGATAGACATAGGTAAGTGTTTATTTATTCTCCTAATAAACCAAAAAGTAATATTTTTAATGTTAAAACATATTTGAACCGGTTTTACATCAATTATAGTCCCCGATATTAAAGTGTATTTGTTTCGTTTCTAGACGTATGTATCATTTTATTATTTTCTCTATCATCAACCCCTTATTTTAAAACGTAAATTAAAATGTCAAAAATTTCGTCGTGAATTTAAATTTCTCTGTTTATCATAATCTCCTTGTTATTGATTGTGTAATTAAGTAATTATTGTAGTCATCATGTTTTTTTATATTATTTATTATAAAGTGTATGAAAATTCTAAAAAGTAGTCACAGACATTTATTATTTTTTTTATGCCTCGATTTTAAATGTGATAACAAAAGCTACATGAAATAATTGATTTTACTTAGTTAATATCTGATATCAACGTTTATTTTATTTATAAAGTTACCCATTATTTCCCGAAAATCAAAGACTGCTAAATATATTTAATATTACATTTAAACAAAGACTATCGTTTCGGCAAGATTGGGAAAATGAATGTGACTTCCGGTTTGGTGGAATGTAGTGGTATAGGATGTTAAGAGTTAAAACGAAAATAGAAACATCAAAAATTTCGCACTCATCTTAAATTTCTCTGTTTATCATAATCTCCGTTTTATTGATTATTTAATTAAGTAATTTTTAGTTACCACCAATTTGACCCTGTGAAATTTACCCCCCTATATTTAACACAATGAAACTTGCAGAAAATTTAATATTTTCTTGAAATTTTTTTTTCCATTCGAAAGAAAAAACATAAAATAAACTCCTGATGATTTAAAAAATTTTTTTCAGCATACGAAAATAATGAAAATTATGATTAAAAAACAATGTTTTCATTTTTGCACTGTTAAATCAACTGAAATTTAACGTAGCTAAAAACAAGTTACGATAAGAGGATTTTTTAAAAAATTCTATGAAAAATCAATTAATAATCTGATTGTCACGAAAATGTCCATAAATGTTTACCATTGGATGTAAATACATCTGAAATAGTTTTTTTCTAAAATATATTAGGGGAAATATTTTTTTACGAGGTCTATTCCCCGCCCCCTATTTTATTTTATGAGATATAAAAAAAAATTACGCGTCAGAAATTTTTCAAAACTTTTTTTCTATAAAGATAAGAGTCTGAATAACTATATCAATGAAATTGTATGAATGTATGAGTGTAGTTTTTTTAGGAAAAATTAATGAAATCGGAAATAAAAAGTGCAAAAAAATGTCATAATATTAATATTTAAAAATTTTTTTTTGCTTTTGTAATTGGTATGTACTATATTCTATTAAATTGTCAAAAAAAAATTTTTTTTTTTTTAAGAAATTAATTTTTAAGAGATTTTCAATCTTTTGTGTGCTTAAATATTTTTATTTTCTGGGTGAAATAAATTAAATTTTTTTTTTTCCTCCTGCGTCAAAAATTCGAATTTTTCACGGATGTTTAAAAATATGAATTTTATAATTCAGGTGAACTAAACATTGATACAATCCGAGCTCGATTAATATTTTTAAAAGAATTTGTAATTTTTATTGTTGAATAGTAATGTGTGATTCTTAGAATATACGGAAGAGCAAAACTGACATATTTGTTTTGTTTTTATACAAAGAGACGAGACGATTCTAACCAAAGTTTGTTTTTGTTAGCGTAAAAAATTAGTTTATTTAACTTTTTCGACCAATTAGAATAAAAAGTATATATTGATTATTTTATCAGTTTTTCTCTTAGAAAAAATATTAAAATTTTCATTTTATTTTCGATTTAAAAAATTTAAAATTAAAAAAAACGAAAACATTTTTTAACGTCAATTTCACTGCGAAATTATGATTAAATTTTTTCAAGTTTTTATTCATTTTAATAGTAAATTGTAATATTAAAGTTTTTAAAGAATTTATTTATTTTCGTAGAAAAATTTTGGCTAAAACAGTTTGTCCGTTACACCCATCCGTACTTAGATGCATAACCATAAGAGGGTAATAATATGTATTTTTTTCTGTCTAAATTGTGGCCTGAAAATTACCCTTTCACATGTAATATGGATAGATTTATTTATTTTTTAAGATAACGATGTAATTAAATAACGATGTAAACAAAGTTCGGAAATATTCATTTCCGTTTTATTCAAGATGGCCTAAACTGATTGGTGGTCCCTAGTAATTATTGTAGTCCTCATGTTTTTAATATTATTTATTATAAAGTCTATGAAAATTTTACAAAGTGATAAACACAGACTTTTATGATGTTTTTTATGTCACGATTTTAAATGTGATGACAAAATAATAAAATAATTGATTTTACTTTCTTAATATTTTAACGTTAATTTGACGTTTTATTTCTGGTTTGAACTGAAAGATAATTGCATGAAGTTGATTATAAAAATAAAAGGAAACTTTAATGTATTTTAAAACTATTTTAAAGTGATTATGTTGCGGAGTTGTCGATAGCTCTGTGTACCATCGACTCCCACAGTAGTTTTGAGACGTGTAAATGGGAAACCTATAAATCGACACAAATAGATGTTTTTTAATATCGCAGAAACTAGGGAGGCCCAAAATTGACGTAAAATGCGTTTTTGGCAAAATGAATTTAGCCCCCCATCCTATTTACCAAAATTCAGTGAATTATCGGATTTTAATGAAATTTTCAGTGTTTATTTATCAAAGAATAATCTTTATAATGCATTATTTTATTTTAAAACTTTCTCATTTTTTTCAGGTCACTTATTTTGACCCGCCCCCTTTTATGTTGGGGGCGTAACATTTTTTCGAGTTAGTCTTATACTGTACTAATTACAGTATAAATAAAAAGATAAAAGACTGAAATTATGAAAAGAAAAAAAAATTTATGGTGGCTTTTCTATTTGCAATCTCAAATGTTACATTAAATTTGTAAAAAAAAGCCATGTTAAACCAGCGTCTCAGACCGAAAGCAATAGAAATTGACAAAAAAATGTTTTAAAAAAATTGTATATGTAATGATATTTTTCTTTTTTTGATGATGTTCATTATGTTACTACTTATCGTTTTAGACAAAAGTTTAACCTTAAATAATCGATTGATTAATTTTAATTCGTTTTTAAAACAAAAAATCTGTCACAAGCAGACGAATTTTTGGGTCACATGATCAGTTTAAGCTATATTGAATAAACAAAAGTAAATATTTTTGAACTTTGTTTTTTAAAAATCTCTATGGCTTATTGTAAAAAAGGGAAAAGATGAAATTATCCGATTGGGAAAAATGACACCGTTATCTTGACCAATTTCTGGGAATTATCATAGCAACTGACTGATAAGTCTGGCACAAGACCATTTGTACAATAACAAAAATATTATCAGGTGCCTCACCAATCAGGAAGCGGAGACCTGTTGCCCCCCCGCCTCCAAGATGTGTAACCCAAGGCCATGATTTCGATTGGCCGTCCAATCAAATACGACCGCGTAGGTGGGCCTTTGTACACCCCCCTGATGTTTACACTGTAGGGCCATTGGTCCATCGTTTCTATTGGCTGGCCAATCAGAGCCCTGGATTCAGGGGTTTGGAGCCCATAAAAGAGGTCCCAAATGGATTCCAGGCAGATTGGAGAGCTGGTTCTTGATTAGATTGGACAACTGCTTCCAAAGCAGATTGATAGCTCCGTCTCATAGCCCTTGTCACCGTCTTTGCTTTGTCATCTTGTTACTCAAAATTCCTGAATTTGAATTAGAACCCAACATATATTGCCAGTCAGTCCACAAAATTCCGACTCAACTTCAGCTTCGATACCCCTTTGTGGTTGTACATGATTTTTTATCACTGTATAATTAATAAAGGTCATTTATTGTTAAAAACGCGTTCGTATTAATTGTGGAACAACATTGGTGAATTTGGTCACTTTCAGATACAGCCTGGAGCAAGCACTTCAACTTTCCTGTGGGTCAAATAACACCCATCGTGTTAGATTCGGCGCCGCGACAGCATAGTGTTACATTTGGTCCCATGACCAGATCATAGTATTACATTTGGCACCCCAACCAGTATCGTATTACAAAAAGATGAAATTATCCGATTGGGAAAAATGACGCCGTTATCTTGAAAAATAAATAAAATAGTTTGTCTTTCTTGTAAAAGGGCAATTTTTATGTTGAA
Source organism: Doryteuthis pealeii (assembly GCA_023376005.1). NCBI lineage: Eukaryota > Metazoa > Mollusca > Cephalopoda > Myopsida > Loliginidae > Doryteuthis > Doryteuthis pealeii. Next base: position 92,016,972 of record CM042151.1, read on the forward strand.
ACTAGGACTGGAAAATTACATATTATCTTTCTTTGACATTTATACAGGGTTCCCACGCGTCCTGGAAAACCTTGAAAACCTGGAAAAAAAAATTTTGTTTTCCAGTACTGGAAAACCTTGAAAAGATAGGGGTATTTTTTCAAAATCCTGGAAAATTTTCGTTTTTTTGTCCTGGAAAAATTGAATTATCTGAGACAAAATTAATGTTATTGTTACCGTTAACAAATATAACTAGTAAAATAACAAGAACGCTTTTTTATTTTTTTGTTTTGTTTTTGCTCAATGAACCTACCTAACATTTCCCAAACTGGTCATAAATATTCATTAAACAGTAAAAATGCTTCTGATTGGCTATTTAGAAGTTTCGCTTTCATCATGTAGCAATATTTTGATTTATTTTTATACGACACTGAACAAGTCAAGAATTTGTCATCAGACTAAAGATAATAAGGTATTCGTTAAAGAAAGGTTAAAAAATAAATTACGTTTAACAAAACTCCCCCTCTACCTCGTAAAATTTAGAACATTTAAAAAGAATTTTCTGTACTTGTATAGAATAGCACACACGCAAAATTTTAACTGAAAATGAACAATTTAAAAAAAAAAGATACATTTAAGAATTAAATAAAATTAATGTTCATTCAAAAAAAGTTTGTTAAACATTTTTGGAAACACTGGAAAGTAAAAACATTTCCTAAGACAAAAGTTGATAACCATTTTAGTCTCGGTAGTTTGTCGGATGTGGGGTTGGGATCAAGCTACTGTCAACAATGTAGGATTGGCAGTGTTAGTGTCTTTAGTCATGTTGACGGGGTGGGGCTGGGAACACACCTTCCTAGCAAGTCTTCAAGCAAGAGGTGCTTGAACAAAATATTCAAGGACATCAAATGTCAATTTCAACTCAGTTAAAGTAAGTGTTCTTTTTACGATGATAATACTCCCCACCCAGTAAAAAAAGAACAATTTCCTCGTATATTCCTACCATAAAATAAACTGAACCCGCATTTTATATTCTTTATTTATTTTAATATTCACTTTAATGTGTATATTTTAAAAGTTTTTTTATTTTGTGAGAATGGTTAGTTTTAAAGTGGGGGTTCATTTTTACACTTCAACTTTTTACTCGTAAATTCCTACCATAAAATGCTAAAGCCTAATTTTATGGTAGGAATTTACGAGTAAAAAGTTGAAGTTTACCCTTTGTTGTTATTTCTTTTCTTTTTGGCTTTGGTACTCTAAAATAAAAACGTCAGATTTTAATCATCGTCGACGAAAAAACAATTATGGTCATAAAAAGAGGATCCAATTTATGCCTAAATTGTAAAACGAGCCTTTAAAACTAACCTTTAAAAATAACCATTCTCACAAAATAAAAACTTTTAGAATATACATATTGAAGTGAATATTAAAATAAAGAAAATATATTTAGTATTGTAAAATAATGGGTGCAAAAAAAATAAAACATTTATTGCAAAAACAAGGACATAAAATGAGGGTTCAGTTTATTTTAAAGGAATATACGAGGAAATTGTTCTTTTTTTACCCCCACCCACTTCTGGAAATATTGGTCAGGTACTATTCGCAAAGTTCCATCCCGGTCTCCTCTAGTAATAGATCAAAAAACAAACCCACCTATGAATGAAGTCCCTAGCTGAAGTGGTGCCTGCTGTATATGAAAAAATAATTTATTGATTGAAGGCGTTTTAATCGACAAAT
>CM042151.1:92018697-92037107 GCA_023376005.1 Doryteuthis pealeii
CAAAAACCATGACAAACTGAGGGTTCAGTTTTATTTCTATGCGTAGGAAATTTACGAGGAACTTATTCTTTTTACCAATATTTTTTTGGGATTAGGGTATTTAAATATAACTTTAGCAATAATATCTTCTTTCTTTTTTTTTTTCGGTTATTTCATTTTTATTTTCAACATTCAATTACATATAAAAATCTAAAACGTTTATTTTTTGTTCGGTATTTTCATTTTATTTTAATGATTTATTCTCCAACACAATCAATTAAAAGTTTAAAAATCAAAGTAACATAGATAAGAACAAATTGATATAAATAAATAGATAGTTTTGAATAGACTGATATATAGATAAATAGATAGTAGATAGATAGAAAACAAAAGTAGTATGAACAAATTGAGGTAGATAGATTGATATGATGACTAGATAGATAGTTTTCAATAGACTGAGATAATAAAACAAAATAAATGGAGATAGATATGAAGATGACTAGATAGACTGCACTTTAATTTTATTTTCAAAATTCTTTTTAGAAAAGTTGAAATTGCTAACAAGGCAACAACATAATGTTGACATTCTTAATACATTTATGAAGCCATATGGAAAATAATGTGTATATTTTGTATTTCCATATACCACACAGTACATTTTTGAATAGTTTGGCCAGAATGATGAATAGTTTGCAAGAGAGATGAACAGAGATTAATAATAGATATGAATAGACATATAATATATATATATATATATATATATAATATATATATATATATAAACAAAAAAGGACTGTTTTACCATAAAAATAAGTTGTTTTTTTTAAATCAAAAAAATTACCTGACATTTTTTTTTATTAGAATATAAAAGAATATCTAATACTCAGATTTTCTTTTTTTTTTTCATGTTGTTTAATGTCGTTTTTGAATATCTAAATATTTTGATACCATAAAATAGAAGATTTTTAATTAAAAAATGACCTGACATTTTTTTAATTAAAATTTTTGCATTTCAGATTAAAAGTTGCATTCAGATTTCTGTGTTGAGTTTGTATTCCTTCATTTATTAAAAATGATATAGAAAAATTGTTGAAAAAATAAATCTTATTTGATCACATTTTCTCAATATTTGTCTGCACTATATGGACCATCTTTAAAAATGGACAACTATATATTTTGCTTAGAAAGAATATCATTCATTACACATAAGTTATTACTCGAGTTATTACTACTTTTTGCTAGATATTCATTTTCACAAAGTTATTACTCGAGTTATTACTACTTTTGTAGATCATTTCACTTACACAAAGTTACTTACTCGAGTTATTACTACTTTTTGTAGCATCATTCATTTCACAAAAGTTATTAACTTGAGTTATTACTACTTTTTGCAATCATCATTACACAAAGTTATTTACCATTAGTTATTACTACTTTGTAGATCAATCATTCATTACACCAAAGTTATTAACCGAGTTATTACTACTTTTTGTAGATCATTCATTACACAAAGTTATTACTCGAGTTATTACTACTTTTTTGTAGTTATTACATTATTACACTTTTGTAGATCATTCATTACACAAAGTTATTACTCGAGTTATTACTACTTTTTTAGATCATTCATTACACAAAGTTATTACTCGAGTTATTACTACTTTTTGTAGATCATTCATTACACAAAGTTATTACTCGAGTTATTACTACTTTTTGTTGATCATTTATTATACAAAGTTATTACTCGAGTTATTACTACTTTTTGTAGATCATTCATTACACAAAGTTATTACTCGAGTTATTACTGCTTTTTGTAGATCATTCATTACACAAAGTTATTACTCAAGTATATACACAAACCAATGCATAAGATGGTGGATGAAATCTATTTACCTGGAAACACTAATAAATAAAAACTGCTTTCCCCAACATAAAAAGTAATTTATGATGGTGGATAAAAATTCGTATGATAACATCTTATCTGCTAGCAATGAGACCCAAATACCACAACGCCGAATGTAGAAAAGTGTGGACCACAAGAAGGGCTTTGTTGAAAAATATCTCTCATTTGGTTACAAAAGCCTGTGATATTTGTCTGCACTATAAAAAAGCATAGACAGTATTTGTTGTCCATGATATCTATAGTTCTTTTTAAGAAATATCACAGTGCAAATGATAAAAAAAAATTGAATACTTGATTGCATTATTGAAAAACACTTTATTTCTTTCATGCAAATAGCTATTATAATGTCATCAGATAACTCGAGTATATACACAAACCAATGCATGAGATGGTGGATGAAATCTATTTACCTGGAAACACTAATAAATAAAAACTGCTTTCCCCAACATAAAAAGTAATTTATGACAGTGCATCAAAATGCATATGATAGCAATGGGACCCAAATACCACAACATTGAATGTAGAAATGTGTGGACTACAAGGGGGACTTTGTTGAAAAATAAATCTCATTTGGTTACATTTACCCAAAAGCATGTGATATTTGTCTGCACTATAAAAAAGCATAGACAATAATTGTTGTCCATGATATTTATATTTCTTTTTAAGAAATATCACGTCATCAGATAACCTTATGCCTTATTGCCATCACTAGCCCATTTAACCCTCACTTGACATCATCTCTGAAAATAAACACACAAAATATATCATCTTTTCAGACTCGCTCTCAGTCCTACTATCATTAAGAAATAAAAAACTGGAAGACCCTCTCATCATTAAGCTCCTGAATAGATTAGACTCAATGTCTAACTCTAGGGAGATTATTATATGCTGGATACCAAGTCATATAGGAGTGAGGGGGAATGAAAGAGCTGACTCTGCAGCTAAATCGGCTCTAGATTTAATCCCTGACAAGTTCCAGATACCATATACTGACTTGAAACCTAAAATTAATAGATTCCTTCATACAAAATGGCAGCAACACTGGAATAACTGTATCCACAATAAACTCTTCCTAATCAAACCGACTTTGGGAGGCTGCAGACCAACTTTAAGGAAGTCTAGAAAGGAACAAGTCATTATGTCCCGATTATGCATTGGTCATACAAAACTAACACACTCTTATATACTCAAACAAGAACAACAACCACAATGTGAAACATGTCAAACACCCCTGACAGTCAAACACTTATTGATGGAATGCAGATTTTTTTGCTCACATCAGAAAACATTATTTTAAAGCAAACAATATGAAGGACCTATTCGAAAATGTTAACATAGAGGATATTTTCTCCTTTTTGAGGGAAATAAAATTATACCAGAGAATATAGACATGAAACAAATCAATGGGATACAGTATGATTCCCAATAATGTTAACACATTGTTAAAACCAATTACTAAATGTATATATATGAATACACAATATGTATAACAACCCAACCGCTAGGCATGATATAACCCTGGAAGGGTTGATATGCCGTTAAAATTAATAAACCAACCAACCAACTAAGACAGTAGAGAAAATGTAATGGCAAGTTCTTTTGTTTTAGATAAATAAAACATAGGAAAAAAGATTTCTGTGTTGAGTTTTGTATTCCTTTCCTTTATTAAACACTAGAAGTAGCTACTCTGCAAAGCCTTGGTGGAACAGAAACATAAATAAAACATAGGCATAATGATTTCTGAGTTTGTATTCCTTTCATTTATTAATCACTAGAAGTGGCTACTCAGCAAAGCCTGGGTAGAGGAGAAAAAAACATGGTGCAATAATCATTTGCATATTCTCATAAAAATCACCTCATGAAAAAGATGTTATTTTAATCCGGCTTGGTGGGATGTCAGGGAATTTTATTTTTCGTCAGGATAGAGGAAATGACATCACATAATGATATAGTAAGAAATTTTAATTCAATGAATAACTATATTTTTTCAATAAATGTCATAAATCAATGACAGGATTTTCTAAATATCAAATTAATATTTCAAAGCAAAAAAAAAAAAAAGAAAAAAGATACAAAAATTAAATAAAGTAATCAAATTAAAATAGAACAGTAAATATTCTTTAAAAAATAACATTATTAATTCAAAGTCTAACAATGAAATATTTACTAGAACTCTGAATAATAAGTATAGATCTGCTGTTTCATAGATTTCATCTTGACATCATCACCTACAGGAGGAACATCAATAAATTCCTTATTCTTATAAAAGTTCTAAATAAACATGCAAGCAAACAGGGAAGAGCAATAATGCTTTTCTCGAGTATGTAATTCAAAATTGTCAGGGAGTTTCAAATTAAAACATTTATTGATTGTATTTTAGGTATTTGTTTTAAATTATCAGTGCAATTAGGTATGTTCAATACAATAGTTAAAGGGAGATAAATGGTGTTTTCAGACTGTCAAGCAGTCAAAGAGAAAGAAAGAATGTATGGAAGCAAATTCATATCAATTTCATACACCACTCTTACATTCATTAATAAAAAAGAAAGAAAAAAAAGAAAAATAATAATGTAACAAGGTCACATAAACTGAATCAGTTGTTGCTGTCCCCACAATGGAAATAAGGGAATTTGAAGTAAAATAGGAAAAACCTATTTTTTCTTTAACACTACACTAGTTTTCCATAAATGAAAAAGAACAATAATTAGTTATAATTTTTGAATATATAGAAATATCAAAATATGTTGTGCAAAATTGGGAATTTTTAATCATACATTTTTAGATGGATTGAATAAATCCTTATTCACAACAAAAATATTGTTTACAACATTCTACCTTCCAGTGAGTTGAAATTCACAATTAAATTTTAATTTTTTTTTTCATGTGGTCTTCTAGTTTTAATCTTTTCCTCCCCCTGAAATGTTCAAAGGTTGAACCCTCCCCCACCCCTGCCAACAAAGTTAATTGATGAAATTATTTTCAATTTAAAAAAAATAAAATCTATGACAAAAGTCCAAATAAATAAAGTAATAAAAATTTCATTGAAATTGGACAATTTCCTAATTTTTGGTAATTGCTCTAAAATTAAAGAATTTGGAAATGTTTTTTTTTTTTACGTCTCTTTAGTAAAATTGAACATACCTGTGAAATAGTATCACTACATATTAAATGGTGCCTGTAAATGATAATTGAGCATAGGACAGGGAAGTGTAGATTTATGCCTTTATTGTTTGTATTTTTGGTAATTGTTTTTAAATATCAGTACATTAATCAGTAACATTTATTTGTATGTGTTTGAAATGAGGTAAATGTTTCAGACAATCATATTCTGATAATTTCTGGAGATCAAGCAGACAGCTGAATATTTATTTGCCAATTGAATAATATGCAGGATCCAACATTTATGGTCTATGTGTTCCTTTAAATCCACATTGTTTTGTCTTGTCTATGAGAGAATGATGAGAGTCAATAATAGATAGACACATATTCCATATACACCGGCGGAAGTAAAAAGGAAGGAAAAATTATTTTTTGTTATTTTTGCTCAGATTTTCTAAAAATCTTTCACATGAGAAGATAGATATAGGTGAGTGTTTATTTATTTTCCTAATATACCAAAAATAATATTTTAAATGTTAAAACATATTTGAACCGGTTTTACATCAATTATAGTCCCCGATATTAAAGTGTATTTGTTTCGTTTTTCTCTCTAGATATAAAAATTTTATACATACATATTTTATAAATATACATATTTATACTATAAATATGTGTAACGAATCTGTAATCGTTTAATCTTCAAAGCTTATCAATAATACGAGTTATGAGAAATAACACAGATGCTTTTAATGTCGTAAAAGCAATATGTCTTTGTGGAACCACAGGTGAAGGTCGATGTAGCAGCAGTTTTGACATTTTGTATAGCTAATATCAGCTGCAACAAAAGAAAAGAGCAGCCAGTAGCAAGATGGCTTATTGTTAAAAAAGAAAACAAAAAAAAAAAACAAAAAAAACTATTATCAGCAGCAGCAACATGGCTGCTGCAACAATTATAAGTACATTTTTATGAAGAAAACACTTCGATTTCATTTGCAAATCGTCTGCTACGTTTTTAAAAACGAATTAAAATTAATTAAATCTATCATTTAAGGTAAGATTTTTGTCTAAAACGATAAGTAGTAACATAATGACCATCATTAAAAAAGAAAAATATCATTACATTAGCAATTTATTTTTAATATATTTAAAACGATTTGTCTTGGTCAATTTTGTTCTCCGACGCCATTTTTGGTTCTTTTTAAGTTTATTGGCTTATTTACAATTTTTATGTAACATTCGCGAGTGCAAAAAAAATTACCAAAAATCAGGTAATTATCCGATTTTAGTGAAATTTTCAGTATTGATTTATCAATTAATGAATTTTATAATGCATCAGTTATTTTATTTCAAAACTTTAATTTAGTATTTTTGCTATGAAAAATGAATATATAAAATTCATTTAAAATATGAAAAGCATGATGTTACGTTTAAAATGTTATATTTTTAGATTCTAGAAATAAATATCTATTTAATGCAAACCTTTTTGAAGAAAAACTCGATTGAAAATGTACTCCCCTTTTTAAGCAGAAAAAATATCGATGTATAATTTTTTTCTTTATAATAATCGAAATATAAATAATTATCGAAATGGGTAAAAAAGAAATCTCCCAAAAATTAATTATTTATTATTTTTTTACATTTTATTTTTCGATTTTCGGTACTTATTTACTCATAGAAAAGCCACCGTAAAATTATTATTATTATTTTTGTTTCTATACATAAGTTTGGTCTTTTATCTCTTTATTTATACCGTAATTAGAAAACTATAAGACCTACTCGAAAAAATGTTAGGCCCCCCCCCCCAACATAAGGGGGTGGCGGTCAAAATTAAGTGAGCTGAAAAAAATGAGAAAGTTTTGAAATAAAAAAAATTATGCATTATATAGATCATTCATTGATAAATAAACACTGAGAATCTTATTAAAATCTGATAATTCCCTGATTTTTGGTAAATTATTTTCGGGGGGGGGGCTAAAGTGATTTTGTCAAAAACGCATTTTAGGCCCATTTTGGTTATAGCTAGTAAACAACTTTTCAAACCCAATTTTCTAGAATTTTTTCTTTAACTGATTGCTCAACTATTTTGAGGATAAAAAACATTTGTAGAAATTTGATGCGGTTTTTTTTCTTTATATCTCACTCTTTAAAAAAGTCCACATATTTAGTAGATTACTCAAAATTCAGCTGCTATTCATTTTAAAAACGAATTAAAATTAATCAAATTGTTTATTTAAGGTCAAATTTTGTCTAAGTCAAAAAGTAGTAACATAATGGGCATCAGTAAGAAAGCAAAATAGTATTACACATGTAATTTATCTTTAATACATTTAAAACGATTTTTTCAGGTTATTTTGATCATGTAAAGTCTGAAACACTGTTTAAAGATGGTGTATTTACAAAATTAATATAAAATTCGCGATTGAAAAAAAAAAATCAGGGAATTATCTGATTTTAATGAAATTTTCAGTATTGATTTATTAATTAATGAATTTTATAATGCATCAATTATTTTATTTCAACACTTTAATTATGTATTTCTGCTATCATAAATTAATATATAAAATTCATTTAAAATATGAGCAGCATAATTCTAAGTTTAAATAAAAGATTTTTTTTTTTTTTTTAAATAACTACTTTAGTATCAATCACCCATATTTTTTTGATCAAAAACTATATCAGAAATTTAGTGCCCTCCCCCTTTAAACGGAACAAATATTGATGTATATTTTTTCTTTAGTAAAATAATACCCAATTAAATAATTAAATAATTATCAAAATGTGGATAAAAAAAATCCCCCAAAATTATTTTTTTAGTTTTATTTTCATTTTATTTTCAATTTTTTTTATACTTATAGTAAATAAGTATCGAAAAATTGGAAAATAAAATGAAAATAAAACTAAAAAAATAATTTTTGAGATTTTTTTTTTCCTCATTTTGATAATCGAGCTGATTATTTGAAAGAAAATTTGTTTTATTGTATTCACATCTTCTGTCTTTTGTCTTTTTATTTATGCAGAAAAAAGTATCAATCACATATATACCACACCAATATTTTGTTGAGCAAAAACAAAGGGTGTTAAAGTTAATTCACCTGAAAAAATCAGAAAGTTTTGAAATAAAATAACTGATGTATTATTAAATTCATTCGTTGATAATCAACACTGAAATTTTATTAAAATCAGATAACTCTCCGATTTTGTTAAATTTTTTTTAAAGGGATGTCAAAATTGTATTGAAAAAAGACAGATATGTCGACAAATTGGGTGTATCTATATTTACCTATCATAAAACAAAAGATACTTAAAAATCATTTGATCCTAACTTGAATATGTTTTAGTCATTTGAAAGAAAAAAAAATGATTTTAATATGATTTTTTCACCATGAAATCACATACACCTTTTCTAAGCAGTTTTTTTTTTAAATTCCTGAAACCAACATGACTGCCATATCTAAATTGGGATAAACGGTAACACAGACTTGTATTGTTACACTCCAAATCAGCTAATTATGTGATCTTAAGAAAATTTTCCTTGACAAAATAATAACTAGAAAGACCCATGGAGTTTCCACAAAACAAAACAAAAAATCAAGAGGAGCTATTTAACTCAGAAATGATGATTTGCAATTTCATTATATATAAATCCTTTTTTTAATTCATTTTAATTTTACGTTGGAAATTTAAGGATTCAAGACTATTTGGAAAGTTTAATTTTTAAAAGTGGGTGAAATAAAATGTGACAAATAAGAACTCTGTGATTAAGTGACACTTGATAATCTGTATTCATATTTTTGCATTGCATCTTGGAGAATTTGAATGGTTTCATTTTTACCCAAAGGTTGTTGCAGCATGACAACAAGTGGAAGATTTATGAACAAGCATATTAATATATAGATGGGTACAAACGATTGTGATGTCATAAACGTATTTTACAGTACTGTTTGAAAAAAAATCATGGAATTATCCGATTATCGGGTGTTTATCTTGATTCATCATACATATCTTTAATTCCCCACCTAATGTAATGGTAAGTTCTTTTGTTTTAGATAAATAAAACATAGGCAAAATGATTTCCACTTTGAGTTTGTATTCCTTTCATTTATTCAACACTAGAAGCAGTTACTTGGGGAAGCCTGGATAGTGAAGAAAAAACATAGTGTAAAAATCATTTGCAGATCTCGATAATAAAAATCACATGAAAATCACCACATGAAAAAGATCTTATTTTAATCTGGCCTGGTGGGAGGATAGGGATTTTTTTTTCGTTAGAGCTGAGGAAATGACATTTTTTTTGACAATTTAATAGAATATAGTACATACCAATTACAAAAGCAAAAAAAAAAGTTTACAAATAAAATTCATTCATTGATAAATCAACCCTGAAAATTTCATTAAACACTAGAAGTAGCTACTCTGCAAAGCCTTGGTGGAGCAGAAACATAAATAAACATTGGCATAATGATTTCTGAGTTTGTATTCCTTTCATTTATTAATCACTAGAAGTGGCTACTCAGCAAAGCCTGGGTAGAGGAGAAAAAAACATGGTGCAGTAATCATTTGCAAATCTATTACTACTGAATAGCAAGTTTGATACTCTCATAAAAATCACCTCATGAAAAAGATGTTATTTCAATCCGGCCTGGTGGGATGTCAGGGAATTTTTTTTCGTCAGAATAAAGGAAATGAAATCCCATAATGATATAGTAAGAAATTTTTATTCAATGATTAACTATATTTTTTCAATAAAATATAAATGAAATGATTTGCTAAATTTCAAATTAATATTTCAAAGCAAAAAAAAAAGTAAAAGAACATCCAAAAAAATTAAATAAATAATCAAATTAAAGTAAAACAGTAAATATTCTTTAAAAAATAACATTAATTCAAAGCATAGCCAATTGAATATCAAATTAATATAGTATATTATTTTTTTAAATTAAAAAGTGCACTGACTTCAAATCATTGTGAAAAGAAAAGAAAACTAAATGCAAAAAAAAGAAAAGAAAAAATTGAAATATACTTTTTAAATAGAATTTTGAATGTGCTTAAAAGTTAAATATCAAATTACAGTTCTGATTTTGCACAGTAGATAATATCATTAGAATTGCATTTTACAAATAAATAACATTAAATTATGGAAACTTCCGAAGGTGCATAATTTTAACCTTCTTACAAGAGGGTCTCAAAGTTTTGATGTATTTCTGTGAAATGTAATGCATTTTATATGTAATCTGATGGTATTATCTCTTGTGCATTATTTTGCATTAGTATCATGATTTTATTTGTATTTCAAATATACAAATAAATAAATTAGTGTAATTATTTCATAAACACTGGCTAACATGAAAAATGAAAAAGTTTTTTTTGTACATTTTCAAATGACAGATGCCGAAAAACTCGACAGAACATAACTATGTAACTTTTAATTTTTAAATAAAAAAGCATGAAACCTCTGAAAAATTAATTTTTCTGAATTTTTCTGAATTTTTAAATAAAAAAGCATGAAACCTCTGAAAAATTAATGGCTAAGAAAAACAAACAATAGTTACTGAGAAGTGCCACATCTCTTTGTATAAAAACAAAACAAATATGTCAGTTTTGCTCTTCCGTATATTCTAACAATCACACATTACTATTCAACAATAAAAATTACAAATTCTTTTTAAAATATTAATCTAGCTCGGATTGGACCAATTTTTAGTTCACCTGAATTCTAAAATTTATATATTTGAATATCTGTGAAAAATTCAATTTTATGCCGCAGAAAAAAAAAATTATTTATTTCACACAGAAAATAAAAATATTTAAGCACACAAAAGATTGAAAATCTCTTAAAAATTAATTTCTTAAAAAAAAAAAACTTTGAATGTCTCCTATTCAAAATATAAAATGCAAAAAAAAAAAAATCTAAAAATCTAAACTTATCTTATGAGAAATCATTTTGTATTGTTTAAAAGATAAATATCAATTCACTGTAATTATTTCGATGTCAAAAGTGAAACTAAGTAATTAATTCTTAAACTGTCCCTAAAAATTGTAAAATAAATAATAGATTAAATAAATGATTGTTCATCCTGTATAATGAAATATTTATTATAACTTTGAATCAGTAAAAATGTAGATTTAACATTAAAAAAAATGAAAAGAAAAATTGATTGAACTTCTGTTATTCATTTGTTTACTTTTTAGCAAGAAATGCCAAAAAATAGCCAATTAGAATTATAATGTTATTTTATAATGCTCTTTAATTTTTAAACATATTCGAAAATATAAATCAAATCTTTATTATTTGAGAAAGCTAGATGTAATGATAGTGAATGTGTATGTATATATATTTACTTTTTCGTTAATTGTTTTATTTTTGTTGTTTCTTATAGACATACATACATACATACATACATGCAATTGCCCTTTACATATGTATAGCTAGTTAACGTAGCAGCCTCCAAATCAACTTTTGTGGCCACCAAATCAACTTTTTTCCTGGCCACTAAATTCATTTGACACACATGTACAACTTTAGGTTTTTTCGTTTACCAACTTTTATAAACTTTGGTAGTAGTTATCTTCTGTCAGTTACTCAAAAGGAATTCCGCCCTGTCGGCTGGGGCATTAGAATGTACCGACTGCACTTCTGCAGAGGGGTAAGACTCCCCCAATGGGGCCACCTGTTGGCCATGGGTGGCGACCCGTGATGCTTAAGGATAGAGCCCAGGTGGATGAGCAGTTCATGACATGCAATACTCACTTTGGCCCTATCTTGGGCTAGACGGCGGTCGGAGAGGCCCCCTCGATCAATCGGTTGGTCACGTCAAGCCCTAGCACCTATATGATTTTCCCAATCCTTTTGCCCTTATGGCAAGCCCCAACCCCTTTTAATCATATGGGTGCTAGAAGGTGGTGACTGAGGGTCTACATGTCCTGTGAATGACGTTAAACTCTATCTGATGGTGAGGTTCCAGTTTTGGAGGTTTGGGGAATGCAGAGCACCCCTTCATCACCATTGCTCCCTGGTCCACTCTGACCTGGAGTGGTAGTACCTGTTAGGGTCCTATCTATGGGTTAAATAGAAAAATGTATTTATAAAAAAAATTGTATTATCCATTAAGAATTGATTTATTTCAAAACTTTATCGGCATTAAATGACCCACTGAGGTTGATATGCCGTAAACAAAAACAAACCAAACCATCAAAAGGAATTCTTCCACTCTTTGCATTTGTGGTCAAGGAGGGGTCACTTGTGTTGACAGATTAACTGTGCTTATTAACCCTTGCCTTGGTGGTCGGGGAAGGCTTTGTTTATGTTTAGTGGCATTAATACACAAAATTCTCTCTTGCCAATTCTTTGCTGTAGTAAATGATGATAATAACAACGTTTCTTCGTTTTTCATGAATTTATTTAATTAGCTTGAAAGAGGAGGTTGGCTTCATTAGTACTTTGATGACTATTTTTGGTATTCAGATTCAGATTCATGTTATTCATTTATGATAAACATAAATAAGATGTTTTATAATCTATTCATTTTATTTTAATATATTTCTATAATTTTACAGACTAAAAACTTTAAACCTAACCCGACAAGAAATACCTGTAGAAGGCTGGAGGGCACATCGGCTGAAACGTTGTACATATAACAATGAATTAATTTTTCTGAATTTTTCTGAATTTTTAAATAAAAAAGCATGAAACCTCTGAAAAATTAATGGCTAAGAAAAACAAACAATAGTTACTGAGAAGTGCCACATCTCTTTGTATAAAAACAAAACAAATATGTCAGTTTTGCTCTTCCGTATATTCTAACAATCACACATTACTATTCAACAATAAAAATTACAAATTCTTTTTAAAATATTAATCTAGCTCGGATTGGACCAATTTTTAGTTCACCTGAATTCTAAAATTTATATATTTGAATATCTGTGAAAAATTCAATTTTATGCCGCAGAAAAAAAAAATTATTTATTTCACACAGAAAATAAAAATATTTAAGCACACAAAAGATTGAAAATCTCTTAAAAATTAATTTCTTTAAAAAAAAAAAAACTTTGAATGTCTCCTATTAAAAATATTAAATGCAAAAAAAAAAATCTAAAAATCTAACCTTATCTTATGAGAAATAATTTTGTATTTGTTTAAAAGATAAATATCAATAGTCCAAATAATCCAAATATTACAAAATACAAAAATGTTTACTAATTGGCAATTTATAGATATTAATAAATGCATTTTACAAATCCCACTTTCACACGATATGGCACAAGGTCGTTTTATGTGGGCACCACCCACAAGCCGAGACTCATGGGGTGGTTTTATTTTCCCAGTACCCCACTCGTACCGGGTCAGGCATGAAGGCCCTATTTATGTGGGACCACTCACAAGCCGAGACTCATGGTGGCAGGTGGAAAAATTGCGTCAATCCCGTCGGCATTCCCCCTCAAGGGGTCACCTCAGGTGCTGGGCAATAAACCCAGCCCTGCCCCTTTAAGTCAAGGGGGCAGGTATTGCCTGGAGGGATGGCCCTCTGGGATCGACGCTATTAATTTAGCATCCCACCGGTCCAGAGGCCGAAGCTCACTGGACCCCCGCCCCGAAGGACAGGTTGGCAGTGACTTTAGATGTAGGTTGATTATAGATTTCTTATTTACTTTAACATGATTATTTTTTTTCTACATGTTTGTTATAGAGCTGCTTTTCTGAGAAAATTCTCTGCTCAGTCCCGGTTAATGTAAAAATGATGAAAATATCCCATTTTGTTTATAGAATTTTGTGTAGGATTCTTAATCTATAAATACGGCACTATTTTATTCCTTCATGTTTTAAAGAAAATTTGCTCTTCGTATAATTACTTTCGTTCACCCAGTCGGTAAAGTATTAAGCAGGTCTTTCTGCAACTCGGCGACATCAATTTGCTTTCCAAACCTGTGGCCTCTAACTGCTGTCGTGCTTGTCTCGGCTCCGACTGCCATCTTGTCAATCCAGCCTAGGCTCTTATATATAATTTTCTAAGACTTTTTCAGAAAAGGAATGTTCTAGAAATAAAACATTATCGAACATCATTCTAGAAATAGAATATTATCGAACATTCCAAAGCTTCCAATTCTTCTATAAAGTTCGGGGACCATCTATTAAGTTTGGGAACATTCGAACATGTGTCAATCAGAGATCACCTCTCCATTTGTATAGTAGATCAAAGGCAGCCCATAGCTCATGGGCAAAGACAAGTCTGGATTTTCCAGACAATTTGACTTCTGTTTATACCCACTAAACTTTTCAAATCACCATTTATTGTTTTATTACTGGCTATTAATGGGCATTTAATATTTTCTTTCGACTCACAGTGGCCACCCATGTGAGCTACCTAATTATGTATCTAATTCCATTACACTAGATTAATATAGAAAAATGTTATGTCTTAATATCAATTATCTGATGTTACAATTAATTGAAATGTCAAACAATATAATTCTATAATTGCAAATAAATCATCATCCTTTTTTCAAATTGTCTCTTGTTTATTTGCAGATATCAATTATTGGGGTAATAAAACAGTCAGGTAAAACCACATCTACAACTGTGAAAATGTAATTTTCAATAAGTGTAGATCTTCAGTTTCATAGATTTCATCTTGAAATCATCACCTATAGAAGGAACATCGAAAAATTTCTTTAGTCTTACAAACTTTTTACATCAGCATTTGTAATTAAGTAACAATTGTAAATAAACATGCAAGCAAACAGAGAAAGGCAATACTGCCTTTTTCAAGTATGTAGTTTGAAATTGTCAGGGAGTTTCAAATTAAAACAACACATGCAAATACACAAAGGAGAGAAATGATTTACATGTTTGTGGATCTGAGTTTTCACAAAATTCCAATTTAAAAAAGACAAATGGTTATTCACATGCAAAAAAAAAAACGTTTTTGTGTAGTATAAATAAAAGCATTTTTACAGAAAATTTGATTTAAAAGCAAACATGAAAGTACACACAAGAGAGAAACCATTTTCATGCAAAGTGTGTGGATCAGCATTTTCATTGAAATCCTCTTTAAAAAGACACATGAGCTACACACAGAAGAAACCGTTTTCTTGTAAATTTTGTGAATCAGCATTTTCAATAAAATCATCTTTAAAGACACACATGCGAATACATACAGGAGACAAAGTGCCTTCATGTGAGGTCTGTGGATTAACATTACCATCAAATTCACATGTAAAAATACACATGCGTGTACACACAGGAGGAAAAACCATTTTCTTGCGTAGTATGTGGAAAAGCATTTTCATATAAATGTAGTTTAAAACTGCACAATCGTGTACACACAGGGAGAAATCATTTTCTTGTGAAGTGTGTGGATCAACATTTTCATTGAAATCCTCTTTAAACAGACACATGAGTATACACACAGGAGAAAAACCGTTTTCTTGTGAATTTTGTAATCTGCATTTTCAATGAAATTATATTTAAAGCGACACATGCGTATACATACAGGGAGAAACCTATTTCATGTGAAGTGTGTCATCAGCATTTTCACAAAAAAACAATTTAATAAAACACATGCGATACACACTGGAGAGAAACCATTTTCTTGTAAATTTTGTGAATCCGCATTTTCAGAAAAATCAACTTTAATAAGACATGTGCGTTTACACACAGGAGAGAAACCATTTTCGTGTGAAGTGTGTGGATCAGCATTTTCACGGAAAAGCTCTTTAACAAAACACATGCGAGTACACACAGGAGAGAAACCATTTTCATGTGAAGTCTGTGGATCATCATTTCAAGGAAATCCCATGTAACACAACACATGCGTACACACACAGGAGAGAAACCGTCTTCATGTGAAGTCTGTGGATTAGCGTTACCATCAAATTCACATGTAAAAATACACATGCGTACTCACACAGGAGAAAAACCATTTTCTTGTGTAGAATGTGGAAGTGCATTTTCATATAAATCTAGTTTAACAAGTCACATGAGCCTACATACCGGAAAGAAACCATTTTCATGTGAAGTGTGTGGATCAGCATTTTCCCAAAAAAACAATTTAACACGACACATGCGAGTACACACTGGAGAGAAACACGTTTTTTTTTTTGTGAATTTTGTGCATCAACATTTTCAGATAAATCATCTTTAATAACACACACGCGTTTACACACAGGAGAGAAACCATTTCCGTGTGAAGTTTGTGGATCAGCATTTTCAAGGAAATCCAAGTTAACAAATCACATGCGAACACACTAAGTGTTAACCCCAGGCAAGCGACCACTTGGTTTTCTAAAAAACAAGTTTGATTACATCACGTTTTCTGTGCCCAAATACAACTGATACTGTGTCACATCCGCCCCATACGTCACATAGTTCTGCTGTAAAAGAGAGAACTGGTTTTGGCGCGTCAGTCTTTTATTGATTTCAATTTCCAATAGTTAAGAACTTCCTATGTGATTGATTTTGTCTTCACGTGTCAAACCTTTCCAAAAGACAGATAATCAATATTATGGGTGACACAACAATATATATAAAGTGACTCCGTAATTTATAAGGATTCGAAGAAAAATCTGAAAATAACAGATTATATTATTATATACAAAGGTGGGTTTAAAGGTTTATAGTCTGAAAAGTTAATATAATGACATCATCCTGTTGATGTTTTTTTTATCAATGGGATCCCAACACTACAATACGATATAAGAAGTGTGTGAACAACAAGGGGAACTATGCTGAAAAATAAATGTCATTTGGTCACATTCCATGAGAATATATTGTCAGCCTATGAACTTTTCAACCGTTCCTTATTCTATTATATTATATACTACCATAGCATTTCATAAATGTCGGGGTATTTATGAATAGACTGGTATTTATAAGTAGATATGTCAAACAAATTAAAAGAAGACTAGATATTCCTGCTAAATCTGTAATTTTTTGGATCAGCATCTTTGTAACATCTGATTAAATGATCACATTCATATGGACACAGGAGAGAAACCATTTGAGTGTGAAATCTGTGGATTGGCATTTTAACAAATTTACATTTAAGAAGACACATGCATATACACAGAGCAGAAAAAAACATTTTCTTTTTAGATTGTCGATAAAATCCCATCCCTTGTATTGATATCAGTAATATGACATGCTAGGATCTCTTATGGCCTTTAAGAGTTAACTTCAAATATTTAGATTCAGTTCAGAAAAGTTTCACTGAGTTTTAGTTTTTGTCACAGTATCAGAGAATTAGTTGGTTTTGCTCTTTAGTATCAGATACTCAATTAACTCAGGGTAAGTTACAGGAGATTTCACCGTCCAAGGTTGCTGCTCTTTCCATCCTTTTCCGCCATTCTGTTTTCACATCGAACCTGGGGTTTAAGTGATGATCTTTCCCTAGCTGGGGTGGGTCCGTCAGTAGAGGGAGATTCTTCCCATCATTACCTTTCGTTGGTTCAATCCCCATTTACTCCTCCCATATTTCTTATATCCAGGATTATCAACTTCACCACCCCCTTATTTCATAACCATGTGACTCTGCCTCATTTGGTCATCATTTGTCTACGTCAACAAAAAAAAAAATTATAATTATTGTTTGGGTGAATTGTACTTTCTATATAATTTGTAATTTAAAAAATTTTAATTTTTTAATTCACAAGTGTAAAATTTCAGACTATTTTTTTTCCAAATCCCCTCAAAAGAAATTGATTTATTCTAAAACTCCATGATGTATATTCCTGTCTTGTAAAAAATTCAGTTGTTCAATGTGTTAATGATGTAATGGTTATCATCATGAGAAATTGACTTGCGTACAAATCCTGGATGAGACATTTCACATAGAGTTTACATCTTTGGGATGGGAATGAATCCAACTATTCTCCCTCCAGCTATGGGTAAATAGTAGGCAACTCTGTGCTCTTTAACCTTAGGTTGACAATAGATCTAGAAGGAAATCCCTGAATTCAAACATGTTAAAATCCACTTAGAAATTGATGCTGTGTCACATCCTACACATGGTGGAGGGGTTGGGATATAATCAGTCTAACCAGTTGAATTGTTCAATTGTTGATATTGGTGAAATAAGATATGAAAACTACAATACCTAACTTCATATCTACCAATACAATACCTTCAGTACCTTATATACACTCTACCATTGTAGGGATCATAAATAGAACCTCTCATGTGTTAAGGGACAAATGACCTACAGATTAACCCTCTTACCTTCAATACAACCATTGTCTGCTGCTTGTATAACACCAAACAATCCCACATCCACTTTTGGTATGTGCCACTTTCCTCTCACTGTCCTCTCTCTTTGCCTTTTCAATGATTTCCACTCTATCTTCTTTCACTTGTCTGTCACTCAATCATCCCTGTTCTTGATGTCTCATCAACACTTTCAGTTCTGCTACATTAATTTGGTATAGCATCTCTCTCTTTCCC
>CM042151.1:92037117-92141375 GCA_023376005.1 Doryteuthis pealeii
ACTTGAAAAAATGAGACGACGAGAGGGGGGGAGGTATAAACAGAGCAGATTGTTTTAGGAAAAAGATGCGATAATATGAAAAAAATGGAGACAGAGAGAGAGAAGCGCAGTATTAGTAAAAAAAAATTATCAGAGAGAGAGACGAGAGAGATAGAGAGAAGGGGTATTACTAGAAAATCAAAGAAACGAGATACTGAGAACCGGTTACTACTGAAAAATGTCAAAGAGAAAGGAGAGACAGAGAGATGGTATTACTGAAAAAATCAGAGGAGAGTTATGTATTATGGGAAAAAAATTGAAAAGAAGACATATGGCTAATTAGTTAAAAATGAAAGAGAGCAGTGTAATTTTGTAGTAATAGGGAGGGTAGGTACTGAGAGACAGACCAGGAGAGAGAGAAGAGAGAAGATAATTATTTATTAAAGATGTATTTTAGATATTTGCCATAAAATATCAGTGCAATTAGTGTATGTTCATATATAGTTTAAGGGAGATAAATTGCATGTTTTGTTTATTCACATTGTAATGATTTCTGAGAATGAAGGCAGACCGATTGAAGATTTTAGTTTGCCCAATTGATATGTGGATCCGACACTAGGGTCTATGTGTTCCTTTTAGATCCACACTGTTTGGTCTTTTCTAGGTAGACCACATATTTTCCATATACACCTGTGGAAGTAAAAAGGGGGAAAAACATTATTGTTATAATTTTTTTCCTCTCAGCATTTCTAAAGAAAGATAGACATAGGTAAGTATTATTATTTATTCTCCTAATAAATCAAAAAGTACATTTTTAAATGTTAAAACGTATTTGAACTGCGTTTTAAATCAATATTAGTTCCCCGTTATTAAAGTGTTTTTGTCTTCCTTTTTCAGTCTAGGTGTATGTTAACATATATACATTATACATACATATACATACATTACAGTATGTATGTATAAAATTTATACATATTTTATAAATATACATTTTAGTTAATGAAGCCGACTATTTGCTCGTTAAATTCCTACCATAAAATGAAACTGAACCCCCATTTTATTGTTCCGTGTTTTTTTATTAAATGTTTATTTTCTTGCACCCGTATTTTACTAATACAAAATATATTTTCTTTATTTATTTTAATATATCATTCGAATGTGCCATATTATAAAAGTTTTTATTTTTGAAGACATGTTTAGTTTTTAAAAGTGGGGGCTTCGTTTTACAATTTAACCATTAAATTGGTATCCTCCTTTATTATGACCGCTAATTTTTTTTTTTCATTGACGATGATTCAAAATCTGACTGTTTTTATTAGAGTAGCAAAGCCAAAAGAAAAGATATAACAACAAAAAGTAATATTCAACTTTTTACTCGTAAATTTCCTGCCCATAAAATTACGGCTTGGGGCATTTAGCATGGTAGGAATTTACGAGTTAAAAAGTTTGAAGTGTAAAAAACGAACCCCCACTTTAAAACTAAACATTCTCACAAAATAAAGCTTTATAAATTATTACACATGCAAGTGAATATAAAATAAATAAATGGATATATTCTTAATATTGTAATACGGGTGGCAAGAAAAATAAAACATTTATTGCCAAAAACACGGACATAAAATGGGGGTTTAGTTTATTTTTATTTGGTTAGGAATTTACGAGCAAATAGTCTTTTATTACCGCATATTATACTATAAATATGTGTGACCGAAATGTAATCGTTAATCTCTCAAAGTTTATCAATTAATACAAGTTATGAGAAACAACACAGATGCTTTTAATGTTCGTAAAAAGCAATCATGCCTGTGTGGAACCACAGTGTGAGGTCGATGTAGCAGCAGTTTTTTGACATTTTGCTATAGCTATATCAGCTGCAACAAAAGAAAGGAGTAGCCAGTAGCAAGATGGCTTGATGTTTAAAAAAGAAAAAAGTATATCAGCAGGAGCCAACATGGCTGCTGCAAACAATATAAGTTTTTCTTTATGCCTCACTCTTTCGAAAAATTTCACGTATTTACCTATTATAAAAGAAAAGATTAATTTAGAATCATTTAATTCTAACTTTAATGATGTTTTAGTCATTTTGAAAAAAATGATTTAAATATATATTTTGCACCATGAAATCACATACACCATTTCTAAGTGTTTTTTTTTTTAAATTCCCCCGAAACCAACATGGTTGCCATATTCATAGTCACATGCTTTGCTGGGTAGTAGTATTTTATTTACAATCGGGATAAAACTGCCAACATTCCAAATTGGCCCTAATTATCTGAATTTTAAGAACATTTTGGCTGAACTTGCCACAAAAGGGAGCGGGATTCAGTTATGGAATGTATATGTTCTTTTTCCGCTTGTTTTTTTTACTATTAAGAAATAGAAAATAGTTATCTTTTCTTATTATTTACCCCCCCCACACCCCCCCGCCCACCCCCCCCCCTCCCCCCACCATTTTCAATCGCAGTTTTTCTTCCAAACTTATTACTTTCGTTCTAAAAAAATAAGGTTTGATTAAGTAGATATTTATTTTTACGATCTAAAAATTAACATTTTAAACTTAAATCGGGATTTTCATAATTTTAAATGAATTTTATATTATTAATTTTTTCATTAGCAAAAATACTAATTAAAGTTTGAAATAAAAAATTAACTTTGATGCATTATAAAATTCATTAATTGTAAATAAATACTGCAAAATTTAATTAAAATCGGATAATTACCTGATTTTTTGCTAAAAATTTTTGCAATCGCCGAATGTTACAGTAAAATTGTAAACAAGCACTAAAAACCATTGAAAACAGCCAAAATGCGTCGGGCGCAACAAAATTGACCAAACAAATACTTTATAAATCTATATAAAATAAACTGCATATGTAATGATATTTTTCTTTTTTAAATGATGGTATATTGGTACTACTTATCGATTGTAGACAAAGTTTAACCTTAATATAATAGAGTTAATTATTCTTAATTCGCTTTTAAAAACTCGTTTTTATAGTATCCAATTTTTTTGCTAACTCCTATTTTTTCCATTAAAACTGACCTTAAATCCAACCCCTAAACTCCACAGTTTAAAATTAACAGTTTTATTACAAAATTTGTGGGTTCTGTTTTCTGGGTCACCGTATACAGGCGTGACCAGAAAAGCAGAATCCAAATTATTTATTCATTTTCCCATCTAAACTAACCCTAAATCCCAACCCTAACCCTAACCCTAATCTAAACCTAACTCTAGACCCCATAGTTAAAAATTAACAGTTTATTCACAAAATTTGGCGGTTCTGTTTTTTAGGGTCACTCCCTAATTTTGACACCTTTGTGCAAGTTCAGCCGAACATTTCGTGACTGAATAATAATTTTGTGGAGACCATTTTGAATTTCCCAAAAGAAAAAATCAAGAGGAATTATTAAACGCATAAATTGCAATTTCATTATATATAAATAAATCCTACCAAAATATCTTTCGTAATTCACAAATTCTAATAAACAGTGAAACAAACACCTAACTTTAAAAAAATTAAATTTTAAATTTTACGTTGGGCATTTTAAGATACAAGACCATTTGAATGTTTCTTTTTTAAAAGTGGTCTGTGAAATATATTTACCACCAATTTACCCTGTTTAAATACCCCCCTGCAAAAGGTAATATTATCTCAAATTTATTGTTCAATTTTGAAAAATTCCTGATTAATTTTTTTTTTGAATTTTCAGCTACAATGTTACATTTTTGCTCGTTAAATCAATTTGAAATTTAACGTAGTAAAAAACAAGTTACAACTAGAGCACTTTTAAAAATTAATGTCGTCCGATTTTCTATGAAAATTTTCCATAATTAATTACCTTTTGATGAAAATTATGCTGAAATAATTTGTTTCCTAAATATATATTAGGTGATTTTTTATTAGGGTCTACACCCCCACCCCCACACACCTATTTTATTTTTATGAATATGAAAAAATGAACTGACAAAAATGATGTTTACTTTTTTTCTATAAGATAAGATGTCTGAATAAATATATCAGAAGATTTTTATAAGTTTTGATAGAGAAGGCTTTTTTAGAAAAGAACCATGAATACAGAATTTTTTCTAAAAAGTATCAATAAAGAAACCTGATCCTGTGCAAAAAAAAGGATTGTTTTACTTATATTCAAGATAACTGTGTAATTTTTTCTCCAATCGGATTATTTGATCTTTGAATTAACTGTTCTTTGTAACAACTCTTTTATGTTCATTATTTCTTTTTTGCAAGATATGCTTCTTCCTTCAATTATAAGCCCTAAACTGATCATGTGACGTATTTTGGTGGCCAATAAGAAATCTGCAATTAAACAACACCAGATAATTTTGTATTTACTTAGTTTTGCATGCATCTCGCGACAATGTTGCAACGGTGTCATGGGTGCAGCATAATAACAAACAGAATATTAAGTACAAGTGTAGGATTAATATATAGAATGGTATAAACAAGAACAGATGAGTCTTTGTGGTGTCTAAAATTAATGAAAAAGAAGTGTATAGAAGTTTTAAAAGTAAAGGAAAACAAAAATCTAATCGAAAACGGACCGTTCTATAGATAGAAGTAAAAGAGCTGATCCGCAACCTCATAAAAACCAGAAAATTTGACAACAATTTGGAACCACATTCATTACTAAGTCGGTTAGTAATGTTTATTTCATATTAACAAATCTGAAATATTTAAACTGCACAAATAAGTTAGAAATATTTTAAGACCGCAAAAGAAATAAATAAAACAAACAACACTACCGCAAAATAAAAAGGAAAGTATTTTGAATTATTTTTAAAAAATTTTTGATTCAAAATCTAGTTTAATGCTTGTTGCAAATCGTTTCCAAAAGATCTAAACTGCAAACATTGTGAACTAAACAAACTAAAATATTTTGTGGAGTTAGAAAATATTTCAAAACGTTAAATAAATGAAATAAACATTATACCATCACCTGACTTTAGTTGATGCTGTTGCAAAAATTTTCCGTTAATTTGGAGACCGATTTGCAAGTTTAGCAGAAAAGGTTACAGTTAGCTGACGCTGGCCTGTCAAATCAGATGATATTGTTTATTGAACTGTTCACAAAGCTGTCATTGGTTTTTTTTTTTCTTTTTCGGGTCTGCACTGCTGATCTTGTCAGGATGACTGGGATGGCTACAAATTTCAATAAACACTCCGCTCTGAATTGTAAATTTTTTAGTCGGAGGCCAGATTGCAAAAACAAGTTTGTCACAGGCTCACAAGGAATTCAGGATTCCTGAAATAAGAAAATTGCCACTAGAAGAAAAATAGACTCTTGCCAAGAATAATTCCATAAAGAACTAATCCACATAAAACAAAATGCCAGACAAAGCTTCTCATCGTTCTCTTCTCTCCAACCTAGTGTGCAAATGTACTCATTCATTATATATTGAATAAACTGTTGTTTTTGTTAATGGCATGTCAACTCATTGCTACTAATTTCTCAACCCATCACAAAGACACTCCGACTAGGTTGCATCAATCCCAGTTCTGTGGTCAAAGAAACATTAGTTTGGCACAGAGCGCATCAAAAAAGCAGCTCACCGGTGACACATGTTTTAGTCATGGAAATAATTCATATCGTGACTGGTACAGGACCACAATTGTTTGACGTCATTGACGCATTTTACTGATTGATTAAAAAATTACCAAAAATCAGGGAATTATTTGATTATCAGGTGCTTTTCCCAATAAATCTCCCCTTCTCTAGTGTGCTGATTTTCCTAATCTTTTAAGGTCTTACTGGTGGTGAGTACTCATGGGTGTCTTTCTCCTTTGCACTAAAGTCATTTTCTACAAATTTTTAGATTTTTTTTTTCACTTTTCATAAATATTAATGTTTATAATTGTTTAAATTCTGACAAAAAAGTCTGAGTTTAATATTATCTTCATCACCTAATTCTAAAATGTAAATTTTCATTTTCATTTTCAAGTTAAATTTTTCTATTTATCATAATCACCATTGATTGTGTAAAAAGTGTTTTCATAGTTTTTTACATTATTATTATTTCTCATAAAATTTAAGAAATTATTTAATTCCTGCCAAAATGTGTTTTAGCCATTTTTATAAAAAGAAAGAAAAATATTTTATGTAGATATTATTTGTATACAATATATAGATTAATAGACAAAAAATTGAATATTTTATGCTTCTAATTTGTGTTAGAATATTAGATTACAATAAACCTTGCTGGACTTGATTGGCAATATTTGTAATTTTAATAAGAGAGTGTATTGTAGAAAATCTCTTTAAGGCAAATCAGAATAAGAGATGTATTGAAAAAACTCTTTTTTCTTTAATGGCAAATATTTCAATTAATTTAATAAGAGATTGTATTGTAGAAAATCTCTTTATCTTTAATGCAAAATTTCAATTAAATAAGAGATTGTATTGTAGAAAATTTCTTTATTTCTTTAAGGCAAAATATTTAAATTTAATTTAATAAGAGATTGTATTGTAGAAAATCTCTTTATTTCTTTAATGCAAATATTTCAATTAATTTAATAAGAGATTGTATTGTAGAAAATTTCTTTAATTCCTTAATGCAAAATGAATTAAGGAATTTAAAAAAAGGAATAAGTGCCTCAGTATGGGTTAGGCACAAGGCCCTATAATGTGGACAAACCATGGGTGGTGGGTGCAACAATGTGCTGGTCCCGTTGGCATACCTCTCAAAGGGGGCGCCTTAGGCACTGGGCAATACACCAGCGCTGTCCCTTTAAATCAAGGGAGCAGGTTGAAATGATTTTAGCCCACCCTCTACAGAAAATAATTACCAAAAATCAGAGAATTATCAGATTTTAATGAAATTTTTCAGTGTTTATTTATCAAGGAATGATCTTTATAATGCATTATTTTTTAT
This sequence comes from Doryteuthis pealeii, assembly GCA_023376005.1. Classification (NCBI taxonomy): domain Eukaryota; kingdom Metazoa; phylum Mollusca; class Cephalopoda; order Myopsida; family Loliginidae; genus Doryteuthis; species Doryteuthis pealeii. The sequence continues at coordinate 92,043,989 of CM042151.1, forward strand.
TTCAAACTTTCTCATTTTTTTCAGGTCATTTAATTTTGACCCCATTACTTTTGGGTTTGTAAAATATGGCGTGTTAGTCCTTGTTTTTAAACTAATTACAGTATAAATAGAGAGATCAAAGACCGAAGTGTAAATAGAAAAAAAAATTTAAGTGGAATATTTTATAAGGAAATAACTACCAAAAATCGGAAAATAAAACGTAAAAAAAAAATTAATAAATAATTTTTGGAGATTTCTTTTTTACTCATTCGATAACTATTTAATTGGCCTATTTTCTTATAAAAAAGAAAAAATTATACATCGATATTTTCTGCTGAAAAGGGGGATACATTTTCAATAGAGTTTTCTTCTTTGTTTGACTAAAATAAAGGTGTGCATTAAATAGATATTTATTTCTAGAATCTAAAAATATAACATTTTTGAACTTAACATCAGAATAGTTTTATTTTAAATGAATTTTATGTATTCATTTTTCATAGCAAACAATATTTAATTAACATTTTGAAATAAAATAACTGAGGCATTATAAAATTCATTAATTGATAAATCAATACTGGTGAAATTTTAAAAAACGGGATAATTGCTTGATTTTTGGTTAAATTTTTTTGCAGTTGTGAATGTTACATAAATTCGTAAACAAGCCATTACAAGCCAGTTGAAAAGAGCCAAAATGGTCGAATGGATCGAAATTGACAAAAAATCCTTTTATATGTATTAAAAATAAATTGCCATATTTTCTTTTTTAATGATGGTCATTATGTTACTACTTATCATTTTAGACAAAAGTTTGACCTTAAATAATAGATTTAATTAATTTTAATTCGTTTTTAAAAAGAAACTGCTAGCAGACCAATTTTTGGTATAACAAGTCTATATGGAGCAAAATAACTGAGAGTACAATAAAAATGATCAGGGTTATATTGGAGATTGGATATATTTGACAAAATCTTGAGGAACATTGAAGGGGGTGAATTGAATTGAGGCCAAAAAGACTGAATGAAACATATCCCTAACTAATTAGCTGATATTCTTGGATCCCAGGTATGGGGAATGTCACGACACCCTTCGTCATAAATAAGATTCTCACTGACAAGACCCTGAAGATCCAATTCCATTATTAAAAGGCTTTCTCGACCTCTTCTCCCCTGACCATTGACTATCGCATACACGCTACACGGGTTCCTAGCCGACCATTTTGGCTGGCATGCACAGCAACCCACTCCTTCTTATTCTCCATATACTTTCCTTACATCAACAAATAACATGCATATCCTAGAACACAATATTGTCTACCAAAGCACCCACTACAAGCCTCAGTCATTCTCAAAGTTTGTGGCTTGAAAGAGCATATTCCCTGAGGAAATCTCAAAAGTATCTCCCTCCCACATCACCAATGTGCAGTGAACCTTATAAGACCGGACACGCTGTACCACACCAGGAGATATTTAGTCATGAAAATTAATTTTATGGTTCTGCCTTCTTCAAATAAATCACGATTGTCTTGGCTTCCAAAAAAGAGTGCCAAAATAATGTCTCCCCTGTAATATTACATCCCATAAAAATGTTACTTCCTTATTTGTTAAGGCAGTTGCATTAAGAATTATTATGGTTTAGCATAAATTATATAATTTACATTTTAGTTAAATTGAAATATAAAATTGATTGTGTTATCATTCCAAATAATATATTTATATCCACATTCTTTTTTAATTTAATTCTTTAATTTTTATTTTCTTCACAGATAACATTATGGAAAATAATACTTCAAAAACTCAAATGTTGACCTTCAAACATTAAATCAACGAAAAATATATCGCTTGCAAAGTGTGGTGATCTTATATATTGATATCTCACCAAGAAAATTTATTCTTTGAAAATTTCAGTACATAAGCCTCTATCAATAAAATTCATATTTCATAAAACAATTGCCGAAAATAGACTCCAGTGAAAGCAAATTTTCTACACTGTGCAGACAGCATTTTCACATAGATTAGAATTAAAAACAGATATGAAATACAAACAGAAAAAGAGGGATATTCTTGCAAGGTGTGGGGTTCAGAATTTTCTCAGAGGTTCCAGTGAAAAAGACACAACCGAAAACACATGGCAGATAAACCATTTTCTTGTGAAATTTGTGGATTCAGCATCTGGAGTTCACATTTTAAAAGGACACATGAAAATCAACATTACCGGAGAGAAAACATTCTCTTGTGATGTCTTGTGGATCAAACATTTTTTCTGAGCGTTTCTCTTGAAACGCGCCACTTCGAAAACACACTGGCAGAGAAACTTATTCACTTGTAATTATGCAAAAACTGCATTCTTCAGTGTCATTCAATTTGATAAGCCACATGCCGAACACACACTGGAGAGAAACCATTTTCTGTGAAATCTGTGGTATCAGCATTTTCTTTGCGTTCCCATTTAAAAGAAACACATTCGAACACACACTGGAGAAAACCATTTTCTTGTGACAGTCTGTGGATCAGCATTTATGAGTTCAAATTAAAAAAGCCACATGAGAACGCACACTGGAGATGAAACCATTCTCTTGCGATGTGTGTGGATCAGCATTTTCTGAAAAGATCTCTTTGAAAATCCATGTGCGAATACACAATGGGGAACCATTTCTTGTGAATGGTTGTTAAAACTGCATTTTTCAAGTAATTCCAATTTGAGAGACACATGCGAACACATACCTGGCAGAGAAACCATTTTCTTGTGAAATCTGTGATCAGCCTTTTCTAGGAGCATCACAGCATTGAAAAAGGCACATTGCGAATACCACACTGGCAGAACCCATTTTTCTTGTGAAATTTGTGGCATCAGCCTTTTCTAGGAGATCACAGGTGAAAAAGCACATGCAAATACACACAGGATAGAAACCTATATACATGTATTGGGATCTGTATTTCTAAGAAGATTTCTAGTTGAGGTCGCATATACAAACAACATAACCGTAGATAAACCATTTCTTGTGAAGTGTGGCAAAACATCATTTCATCGAGCTCACATTTAAAAGACCAATTAAAACACTCTCGTTATTCAATACACTGCTACGTAATATGATATATATAATTTGACACCAAAATGACTAAACGTACTTAACGCCTATATATAATGGTTGGCAGGTTGGTTTCTGATAGGTTGTTTTTACTATTGATTGGACTGGATTTGGAATTTTTCTTTTACCATCTCATTTTAAGTTACTAGATTACAAACACATGTTTTTACAAAACACCTGACTAAGACTCAAATTGTGATTCTTTCATTTTGAGTTGGCCAAGGTCACTGATCGTTCCCAATTAAAAAGATGTATTTTTTCAGTTGTTATAAATTTTGACAGCTTGATTACAAAAGTATTCTTTTATCTTTTCATTTCAAAAAAAGGTTTTCTGTAGAACTATGTTTCTGTGTAGGATTTTTTAGAAAAATGATGTAGAGATTTTTCATTAATTTAGAAAATTTATGTAGAGATTTTTTAATTTTTTTTTTTTAATTTTAGAAAATTTGATGTAAAGATTTTTCTTCTCGCTTATTTTCGAAATATTAGTGTATTGAGAGTTTCTGATTTAATATTTACAAAATGCTACATTCAATTTTGGCAAGAATTTCTAAACATTAATACGCGAAGGATCATGTTGCTTAGTCGGTAGAACATTTTCCAAATCGCAAAGATCCTGGTTAGATACAAGTCCTTTTTAAATAGCACATGCAAAGGCCGACGAAACTGATCCATTTTTAAAAAAAGGGATAATTTCATTTATTTTTTATATTTTTCATACAGTCATTTAATTCTTAGTACAGCCTATTTTTCATTCCACTTGTCAAAGAAATTCCACTGCATAAATATCAATTTGTGGAAATTGGATCATTTGGTGTTCTCCAGAGCTTACAATACTGATACTAGAATCAGGTGAATTATACCTCAATTTTCACTTATGAGAATATTAATTTAAATAGCTTTTCAAAAAGAGATGCGATAAACTTTTCCATTGTCTTTCAATAAAATGACTCATTTCCCTATGTCCATTATATCTGGAGATCTACCGTTAATAATGTCATTTCAGGATTAAAAAAGGGATGAATTTTCATTTAGTTTTTATATTTTCATTACAGTCTTTTTATCTAGCTACAGCTATTTCATTCCATTTGTCCAAAGAAATCTATTTATTTAAGGTCAAACTTTGTCTAAATCGATAAGTAGTAACATAATAACCATAATTAAAAAAAGAAAATATCATTACATATGCAGTTTTTTTTAAAAGATTTAAAACAATTTGTTTTGGTCAATTTCGACTTGATCCGCCATTTAGCCTCGTTTTCGATGATTTTAAGTGCTTGTTTACAATTTTGCCGTAACATTCGCGATTGCAAAAAAATTTACCAAAAATCAGGTAATTATCCGATTTTAATGAAATTTTCAGTATTGATTTAACAATTAATGAATTTTATAATGCATCAGTTATTTTATTTCAAAACTTTAATTTAGTATTTTTGCTATGAAAAATTAATATATAAAATTCATTTAAAATATGAAAATCCTAATGTTAAGTTTAAAATGTTATATTTTTAGATTTTAAAAATAAATATCTACTTAATGCAAACCTTATTTTAGGCGCCAAAAGTAATAAGTTTTGAAGAAAAACTCGATTGAAAATGTACCCCTCCCCTTTTTAAGCAGAAAAAACATCGATGTATAATTTTTTCTTTTATAAAATAATAGCCAATTAAATAATTATCGAAATGAGTAAAAACGAAATCTCCAAAAAATTAATTATTTATTATTTTTTACATTTTATTTTTCGATTTTCGGTACTTATTTTCTCATAGAAAAGCCACCGTAAAAATTTTTTTTGTTTCTATTCATAACTTCGGTCTTTTATCTCTTTATATATACTGTAATTAGTATCGAAGATGACCAACTCGCAAAACATTTTACGCCCCCAACATAAGGGGGGTCAAAATTAAGTGACCTGAAAAAAATTAGAAAGTTTTGAAATCATTCATTGATACATAAACACTGAAAATTTCATTAAAATCCGATAATTTCCTGATTTTTGGTAAATAATTTTCTGTAGGGGGGCTAAAGTCATTTTGTCAAAAACGAATTTTAGGCTCCGTTTGCCAGTCCCTAATTAAATATATCCAATCACCAACATAATCCTGGTAATTTCTATTGCACTCTGACAGTTATTTTGCTCCATATAGAACTTAATCAATGGCTGAATGGAAGCATTTAAAACATATGTGCAAAATGTTGGGTTTTTGATAAAATATTTTATTAAAATACCTCTCGGACCATATAGGCTACATTCCCAAGGCGAAAAAGATGACTTTTAACTTGTAAAAATATGCGGTGGGCATTATTTTTTAGAGAAATATGTATAAAATCATGAGAAACATATCTGTATCTTGGTTGAGTTACCGTTTTTTCATGTTAGTTAATAATATATATTTTAATACACAAATTAGATGCTAAAAATTTTAGTTAGCTGCGTACAACGAAGTAGCCAATCAGAATACATCTTTCATTGACTGCTGATAAAATTAACCAATCACGATCACCGTAGCATGAGTTATCACTCAACATGTCTGCTTCAAGCGTGTAATGTAAACACACCAGAAAATAAATGTTCTATGTGTATTTTAATTTTAACTTGTTTTTGGCTACGTTAAATTTCAATTGATTTAACGGTGATTTTTTAAAATCATTAGGAGTTTGTTTAATGCTTCTTCTTTCGAGTGAATAAAAAAATTTTAAGATAATATTAACCTTTATGCAAGTTTTATTATGTTAAATATAGTAGGGGGGGGTAAATTACACGGGTAAAATTGGTGGTAACCACGGAAAATTTTAATATGTGCAACATTTACGCATAAAAAAAAATAGTATGATATTCAGGAGTCTATAAGCATTCATTTGGCCGCTTTTTATTTTCCCCCACCCTCAAAATTACAAATTAAATAAAAAACTAGAGCCTTTTTGGCCTTTGGGCCCGTAGCCTATTTTGGCTACGTTAAATTTCAATTGATTTAACGGTGAAAAAAATGTAAACATTGTTTTTCGTTTATAATTTGCATTATTTTTGTAAGCCGAAAAAAATATTTAAAAATCATTAGGAGTTTGTTTAATGCTTCTTCTTTCGAGTGAATAAAAATTTTTAAGATAATATTAACCTTCATGCAAGTTTTATTATGTTAAATATAGTAGGGGGTAAATTTCGCGGGGAAAATTGGTGGTACCCACGGAAAACTTTAATATGTGCAATATTTACGCATCAGAAAAATAGTATGATATTCAGGAGTCTATAGGCATTCATTTGGCCGCTTTTTTATTTCCCCCACCATCAAAATTACAAAAAAAAAAACTAGAGCCTTTTTGGCCTTTGGGCCCGTGGCCTATAGGTGGTAGTAGACCTCATAAAAAACTATTTCCCCTAATATATTTTAGAAAAAAAACTATTTCAGACATATATTCATCCAAAGGTAAGTAATTATGGAAATTCTCGTGAAAATTGGACCATTAATTTATTTTTCATAGAATTAAAAAAAAAACCTTAGTTTTAACTTGTTTTTGGCTACGTTAAATTTCTATTGATTTAACGGTGAAAAAATGTAAACATTGTTTTTCGTTTATAATTTGCATTATTTTTGTAAGCCGAAAAATTTTTTTTCAAATCATTAGGAGTTTGTTTAATGCTTCTTCTTTCGAGTGAATAAAGAAATTTTAAGATAATATTAACCTTTATGCAAGTTTTATTATGTTAAATATAGTAGAGGGCGGGGTTAATTTCACGGGGAAAATTGGTGGTACCCACGGAAAACTTTAATATGTGCAACATTTACGAAAAAAAAAAAATAGTGTGATATTCAGGAGTCTATAGGCATTCATTTGGCCGCTTTTTTTTCCCACCCCAAAATTTACAATTTAAATCAAAAACTAGAGCCTTTTTGGCCTTTGGGCCCGTAGCCTATATTGATTAAGTTGATTATTGTATTCATCATGTTTTTTAATATTATTCATTATAAAGTGAATAAAATTTCAAAAAGTAGGCAATACACAAAATTTTAATGATGTTTATTTTTGTTACGATTTTAATGTGATAACAAAAGCTCCATAAAATAATTGGACTTACCTTAGTAAGTAAATTAATCAATATGTTTAATATCAACGGTTTATCTGACATTTTATTTCTGTTTTTTAATGAAGATAAGTTGATCATAAATAACAGCTAGACATACCCAATTTTTTGTTGGATTTTTGTTTAACAACGAATTAGAATTTAATCAAACCGATTATTTAAGGTCAAATGTTGCAAAGTCGAAAAGTAGTCACATAATGATAGGATGGCAAAACCGGGATTTTAATTGCACGGAGATTGTTAAAAAATATTAAACGTCAATGAAAAAATGGAAAATTAACTTTTTGGTTTTATTTACGTTTAATATAGGGACTGGGCCCAAAAAATCAGCTTCTACTGAAGTTTTAAAGCAATTAAATAATAAATTTATTATTTTAGGTGAAACTTTGTTCTAAATTTTGATTAATGCATTAATTATTTTATTTCAAACTTATAATTTAGTATTTTGCTATGAAAAAAAAATATAAAATTCATTTTTAAAATAAAAAATATTCGATTTTAAGTTTAAAATGTTTATTTTAAAGATTTCCTTAGGAAAAATAAATATCTATTTAATGCAAACCTTATTTCTTTTTCGAAAAAAAGTATACGTTTTGAGAAAAACTCGATGAAATGTACCCCTCCCCTTTTTAAGCAGAAAAAATATCGATGCTATAAATTTTTTCTTTTATAAAATAATAGCCAATCAAATTAAATTATTCGAAATGAGAAATAAGTACCGAAACGAAAAATAAAATGTAAAAAAATAATAAATAATACATTTTTTTGGAGATTTCTTTTTTACTCATTTCGATAATTATTTGATTGGCTATTATTTTATAAAAGAAAAAAAATTTACATCGATATTTTTTCTGCTTAAAAGGGGAGGGGTACATTTTCAATCGAGTTTTTCTTCAAAACGTATACTTTTTTCGAAAAGAATAAGGTTTGCATTAAATAGATATTTATTTCTAGAATCTAAAAATATAACATTTTAAACTTAAAATCCGAATATTTTTTATTTTAAATGAATTTTATATTTTTTTTTTTCATAGCAAAAATACTAAATTAAAGTTTTGAAATAAAATAATTAATGCATTATAAACAAATTTAGACAAAGTTTCACCTAAAATAATAAATTTAATTATTTTTAATTCGCTTTTAAAACTCGTAGAAGCTGATTTTTTGCCAGTCCCTATATTAAACGTAAAATAAAACACTAAAAAGTTAATTTTCCATTTTTTCATTGACGTTTTAAAAATATTTTTTAACAATCTCCGTGCATATTAAAATCCCGCGTTTTGCACATCCCTATCATTATGTGACTACTTTTTCGACTTTGACAAACATTTGACCTTAAATAATCGGTTTGATTAATTCTAATTCGTTGTTAAAACAAAAATCCAACAAAAAATTGGGTATGTCTAGCTGTATATTTATGATCAACTTATCTTTCAATTAAAAACAGAAATAAAATGTCAGATAAACGTTGATATTAAACATATTGATTAATTTACTTAACTAAGTAAAGTCAATTATTTTATGGAGCTTTTGTTATCACATTTAAAATCGTAACAAAAAAAATAAACATCATAAAAAATTTGTGTATGTGCCTACTTTTGAAATTTTCATTCACTTTATAATGAATAATATTAAAACATGATGACTACAAATCACTTAATCAATAAAATAGGCTACGGGCCCAAAGGCCAAAAAGGCTCTAGTTTTTGATTTAAATTGTAAATTTTGGGGTGGGAAAAAAAAAGCGGCCAAATGAATGCCTATAGACTCCTGAATATCACACTATTTTTTTTTTTCGTAAATGTTGCACATATTAAAGTTTTCCGTGGGTACCACCAATTTTCCCCGTGAAATTAACCCCGCCCTCTACTATATTTAACATAATAAAACTTGCATAAAGGTTAATATTATCTTAAAAATTTTTATTCACTCGAAAGAAGAAGCATTAAACAAACTCCTAATGATTTGAAAAAAAATTTTTCGGCTTACAAAAATAATGCAAATTATAAACGAAAAACAATGTTTACATTTTTTCACCGTTAAATCAATAGAAATTTAACGTAGCCAAAAACAAGTTAAAACTAAGGTTTTTTTAAAAATTCTATGAAAAATAAATTAATGGTCCAATTTTCACGAGAATTTCCATAATTACTCACCTTTGGATGAATATATGTCTGAAATAGTTTTTTTTCTAAAATATATTAGGGGAAATATTTTTTTATGAGGTCTACTACCACCTATAGGCCACGGGCCCAAAGGCCAAAAAGGCTCTAGTTTTTTTTTTTGTAATTTTGATGGTGGGGGAAATAAAAAAGCGGCCAAATGAATGCCTATAGACTCCTGAATATCATATTATTTTTCTGATGCGTAAATGTTGCACATATTAAAGTTTTCCGTGGGTACCACCAATTTTCCCCGCGAAATTTACCCCCTACTATATTTAACATAATAAAACTTGCATGAAGGTTAATATTATCTTAAAAATTTTAATTCACTCGAAAGAAGAAGCATTAAACAAACTCCTAATGATTTTTAAATATTTTTTTCGGCTTACAAAAATAATGCAAATTATAAACGAAAAACAATGTTTACATTTTTTTCACCGTTAAATCAATTGAAATTTAACGTAGCCAAAATAGGCTACGGGCCCAAAGGCCAAAAAGGCTCTAGTTTTTTATTTAATTTGTAATTTTGAGGGTGGGGAAAAATAAAAAGCGGCCAAATGAATGCTTATAGACTCCTGAATATCATACTATTTTTTTTTTATGCGTAAATGTTGCACATATTAAAATTTTCCGTGGTTACCACCAATTTTACCCGTGTAATTTACCCCCCTACTATATTTAACATAATAAAACTTGCATAAAGGTTAATATTATCTTAAAATTTTTTTATTCACTCGAAAGAAGAAGCATTAAACAAACTCCTAATGATTTAAAAAAAAAATTTTCGGCTTACAAAAATAATGCAAATTATAAAAGAAAAACAATGTTTACATTTTTTCACCGTTAAATCAATTGAAATTTAACGTAGCCAAAAACAAGTTAAAATTAAAATACACATAGAACATTTATTTTCTGGTGTGTTTACATTACACGCTTGAAGTAGACATGTTGAGTGATAACTCATGCTACGGTGATCGTGATTGGTTAATTTTATCAGCAGTCAATGAAAGATGTATTCTGATTGGCTACTTCGTTGTACGCAGCTAACTAAAATTTTTAGCATCTAATTTGGGTATTAAAATATATATTATTAACTAACATGAAAAAACGGTAACTCAACCAAGATACAGATATGTTTCTCATGATTTTATACATATTTCTCTAAAAAATAATGCCCACCGCATATTTTTACAAGTTAAAAGTCATCTTTTTCGCCTTGGGAATGTAGCCTAAAAGGGACGTTATGATAAACAGAGAAATTTAAATTCAAGAAATTTTAAACATTTTAATTAAACCTTTTAATATAAGGGGTTGAAGATGTAGAAAAAAATAAAATATTTCGTCATACATACACGGTATAGTACGGATACATAGAGAGAAAAATGAAACAAAGACACGTTAATATTAAGGAGAATAATTGATGTAAAACCGGTTCAAATATGTTTTAAAATTAAAAATATTAATTTGTCGGTTTCTTAGGAGAACAAACAAACACTTACCTGTGTCTACCTTCACATGCGGAAGATTTTAGAAAATGTGAACAAAAATAGTGAAAATTATTTTTTTTTCTCCGTGTTTACTTCCGCCGGTGTATATGGAATATGTGTCTACCTATTATTGATCCTCGTCATTCTCTCATAGACAAGACAAAACAATGTGGCGCTTCACCTCAGACGCCCAAACCAATGCCCTCTAAGATATAGTTGTATCTTAGAGGGCATTGCCCAAACCATCTCCTTGGTTTAGCATTAAAGAATTTAGGCCGCCCCGTCAACTTTACTTGCAACATTATCAGCAGCAGCAGCACCACGTTTAATATAAAGAACATAGCTACTGGCAAAATGAGCCTAAAATGCGTTTTTGACAAAATGACTTTAGCCCCCCTACAGAAAATAAATTACCAAAAATCAGGGAATTATCAGATTTTAATGAAATTTTCAGTGTTTATTTATCAATGAACGATCTTTATAATGCATTATTTATTTTATTTCAAAACTTTCTCATTTTTTTTCAGGTCACTTAATTTTGACCCCCCTTATGTTGGGGGCGTAAAATGTTTTGCGAGTTGGTCATTTTCGATACTAATTACAGTATAAAGAGATAAAAGACCGAAGTTATCAATAGAAACAAAAAGATTTTTTACGGTTGTTGTTTTATGAGAAAATAAGTACCGAAAATCGAAAAATAAAATGTAAAAACTTATAAATAATTAATTTTTTGGAGATTTCTTTTTTACTCATTTCGATAATTATTTAATTGGCTATTATTTTATAAAAGAAAAAATTATACATCGATGTTTTTTCTGCTTAAAAAAAGGAGAGGGTACATTTTCAATCGAGTTTTTTTTCAAAACTTATTACTTTTGGCACCTAAAATAAGGTTTGCATTAAGTAGATATTCATTTTTAGAATCTAAAAATATAACATTTTAAACTTAACATCGAGATTTTCATATTTTAAATGAATTTTATATATTAATTTTTCATAGCAAAAATACTAAATTAAAGTTTTGAAATAAAATAACTGATGCATTATAAAATTCATTAATTGTTAAATCAATACTGAAAATTTCATTAAAATCCGATAATTACCTGATTTTTGGTAAATTTTTTTTGCAATCGCGAATGTTACAGTAAAATTGTAAAAGAGGCTGAATGGCGGATCACATCGGAATTGACCAAAACAAATGGTTTTAAATCTTTTAAAAATAAACTGCATATGTAATGATATTTTTCTTTTTTTAATGATGGTCATTATGCTACTACTTATTGATTTAGACAAAGTTTGACCTTAAATAATAGATTTCTTTGGACAAATGGAATGAAAATAGCTGTACTAGAATTAAAAATGACTGTATGAAAAATATAAAAACTAAATGAAAAATTCATCCCTTTTTTTAAATCCTGAAAATGACATTTTACGGTAGATCTCCAAGATATAATGGACATAGGGAAATGAGTCATTTTATTGAAAAGACAATGGAAAAAGTTTATCCATCTCTTTTGAAAAAGCTCTTTAAATTAATATTCTCATAAGTGAGAAATGAGGTAATAATTCACCTGATTCTAGTATCAGTATTTGTAACTCTGGAGACACCAAATGATTCCAATTTCCACAAATTGATATTTATGCCAGTGGAATTTCTTTGGACAAGTGGAATGAAAATAGCTGTACTAGAATTAAAAATGACTGTATGAAAAATATAAAAAATAAATGAAAAATTCATCCCTTTTTTTAAAAAATGGATCAGTTTCTCGCCTTTGCATGTGCTATTTAAAAGGACTTGTATCTAACCAGGATCTTTGCGATTCCTGGGAAAATGTTCTACCGACTAAGCAACATGATCCTTCGCGTATTAATGTTTAGAAATTCTTGCAAAATTGAATGTAGCATTTTGTAAATATTAAAATCAGAACTCTACAATACTACTAATATTTCAGAATAGCGAGAAGAAAATCTTTACATCAAATTTTCTAAATTAAAAAAAAAAATTAAAAAATCTCTACATCAAATTTTCTAAATTAAAATGAAAAAAATCTCTACATCAAATTTTCTAAAAAATCCTACAGAAACATAGTTCTACAGAAAACCTTTTTTTGAAATGAAAAGATAAAAGAATACTTTGTAATCAACTGTCAAAATTTATAACACACTGAAAAAATACATCTTTTTATGGGAACGATCAGTGACCTTGCCAACTCAAAATGAAAGAATTCACAATTTGAGTCTTAGTCAGGTGTTTGTAAAACATGTGTTTGTAAAATCTAGTAACTTAAATGAAGATGGTAAAAGAAAAAATTCCAATTCCAGTCAATACAATAGTAAAACAACTATCAGAAACCAACCTGCCAACCATTATATATAGCGTTAAGTACGTTAGTCAATTTTGGTGTCAAAACATTATATATATCATATTACGTAACAGGTGTATTGATAACGAGTGTTTGTAATTGTCTTTTTAAATGTGAGCTCGATGAAAATGATGTTTTGCACACTTCACAAGAAAATGGTTTATCTACGGTATGTGTTTGTATATGCGACCTCAAACTAGAAATCTTAGAAAATACTGATCCCAATACACTGTATATGGTTTCTATCCTGTGTGTATTTGCATGTGCTTTTTCACCTGTGATCTCCTAGAAAAGGCTGATCCACAAATTTCACAAGAAAATGGTTTCTCTCCAGTGTGTATTCGCATGTGCCTTTTCATCTGTGATCTCCTAGAAAAGGCTGATCCACAGATTTCACAAGAAAATGGTTTCTCTCCAGTATGTGTTCGCATGTGTCTTCTCAAATTGGAATTACTTGAAAATGCAGTTTTACACCATTCACAAGAGAATGGTTTCTCCCCATTGTGTATTCGCACATGGATTTTCAAAGAGGATCTTTCAGAAAATGCTGATCCACACACATCGCAAGAGAATGGTTTCTCTCCAGTGTGCGTTCTCATGTGGCTTTTTAAATTTGAACTCATAAAAATGCTGATCCACAGACTTCACAAGAAAATGGTTTTTCTCCAGTGTGTGTTCGAATGTGTTCTTTTAAATGGGAACGCAAAGAAAATGCTGATCCACAGATTTCACAAGAAAATGGTTTCTCTCCAGTGTGTGTTCGCATGTGGCTTCTCAAATTGGAATGAACTGAAAATGCAGTTTTGCATAATTCACAAGTGAATAGTTTCTCTCCAGTGTGTTTTCGAAAGTGGCGTTTCAAAGAGAAACTCTCAGAAAATGTTGATCCACAGACATCACAAGAGAATGTTTTCTCTCCGGTATGTGTTTTCATGTGTCTTTTTAAATGTGAACTCCTAGAAAATGCTGATCCACAAATTTCACAAGAAAATGGTTTATCTCCAGTGTGTTTTCGGGTGTGTCTTTTCAAACTGGAACTCTGAGAAAATTCTGACCCACAAACCTTGCAAGAATATCCTTTCTTTTCAGTGTTTGTTTTCATATCTGTTTTTAATTCTAATCTATGTGAAAATGCTGATCTGCACAGTGTAGAAAATTTGGCTTTCACTGGAGTCTGCAATTATGAATATGAATTTTATTGATAAGGCTTATGTACTGAAATTTTCAAAAGAAATAAATTTTCTTGTGAGCTATCAATATATAGATCCACACACTTTGCAAGGATATATTTTTGTTTGATTTATGTTTGAAGGTCACTTTTGAGTTTTGAAAGTATTATTTTCAATAATGTTATCTGTGAAGAAATAAAAATTAAAGAATTAATTAAAAAAGAATGTGGATATAAATATATTATTTGGAATGATAACACAATCATTTTATATTTCAATTAACTAAAATGTATTATATAATTTATGCTAAACCATAAATAAAATTCTTATGCAACTGCTTAACAAATAAGGAAGTACATTTTATGGGATGTAATATACGAGGGAGACATTATTTGCACTCTTTTTTTGTGGAAGCCAAGACAATCGTGATTTATTTGAGAGGCAGAACCATAAATTAATTTTCATGACTAATATCTCCTGGTGTGTTACGCGTGTCCGGTCATTTATAAGGTTCACTGCACATTGGTGATGTGGGAGGGAGATACTTTTGAGATTTCCTCAGGGAAATATGCTCTTTCAAGCCACAAACTTTGAGAATGACTGAGGCTTGTAGTGGGTGCTTTGGTAGACAATATTGTGTTCTAGGATATGCATGTTATTTGTTGATGTAAGGAAAGTATATGGAGAATAAGAAGGAGTGGGTTGCTGTGCATGCCAGCCAAAATGGTCGGCTAGGAACCCGTGTAAGCGTGTATGCGATAGTCAATGGTCAGGGGAGAAAGAGGTCGAGAAAAGCCTTTTAATAATGGAATTGGATCTTCAAGGGTCTTGTCAGTGAGATCTTATTTATGACGAAGGGTGTCGTGACATTCCCCATACCTGGGATCCAAGGAATATCAGCTAATTAGTTAGGGATATGTTTCATTCAGTCTTTTTGGCCTCAATTCAATTCACCCCCTTCAATGTTCCTCAAGATTTTGTCAAATATATCCAATCTCCAATATAACCCTGATCATTTTTATTGTACTCCAGTTATTTTGCTCCATATAGACTTGTTATACCAAAAATTGGTCTGCTACAGTTTCTTTTTAAAACGAATTAAAATTAATTAAATCTATTATTTAAGGTCAAACTTTTGTCTAAAATGATAAGTAGTAACATAATGACCATCATTAAAAAAAAGAAAATATGCAATTTATTTTTAATACATATAAAAGGATTTTTTGTCAATTTCGATCCATTCGACCATTTTGGCTCTTTTCAACTGGCTTGTAATGGCTTGTTTACGAATTTAATGTAACATTCACAACTGCAAAAAAATTTACCAAAAATCAAGCAATTATCCCGTTTTTAAAATTTCAGTATTGATTTATCAATTAATGAATTTTATAATGCCTCAGTTATTTTATTTCAAAATGTTAATTAAATATTTTTGCTATGAAAAATGAATACATAAAATTCATTTAAAATAAAAACTATTCTGATGTTAAGTTCAAAATGTTATATTTTTAGATTCTAGAAATAAATATCTATTTAATGCACACCTTATTTTAGTCAAACAAAGAAGAAAACCTCTATTGAAAATGTATCCCCCCTTTTCAGCAGAAAAATATCGATGTATAATTTTTTCTTTTATAAGAAAATAGCCAATTAAATAGTTATCGAAATGAGTAAAAAAGAAATCTCCAAAAATTATTTATTAATTTTTTTTTACGTTTTATTTTCCGATTTTTGGTACTTATTTCCTTATAAAATATTCCACTTAAATTTTTTTTTCTATTTACAACTTCGGTCTTTGATCTCTCTATTTATACTGTAATTAGTTTAAAACAAGGACTAACACGCCAATATTTTACAACCCCAAAGTAATGGGGTCAAAATTAAATGACCTGAAAAAAATGAGAAAGTTTTGAAATAAAATAAATAATGCATTATAAAGATCATTCCTTGATAAATAAACACTGAAAATTTCATTAAAATCTGATAATTCTCTGATTTTTGGTAAATTATTTTCTGTAGAGGGTGGGCTAAAATCATTTCAACCTGCTCCCTTGATTTAAAGGGACAGCGCTGGGTGTATTGCCCAGTGCCTAAGGCGCCCCCTTTGAGAGGTATGCCAACGGGACCAGCACATTGTTGCACCCACCACCCATGGTTTGTCCCACATTAATAGGGCCTTGTGCCTAACCCATACTGAGGCACTTATTCCTTTTTTTAAATTCTTAATTCATTTTGCATTAAGGAATTAAGAAATTTTCTACAATACAATCTCTTATTAAATTAATTGAAATATTTGCATTAAAGAAATAAAGAGATTTTCTACAATACAATCTCTTATTAAATTAATTTAAATATTTGCCTTAAAGAAATAAAGAAATTTTCTACAATACAATCTCTTATTTAATTGAAATATTTGCATTAAAGAAATAAAGAGATTTTCTACAATACAATCTCTTATTAAATTAATTGAAATATTTGCATTAAAGAAATAAAGAGTTTTTCTACAATACAATCTCTTATTAAATTAACTGAAATATTTGCCTTAAAGAGATTTTCTACAATACACTCTCTTATTAAATTACAATATTGACCAATCAAGTCCAGCAAGGTTTATTGTAATCTAATATTCAAATAACCACAAATATAGAAGCATAAAATATTCAATTTTTTGTCTATTAATCTATATATTGTATACAAATAATATCTACATAAAATATTTTTCTTTCTTTTTATAAAATGGCTAAAACACATTTTGGCAGGAATTAAATAATTTCTTAAATTTTATGAGAAATAATAATAATGTAAAAAACTATGAAAAACACTTTATTACACAATCAATGGTGATTATGATAAATAGAAAAATTTAACTTGAAAATGAAAATGAAAATTTACATTTTAGAATTAGGTGATGAAGATAATATTAAACTCAGACTTTTTTGTCAGAAATTTAAACAATTATAAAACATTAATATTTATGAAAAAGTGAAAAAAAAAATCTAAAATTTGTAGAAATGACTATGTAGTGCAAAGGAGAAAGACACCCATGAGTACTCACCACCAGTAAGACCTTAAAAGATTAGGAAAATCAGCACACTAGAGAAGGGGAGATTTATTGGGAAAAGCACCTGATAATCAAATAATTCCCTGATTTTTGGTAATTTTTTATCAATCAGTAAAATGCGTCAATGACGTCACAATTGTGGTCCTGTACCAGTCACGATATGAATTATTTCCATGACTAAAACATGTGTCACCGGTGAGCTGCTTTTTTGATGCGCTCTGTGCCCAAACTATGTTTCTTTGACCCACAGAACTGGGATTGATGCAACCTAGTCGGAGTGTCTTTGTGATGGGTTGAGAAATTAGTAGCAATGAGTTGACATGCCATTAACAAAAACAACAGTTTTATTCATATATAATGAATGAGTACATTTTGCACACTAGGTTGGAGAGAAGAGACACGATGAGAAGCTTTGTCTGGCATTTTGTTTTATGTGGATTAGTTCTTTATGGAATTATTCTTGGCAAGAGTCTATTTCTTCTAGTGGCAATTTTCTTATTTCAGGAATCCTGAATTCCTTGTGAGCCTGTGACAAACTTTGTTTTTGGCAATCTGGCCTCCGACTAAAAAATTTACAATTCAGAGCGAGTGTTTATTGAAAATTTGTAGCCATCCCAGTCATCATGACAAGATCAGCAAGTGCTGACCCCAAAAAACCAATGACAGCTTTTGACAGTTCAATAAACAATATCATCTGATTTGACAGCCAGCAAGTCACTACTGTAACCTTTTCTGGCTAAACTTGCAAATCGGTCTCAAAATTAAAACGGAAAATTTTGCAACGCATCAAACTAAAGTCAGGTAAGTCAGGTTAGTAATTGTTTTATTTCATTTATTTAACGAATTTTGAAATATTTTTCTAAACTCCACATAAATATTTTAGTTTAGAAAATATTTCAAGTTCACAATGATTTGCAAGTTTAGCCAAATTTTGACAACGATTTGCAACACATTAAACTAAATTTTGAAATCAAAATTAATTTTAAAAATCCAATTCAAAATACTTTCCTTTTTTATTTTGGTAAGTCAGGTTAGTAATTGTTTTATTTCATCTATTTGACGAAGCTTAAAATATTTTCTAAACTAAAATATTTGTGCAGTTTAAAAAATATTTCAAGATTTGTTAAATAAATGAAATAAAACAATTACTAACCTGACTTTAGTATGATGTGTTGCAAATTGTTGTCAAAATTTTCTGTAATAATTTTGAAGCCGATTTGCAAGTCTAGCTCCTTTTCTTCTATCTATAGACACAAGGTAAAACCAGAATTTATACGATATTTAGATTTTTGCATTTTAACAAAACCATTTACATTAACTAAAAAAAAAAAAACTTCTATACACTTTCCTTTTTCATTAAAAATTACTTGACACCAACAAAAGAACTCATCATGTTATACAATTGTTTATACCTATCTATATATTAATACACTTGTCCTTAAATATTCTGTTTGTTATTATGCTGCAACACCAATGACACCGTTCAAATTGTCCGAGATGCAATGCAAAACTGTAAATACAAATTATCTGGTGTTGTTTAATTGCAGATTTCTTATTTGCCACCAAAATACGTCACATGATCAGTTTAGGCTATATTGAAGGAAGAAACATATCTTGCAAAAAAGAAATAATGAACATAAAGAGTTGTTACAAAGAAAAACAGTTAATTCAAAGATCAAATAATCCGATTGGAGAAAAATTACACAGTTATCTTGAAAAATAAGTAAAACAATCCTTTTTTTTTGCAACAGGATCAGTTTCTTTATTGATACTTTTTAGAAGAATTCTGTATTCATGGTTCTTTTACTAAAAAGCTCTCATATCAAAACTTATAAAAATCTTCTGATATATTTATTCAGACTCTTATCTTTATAGAAAAAAAGTAAACATCATTTTTGTCAGTTCATTTTTTCATATTTCATAAAATAAAATAGGTGTGTGGGGGGTGGGGGTGTAGACCTAATAAAAAATCCCCTAATATATATTTAGGAAACAAATTATTTCAGACATATTTTCATCAAAAGGTAAGTAATTATGGAAATTTTCATGAAAATCGGACCATTAATTTTTAAAAGTCTCTAGTTGTAACTTGTTTTTTACTACGTTAAATTTCAATTGATTTAACGGAGCAAAAATGTAAACATTGTAAGCTGAAAATTCAAAAAAAAATTATCAGGAATTTTTTCAAATTGACAATAAATTTTGAGATAATATTAACCTTTATGCAGGGGGGGGGGATTTAACAGGGTAAATTGGTGGTAACTATATTTCACCCACTTTTAAAAAAGAAACATTCAAAATGGTCTTGTATCCTTAAATGCCCAACGTAAAATTTAAATTAATTTTTTTTAAAAGTTAGGTGTTTGTTTCACTTGTATTATTAGAATTTGTGAATTACGAAAGATATTTTGGTAGGATTTATTTTATATATAATGAAATTGCAATTTATCGTTTAATAAGTTCCTCTTGATTTTTTTCTTTTGGGAAATTCCATGGGTCCCACAAATTATTATTCAGTCACGGAAAATGTTCGGCTGAACTTGCACAAAGGTGTCAAAATTAGGGTGACCCATAAAAAAACAGAACCCACAAATTTTGTAATAAAACTGTTAATTTTAACTATGGGGTCTAGAGTTAGGTTTAGGATTAGGGTTAGGGTTAGGGTTGGGATTTAGGGTTAGTTTAATGGGAAAATGAATAAATAATTTGGATTCTGCTTTTCTGGGTCACCCTGTATACCGGTGACCCAGAAAAAACAGAACCCACAAATTTTGTAATAAAACTGTTAATTTTAACTGTTGGAGTTTAGGGGTTGGATTTAAGGTCAGTTTAATGGAAAAATATAGGGAGTAGCAAAAAAAAATTGGATACTACGAGTTTTAAAAGCGAATTAAGAATAATTAACTCTATTATTTAAGGTTAAACTTTGTCTACATCGATAAGTAGTACCATAATAACCATCATTAAAAAAGAAAAATATCATTACATATGCAGTTTATTTTTAATAGATTTAAAAGTATTTGTTTTGGTCAATTTTGTTCGCCGACGCCATTTTGGCTGTTTTTCAATGGTTTTAAGTGCTTGTTTACAATTTTACTGTAACATTCGCGATTGCAAAAAATTTTACAAAAAATCAGGTAATTATCCGATTTTAATTAAATTTTCAGTATTTATTTAACAATTAATGAATTTTATAATGCATCAGTTATTTTATTTCAAAACTTTAATTTAGTATTTTTGCTATGAAAAATTAATATATAAAATTCATTTAAAATATGAAAATCCCGATGTTAAGTTTAAAATGTTATATTTTTAGATTCTAAAAATAAATATCTACTTAATGCAAACCTTATTTTTTTTAGACGAAAGTAATAAGTTTGGAAGAAAAACTCGATTGAAAATGTACCCCCTCCCCTTTTGTGCAAGTTCAGCCAAATGTTCTTAAAATCAGATAATTAGCCAATTTGGAATGTTGCAGTTTATCCCGATTGTAAATAAAATACTACTAGCCTCACAAAGCATGTGACTAGATATGGCAACCATGTTGGTTTCGGGAATTTAAAAAAAAAAAACACTTAGAAATGGTGTATGTGATTTCATGGTGCAAAAATAATATTTAAATCATTTTTTTTTCAAATGACTAAAACATATTAAAGTTAGAATTAAATGATTTCTAATTATCTTTTCTTTTTATAATAGGTAAATACGTGAACTTTTTCGAAAGAGTGAGGCATAAAGAAAAAACTTATATTTGTTGCAGCAGCCATGTTGCTCCTGCTGATAATACCTTTTTTCTTTTTTAACAATAAGCCATCTTGCTACTGGCTACTCCTTTCTTTTGTTGCAGCTGATATTAGCTATACAAAATGTCAAAACTGCTGCTACATCGACCTTCACCTGTGGTTCCACACAGGCATATTGCTTTTACGACATTAAAAGCATCTGTGTTGTTTCTCATAACTTGTATTATTGATAAACTTTGAAGATTAAACGATTACAGTTTCGTCACACATATTTATAGTATAAATATGGGTAATAAAGGACTATTTGCTCGTAAATTCCTACCATAAAATAAACTAAACCCCCATTTTATGTCCGTGTTTTTGCAATAAATGTTTTATTTTTCTTGCACCCGTTATGTTACAATATTAAATATATTTCCTTTATTTATTTTAATATTCACTTCAATGTGTATATTCTAAAAGCTTTTATTTTGTGAGAATGTTTAGTTTTAAAGTGGGGGTTCGTTTTTACACTTCAACTTTTTACTCGTAAATTCCTACCATCAAATGCCCAAGCCTAATTTTATGGCAGGAATTTACGAGTAAAAAGTTGAATATTACTTTTTGTTGTTATTTCTTTTCTTTTTGGCTTTGCTACTCTAAAATAAAAACGTCAGATTTTAATCATCGTCAATGAAAAAACAAAATTACGGTCATAAAAGGAGGATCCAATTTATGGTTAAATTGTAAAACGAGCCCCCACTTTAAAACTAAACATTCTCACAAAATAAAAACTTTTATAATATGCACATCGAAATGAATATTAAAATAAATAAAGAAAATATATTTTGTATTGTAAAATAACGGGTGCAAGAAAAATAAAACATTTAATAAAAAAACACGGACATAAAATGGGGGTTCAGTTTATTTTATGGTAGGAATTTACGAGCAAATAGTCCTTCATTAACTAAATATGTATATTTATAAAATATGTATAAATTTTATACATACATACTGTATGTATGTATATGTATGTATATGTATATATGTAACATACACCTAGACTGAAAAAGGAGACAAATACACTTTAATAACGGGGACTATATTTGATTTAAAACCAGTTCAAATACGTTTTAACATTAAAAATGTTACTTTTTGATTTATTAGGAGAATAAATAAATACTTACCTATGTCTATCTTTCTTTTAGAAAATCTGAGCAAAAATAATAACAATAATGTTTTCCCCCCTTTTTACTTCCACAGGTGTATATGGAATATGTGTCTACCTAGAAAAGACCAAACAGTGTGGATCTAAAGGAACACATAGACCCTAAGTGTCGGATCCTACATATTCAATTGCAAACTAAATCTTCATCTGTCTGCTTCATCTCCAGAAATCATTACAATGTGATTAAACAAAACATCATTTATCTCCCTTTAACTATCATATTGAACATACCTAATTGCACTGATATTTTATGGCAAATATCTAAAATACATCTTTAATAAAAATAATTATCTTCTTCTTCTTCTCTCTCTCTGTCTGTCTCTCAGTACCATACCCCTCCCTCTTACTACCATACACTGCTCTCTTTCATTTTTAACTATTAGCATATGTCTTCTTTTCATTTTTTTCCCCAATAATACCATATCTCTCCTGATTTTTTTCAGTAATACCATCTCTCTGTCTCTCTTTCTCTTTGACATTTTTCAGTAGTACCTTCTCAGTATCTCGTTCTTTGATTTTTTTCTAGTAATACCCTTCTCTCTCTCTCTCTCTCTCTCTCTCTCTGATATTTTTTTTTACTAATACCCCTTCTCTCTCTCTCATTTTTTTCAATATTACCATCTTTTCCTAAACATCTGCCTCTGTTTATTACCTCCCCCCTCTCTCTCTCATTTTTTCAGTATTACCATCTCTGTCTTACTTTTTCTAAACATCTGCCTCTGTTCATCACCCCCTCTCTCTCTCATTTTTTTCAATATTACCATCTCTGTCTTACTTTTTCTAAACATCTGCCTCTGTTCATCACCCACCCCTCTCTCTCTCATTTTTTTCAGTATTACCATCTCTGTCTTACTTTTCTAAACATCTGCCTCTGTTCATCACCCTCTCTCTCTCTCTCTCTCTCTCTCTCTCTCATTTTTTTCAATATTACCATCTGTCTTACTTTTTCTAAACATCTGCCTCTGTTCATCACCCCACCCTCTCTCTCTGATTTTTTTCTGTATTACCATCTCTGTCTTACCTTTTCTAAACATCTTCCTCTGTTCATCACCCCCTCTCTCTCTCTCATTTTTTTTCAATATTACCATGTCTTACTTTTTCTAAACATCTGCCTCTGTTCATCACCCCCCTCTCTCTCACACACACACACACACACAAACACCTGTCCATGCTTTACTTTTTCACTTCAAAAATCAATTTTTTCTTTTTTCTATTTTTATTTCATCAAATTGAAATTAACATTTTTATATCCACTACCTCAAACATAATCAATAATACACTAGGAAAATGTTCTCTTTCTCTTCCAAATCCCATCATCATTTATGTTGATCATTTACCATGTTTTATTAAGAATTCTGGGGTATGGGGTTATTGTCCCTTGTCTGCGAGCCTCTGTTTCAAAACAACCAATCATGAGCCAGCATACTTTGGCGCCAAACCCAAAAGTGTGAGACTCACTCTCTTCTGAATCAACACTCGCCGGAGACGGACCGCACAAAAGGTCACTCCTACTATACTACAACAGAACTGGAGTCGGACGCAAACAGAAGTCCAGCTATATCCGAACTATAAACAGAAGGCCGTAGCAAGGGGCTCCGTTAATACCCCATATCCCAGGATAAACAGCTAAGTGACATTTATATAAATATTATATATATATATATATGAGTAAGAAAAGGTGGAATGAAAACATCACACAATGCTGTTAAAGAAGAAAACAATTTATAATATAATCATAGCTGATATTGATCAATATTTCGATTTTACAAAAATCATCATCAGAGCTCATTCACTCCCGTAGTTGTTTGGGTCGGAGAGGAAAGTCAAAATGAGTTTACAAAACAAAAAACCTTAATACTGAAAAAAAAAACGAAAGACGTTACAATATTCACCAACGTGGGCATTTCGCGCCATATATATGTCGGTCATGATCCATGTATATCTTTTGTCAACAAATGTAGCGAATTTTTGAGATGTTGGCAACAAGGCGAAAACAATTTAAACGGAAGGGGATGGGTGTTAAGAAATGTGACGGTTGGAATTCAAAAGACTTTTAGTAAAGGAATTTTTTACGATTAAATGTTTTTATTATTTAAATTTTATTTTTAAGTTCTGTAATTCATAAATGATTAGATATTTACTGTAATTAGTTTTTATATATAAAGTGAAAAAGTTATGAGCGGAATATGTTAATATTTTAGAAAAGGAGTGATGTTTTCATTCCACCTTTTCTTACTCATATTGTCGGATTCATTTCCTTTCTTTTAACTTATATATATATATATATATATTATATACTTGACCGCAAACGAGACTAAAGTTTGCAAGTTCTATATCTAATACAAGTCTTTTATTCACACCTTGTCGTTCGTTTTACTTCTTTGACTCTTAACCTGTGTGCCACATTTGCGGTTAACTCCACACAAACCTAGGAGTACTGCCGCTAGTGTTACTAATCTTTATAGTTTAGCTATGTCTATTTAGCTGCAACACTTGGACTCTAACAAAAGCCTTTTCACTTTTCACTTAACAGCAACCCCTGAAAGACTATCACCTTCTGCTACAGTCACAATAAACTTAAGCATATAGTCTCACCAAAGAAAATGATACCACTATAATGATGCACAACAAAAACAAAAATGTAATGGTTCACTCACTGGATGTTGATACAGATTTCATTGATATTGTCACTGGAGTTTGACATTAGCACTATTTCTATTTATAATTTGCCTGGTCTAACAAAAAAAAAAAAAAAAAAAGAGGTCACACTAAGAAAGGCAAGAAACAGATGATATCTTGCTTTAACCATTACAGATGCAGACTACACTCATGATCTAGAGCTTATTGCAATTATACCAACGAATCACAGCTACATGGCCTGGAGAAAGTAGGAAGAGGTATTGGCATTTATGTTAACTCAGATAAAAAAAGATTTCATGTCCTTTAAACAAGATGGTGACATCTCCACATTGGATAGTAAACCTCTGAAATTAGTACACCAGTTCACATACCTAGGCAGCAATGTCTCATCTACAGAAACCCATGGCAATAATATACATAGAAAAATCGTGGAATGCCATTGCTGATAAGATAAAGCAAGAATATTTCTCAGTTGTAGCCATGTCAGTGCTACTGTGTGGCTGAACCTCTTGAACTATAACAAAACACTCAGAGAAAACGCAAGATGTGAACTACACAAGGATGCTCTGTGCTGTATTGAAGAAATCCTGGAAACTACACCCACAATAAGGTATGTATGACTTTTATGAAAACTCTTTTTGAATATTTGTCCAGTTTTTCATGATTGATTCAAACTTTAAAAAAAAAATGAATCAAAAGGAAGCAATAAGCAATAAGCAAATGACATAGAGATCATATGATCAAAAATCCAGCTACATAATAATTTGTAATTCTTTCTTTTGTCTAGATAATGCTGGTAACGTAAAATGATGTTGTCGTAGGTACACAATAGCAGGGTATGCAGGGTTAGCCTCCAACCAAAGAAAATGACATACTAAAGAAAATACAAAGGGTTACTGAAGTAAGAGTTTAACATATTTATTTACATAATACAAAATACATAAACTAAACATCATACAAGAGTGTATTCCCACTAACAAAGTATTCTTCCTAGCAGAGGGTTTCTTTCCATCTAATTCTTTAGTCTTGGACTTAGATTAAAACTCATTTGAGTACATTTTCTCTTTAATGACTTCATTCTTAGTGGCTATCATGGATGAGTCAAAAGCTTTTAGTAAAAAGTCAACAGTATCTTTAGTCTTGGACTAAGATTAAAACTCATTTGAGTACATTTTCTCTTTAATGACTTCATTCTTAGTGGCTATCATGGATGAGTCAAAAGCTTTTAGTAAAAAGTCAACAGTATCTTTAGTCTTGGACTAAGATTAAAAACTCATTTGAGTACATTTTCTCTTTAATGACTTCATCCTTAGTGACTATCATGGATGAGTTAAAAGCTTTTAGTAAAAAAGTCAACAGTATCGTTAGTCTTGGACTAAGATTAAAATTCATTTGAGTACAATTTCTCTTTAATGACTTCATCCTTAGTGACTATCATGGATGAGTTAAAAGTTTTTAATCAACAGTATCTGACACATATTAATTCTAAAACTCAGTGTCTTTAGTCAGTCGGTTAAGAGGGCTAATCTGTAGGTCGCGTGTCACCTGATACATGAGAGTTCCTACAAATATAGAGGGTATATGTGGTACTGGAGGCATTGTATTGGTAGATATGAAGTATTAGGTGTTGTATATTTCATATGTTAATTTCACTAATATAAACAATTGAATAATAAAACAGGTTGGACTGATTATATCTCAATCCCTCTGTCATGTTAAAGAGCCCAGATCTACCTACTATTTACTAATAGCAGGAGGAAGTTGGATTCATGCCCATCCCAAAGTTTTAAGGTCTATGTGAAAAGCAAACAGTTTCATCCAGGATTTGAACTCAGATCACTGTGTCCATTTCCTATGATGAAAAGAAATAAACTAAAATATGAAAAAATTAAATTGAATAACACGACCTAATATTTTGTACCTCCTTCCTAAAAAACATTGGAGTATTCTTTAATCTTATTTTTGGAATCTGTAAATTATTTTAAACCAGTAAACATATTTATTAGAGTTTTAAAGCAATTCTGTTATGAATAAATCAAACAGGGTAACTTAAATAAAAAAAGTATTTTTTAGCCCAAAATGCACTAGGAAATGGATTTTTTGTCCAAATATCCAAAATTATCACTGCTTCAGCTTTTCTTAATGTTTTAGTACATGTTATTATGCTACTGATGACTGACAAGTATAGATGATGCTAATGGATTAAACAAAAATATTTTGATTTCGGGACGGTTCAACCCCCATTTGGGATGGTCAATAATTTTTGTTCAGGGCTGTCATGAAAAAAGTTAGTGTTGGGGCCAGAAATATATATATATATATATATATATATATATATATATATATATGTGTGTGTGTGTGTGTATTTGGGCAGCATTTTTTCATTTATGCATGTTGAATTAAACAGAAGACACAACTGTTTAACAATTTTATTTTTGATCTTTTCGAGTTTTCTGGCCAACTTTTAAATATTTTAAAATTACATTCATGCCCCCCACTCTAATTACCGAAATATTCTAATGGAAAATAATGGTTGCTATGCTATGTTTGCATAGAATAGACATGTGTTTATATAGTACAATCATATCCCTAACAAATTTGAAAAGTTGGCAGATTTTAATAGATAAGATAGAAAGAGAAAAATGTCTTGATGAGAATGAAAGGGTTATTTATTTAATGACCAAAATAAACTAGACATCAGCGTTAGTATGGTCAGATGTAACTAGACAAAAAGGTCAATTTTTAAGGTATGTTAGTTGATATTAAAATGTCAATTGCAATTATATCCTTAAACAAAATAAACTAGTCATCAGCGTTAGTATGGTCAGATGTCACTAGACAAGAATATACATTTTTAAGGTATTTTAGTTGATATTAAAGCAGGGCCAGATTAGCTCAGTCAGTAGAGTATTTGGCTTGAAACCACAAGGTTCCTAGTTCCTTAAAAAAAATAAACTAGTCATTAGTATTAATATGGTCAAATTTCATTAGACAAAAATAAAGTTATTTTAGTTGATATTAAAATGTCAATTGAATCTATTTCCTGTGAAAATTTCAAACCTTACAATATCTCATTTGTGTTTACAAACATGTCTCTTGAAAAAATGGTGATCCCCACACTTTACAATAGATTCTCTCTTGTATGAGTATGTTATTCCTTAAACTGCAATTATCTGAAAATACTGATCATCACTCTTCACAAGAAAATGGTTACTCTCTAGAGTGTGTATGCATGTGTCTTCTTAATTGTGAATTTGTTAAAAAACTGATCCACAGACTTCACAAGGAAATGGTTTCTCTTCTGTGTGCATATGTAAATGTTTTTTTAAAGATGATTTCACAAAATTCACAAGAAAATGGTTTCTATCCTGGGTGTGATCGCATGTGACTTGTTAAAGATTTTTTCTGTGAAAATGCTGATCCACACACTTCACATGAAAATGATTTCTCTCCTGTGTGTATACGCACGTGATTTGTTAAATTACCTTTCTGTGAAAATGCTGATCCACATACTTCACATGAAAATGGTTTCTCTCCTGTATGTGTACGCATGTGATTTTTTAAAACAGACTTCATTGAAAATGCTGATCCACACTCTTCACACGAAAATGGTTTCTCTCCCGTATGTGTACGCATGTGATCTATAAAATGGGATTTTATTGAAAATGATGATTCACACACTTCACACGAAAATGGTTTCTCGCCTGTATGTATACGCATGTGAATTGTTAAATTGGATTTTTGTGAAAATGCTGTTCCACACACTTCACACGAAAATGGTTTCTCTCCTGTATGTATACGCATGTGAATTGTTAAATTGTATTTCTGGGAAAATGCTGATCCACACACTTCACATGAAAATGGTTTCTCTCCTGTATGTATACGCATGTGTTTTACTAAGACGGATTTCATTAAAAATGCTAATCCACACACTTCACAAGAAAATTGTCTCTCTCCTGTATGTATATGCATGTGATTAATTAAATGGGATTTCATTGAAAATGCTGATCCACACACTTTACACAAAAATAGTTTCTCTCCTGTATGTATACGCATGTGTTTTGTTAAATTGGATTTCAGTGAAAATGCTGATCCACACACTTCACACGAAAATGGTTTCTCTCCTGTATGTATACGAACGTGTCTTATTAAATGGGATTTCATTGAAAATGCTGATCCACACAATTCACACGAAAATGGTTTCTCTCCTGTGTGTATACGTGTGTGAATTGTTAAAGAGGATTTTTGTGAAAATGCTGACCCGCACACTCCACATGAATATGGTTTCTCTCCTGTATGTATACGCATGTGAATTGTTAATTTGGATTTCTTTATAAATGCTGATTTGCAGACTTCACAAGAAAACAGTTTCTTTCCTGTGTGTGTATACATATGTTTTTTTAAAAAGGAATTCTTTGAAAATGTTGATCCACACACGTCACATGAAAATGGTCTCTCTCCTGTCTGTACTTGCATGTTTGCTTTTAAATCAAAATTCCATAAAAATGCTTTTCTTCATACTACCCACAAAAATGATTTGTCTTCCGTGTGTATATGCATGTCTTTTTAAATCTGAATTTTTTGCAAAAGAAATTCTCTGAAAAGGCTGTTCCACACACTTCACATGAAAATGCTTTCTCTTCTGTATGTGTACGCATGTGTTTTTTCAAATAAGATTAATTCACACTTCACAAGAAAACGGTTTCTCTCCTCTGTGTGTACACATGTGTATATATAAAGATGATTTCTGTCAAAATGCTGATTCACACACTTCACAAGAAAATGGTTTCTCCCTTGTGTGTATACACTTGTATTTTTTTTAAGAAGATGTCTCTGAAAAGGTGGATCCACACACTTCACACGAAAATGGTCTCTCTCCTGTATGTATATGTATGTCTTTTAAAACTTTGTTTTGATGAAAATGTTGATCCACACGCTTCACAGGAAAATGATTTCACTGCTGTGTGTACTTGCATAATTGTTCTAAATTAAATTGCTGTAAAAATGTTTTTCCTAATACTACACACAAAAACGGATTTTTTATCCTGTGTGTATATGCATGTCTTTTTAAATCTGAATTTTGTGAAAATGCAGATCCACACACTTCACATGAAAATCATTTCTTTTTTTGTGTATTTGCATTTGTGCTTTTAATTTGGAACTACCTGTATTGTTGAATTACATACTCGAGAAAAGGATTGTTGCTTTTCACTGTTTGCTTGCATGATTATTTAGAAATTTTACTTAATTACAAATGCTGGTGTATAAATTTTTTAAGAATAAGAAATTTGTACTTTTTGTCTCTGTATGTAGTGATTTCAAGATGAAACCTATGAGACAGCAAATGAAAAATCACATTTTCACAGTTGTAGATGTGGTTTTACCCGGCTGTTTTATTATCCTCAATAATTGATATCTGCAAATAAACAAGAGATAATGTGAAAAAAGGAAAGATACTGATATTTTATTTGGAAAACTAGAATTACATTGTCATTTCAATAAATTTTAACATAATGGCTAAATACACATTCAGATAGGAATTAAATAATTTCTTAAAGTTTATGAAAAATGATAACAAAGTTAAGACTACAATAAACACTTTATTACACAATGATGATTATGATAAATAGAAAAATTTACCTTGAAAATGAAAATATTTTCATTTTAATTTAGATTTTACAATCAGGTGATGATTTTGGCAGGAATTTAAACAATTATAAAATATCAACATTCATGAAAAAGTGAAATAAAAGAAATCTCCTGAAATTCGTAGAAATGTCCATGTGGTGTAAAGGATAAAGACAATCCTGGGGATTCACCATCAGTTAAAACTGTAAAGAACATATTGTCTCCAGAATTAAGAGTTAAAATTTATTTGCAAATAAACCTATGTTTTTATCATCTATGAACTAAAGACAGACATCATCACTTAAAAAATACTAAAATTAAATCAATTATCAAAAGTTAAATTCTAGATTTAGTCATAATGATAGATATTAAAAAAAAAATTTTTTTTTTAAATATGTGCCTTACAAGATTTGAAAATTTTTTTACCAAAAATCAGGTAATTATCCAATTTTAATGAAATTTTCAGTATTGATTTATCAATTAATGAATTTTATAATGCATCAGTTATTTTATTTCAAAGCTTTGATTAAGTATTCTTGCTATGAAAAATGAATATATAAAATTCATATCAATATGAAAAGCCTGATGTTAAGTTAAAAATATTATATTTTTAGTTTCTAGAAATAAATATTTATTTAATGCAAACATTATTTTAGTAAAAGTATTAAGTTTTGAAGAAAAACTCTATTGAAAATTTAGCCCCCCCCCCCTTAAGAAGAAAAATATCGATGTATAATTTTTTCTTTTATAAGATAATAGCCAATTAAATAATTATCGAAATGATTAAAAAAGAAATCTCCTAAAATTCATTTTATTATAAACACGGTTTGTTTGGAATGGCTTTTTGCCGATAATTTTTGGGAGAATAAGTGCTTAATTGGAGTCGTACCTAATTTTGAAAATTAATTAATTAATAATGAATTAGGTGGGAATACCTATTAAATGTATGGCTAAACAAATCGAGCCGAAATGTACATACAGAGATTGATTTTTCTCGATTTGTTTAGCCATACATTTAATAGGTATTCCCGCCTAATTCATTATTAATTAATTAATTTTCAAAATTAGGTACGACTCCAATTAAGCACTTATTCATTTTATTATATTTTTTTTTACATTTTATGTTCTGATTTTCGGTACTTATTTTCTCATAGAAGTTTTTTTTTCTACTCATAATTTCCATTTTTTTATCTCTTTATTTATACTGTAACTAGTACAGTATAAGACCAATTCGAAAAAATGTTATGCCCCAACATAAGGGGGGGGGGGGTTAAAAATGAAGTGACCTGAATAAAATTAGAAAGTTTTGAAATAAAATAAATAATGTATTATAAAGATCATTCTTTGATAAATAAACACTGAAAATTTTAGGTACCACCAAACCGTTTAGGCCATCTTGAATAAAACGGAAATAGATATTTCCGAACTTTGTTTATCAAAAATCTCGTAAAAAAAAGATCGTACAGTGTTGTTACAAAGAAAAATAGTTAATTCAAAGATCAAATTATCCGATTGGGAAAAATTACATCGTTATCTTAAAAAATAAACAAACCTGCCCGTATTAGATGCGAAAGGGTAATTTTCAGACCGTAATATAGACAGAAAAGTTACTAATTATTTCCCTTTTACAATTAACCAGTAAAAGTATGGAATGAAAACTTGAATATTTTTTCTAAGATAAAAACTGATAAAATAATCTATTATACTTACTTTTTATTTTAATTATTGAAAAAGTTAAATAAAATAATTATTTTCACACTAACACTGTCAGCCTAACAGGAACAAACTTCGGTTACTTAGAAGCGTCTCGTCTCTTTGTAAAACAAATATGTCAGCAATGCTCTTCCGTACATTCTAAGGATCACACATTACTATTCAACAATAAAAATTACAAATTCTTTTAAAAATATTAATCGAGCTCGTATCAGACCAATGTTTAGTTCACCTGAATTATAAAATTCATATTTTTAAATATCCGTCAAAAATTCGATTTTTTGACGCAGGAAAAAAGAAATATTTAATTTATTTCAAGCAGGAAATAAAAATATTTAATCACACAAAAGATTGAAAATCTCTTAAAAATTAATTTCTTAAAAAAAATTTTTTTTTTTGACAATTTAATAGAATATAGTACATACCAATTATAAAAGCAAAAAAAAGTTTTCAAATATTAATATTATGACATTTTTTTGCACTTTTTATTTCCGATTTTAATGAAATTTTGATGAAAATTTTTCCTCAAAAAACTAGACCTTGTACATTCATACAATTTCATTGATATAGTTATTCAGACTCTTATCTTTATAGAAAAAAAAGAAAAAAAAAATTTCTGACGCGTCATTTTTTTTTATGTCATAAGATAAAATAGACATCGTAAAAAAATATTTCCCCTAATATATTTTAGAAAAAAACTATTTCAGATGTATTTACATCCAATGGAAAACATTTATGGAAATTTTCGGGAAAATCAGATTATTAATTGATTTTTCATAGAATTTTTAAAAAATCCTCTTATCGTAACTTGTTTTTAGCTACGTTAAATTTCAGTTGATTTAACAATGCAAAAATGAAAACATTGTTTTTCAATCATAATTTACATTATTTCCGTATGCTGAAAAGAATTTTTAAAAATCATCAGGAGTTTATTTTATGTTTTTTCTTTAAAATGGAAAAAAATTTTTCAAGAAAATATTAAATTTTCTGTAAGTTTCATTGTGTTAAATATAGGGGGAGGGGTAAATTTCACAGGGTCAAATTGGTGGTACCTAGAAAATTTCATTAAAATCCGATAATTCGCCAATGTTTTGTAAATTATTTTCTGTAGCGGGGGCTATATTATTTTTGCCAAAAACGCATTTTACATTAATTTTGTGCATCCCTAGTTTCTGCGATATTAAAAACAAAACAAAACATGTTTGTGTCGATTCATATGTTTCCCATTTACACGTCTCAAAACTACTGTGGGAGTCGATAGTACACCCAGCTATCAACAACTCCGCAATACAATCACTTTAAAATAGTTTTAAAATACGTTAAAGTTTCCTTTTATTTTTATGATCAACTTTAAGCGATTAGTACCAAAGCCAAAAAATAAATAAATAAATAAATAAAATAAAAATTTAAAAAATAAATAACAACAACAAAAGATAATCTTCAAGTTTTTACTCGTAAAGATTAGGCTTGGGCATTATCTGAGCCAAGCCTAATTTTATGGTAGGAATTTACGAGTAAAAAGTTGAAGTGTAAAACGAACGCCCAATTTAAAACTAAGCATTCTCACAAAATAATTTTTTTTAGAATATACTCATTGAAGTGAATATTAGAATAAATAAAGAAAATATATTTAGTATTGTAAAATAACGGGTGCAAGAAAAATAAAACATTTATTGCAAAAACACGGACATAAAATGAGGGTTCAATTTATTTTATGGTAGGAATTTACGAGGAACAAGTTATTTATATAAAAATATAGAATCGTTTTATTGATAAATAAAAATGTAAATAAAATAAAATTCGTAACTAAAGAAAAAATATTTGTAGAACCAGAAATTTTCATGATTCAAAGTTGTTGTTTGTTTATTTAAAACTTTCAATTTTCTAAGTTAAAAAATATTACGTTTTAAAATTAAAATAATTGTTTGGTCTTGGTTGTACTCGTTATTGAAAGGAATGTTGTCATAAAAATTTGCGGGCGTGTCTAAAGCTGATGTCAATGGCAGAACTCGATTGAGTGGCAGTTGGTGGTACTAAAAAAGTATTACCCGGAAATTTTTGACGTTTTAATTTTCGTTTTAAAATAAGGGCTTGAAGATAAAATCATTACAGATTAGTCACACATATTCATAGTATAAATATATATATTTATAAAATATGTATGTAAAAATTTTACCTAGAGAGAAAGACGAAACAAATACACTTTAATATCGGGGACTATGATTGATGTAAAACCGGTTCAAATATGTTTTAACATTAAAAATATTATTTTTTGGTTTATTAGGAGAATAAATAAATACTTACCTATGTCTATCTTCTCATGTGAAAGATTTTAGAAAATCTGAGCAAAAATAACAAAATTAATTTTTCTCTCCTTTTTACTTCCGACGGTGTATATGGAATATGTGTCTATCTATTAATATTATTGATCCTCATCATCTGTGTTAAATATAGCCGGGGGAAGGGGGTAAATTTCACAGGGTAAATTGATGGTACCTAACAACTAACAAAAATACAATCAATAAAGGCATGAATCCATACTTCCCTGTTATATGTTCGTTTATCATTTATACTCACCATTTAACATGCATGTCCAATTTTAATAAAAGGAGATAAAATTATTTTCAAATTTTCTAATTTTAAAGTAATTACCAAAAAATATGAAATTGTCAAATTTAAATTAAATTTTCAGTATTTTATTTATCATTGTTGAGGTTGAGTATTCGTATTGCATAGTGGAGACAATGCGTAAGAAAAAAATAATTTACAATCGGAAAAAGAGAAAGTGAGGAGTTGGACACAAGCGAAGTTAACTCAGCAAAGATTTTATTATGAACTGAAAAGAATCGTTACAAATGGCGGAAAAAGAATGCTGGATGGAAGTAGGTGGAGCTTTAAGCTCCTGCTGATGTTACATCAAACATATTTAAAGAGGAATATAAGCTTATAATATCTTAACAATTATGACTTTTGTCATAGATTTTTGTGTTGAA
The DNA here is from genome assembly GCA_023376005.1 of Doryteuthis pealeii. Classification (NCBI taxonomy): domain Eukaryota; kingdom Metazoa; phylum Mollusca; class Cephalopoda; order Myopsida; family Loliginidae; genus Doryteuthis; species Doryteuthis pealeii. Next base: position 92,079,303 of record CM042151.1, read on the forward strand.
CAAAAAAAAAAAAAGAAATTCTGTGTTGAGGGGGTGGGGTCCACAATCATGTCCGCCACAAATTGGTTAAGTTCGTCACTTTTCTGTCTTTTCTCACTAATTGTAACTGCAATCTTACGTCGGTTAGTCTCTGCCCATGCGCGCGCCGCTCTGTTCTTTCTTTCTCCTTAGATTCTAGCTACTTATGGAAGTAGCCTCCCAACATATTAAAATTGAATAATGAATTTTAAATCACTGGAAGTTAGAATGTTGTAAAATATATTTTTCTCATGAAAAAATATTTATGAAATCTATAAAAAAATGTATGATTAAAAATGAACAATTTTGCACAACTGTGACACCACCGGTGGGCTACAAGGCCTCTTTGCACACTTCTGCAACTCTCTTGCGTTCACTTCATTCCTTCTGCACTACTTCTTTCTGGCCGTTTATCTCATGTCGTCTGCTAGCTATTTAGGACCTGTCCACGTTGCAAACATATGCTCAAACACCTCACAGGCTCCCCCCCCCCGCCAAGGGGTGCACAAACAAAAAAGTATCACAAAGAGAAAGAGAGAACAACAAACAAGGACAACATCAGTCAGGTGAACTTCAGAATGGTCAGAGATGAGGTATATAGTACGTATTGCTTCTTCTACCGGCTACAGTCCCGTCTGCTCCCATCGCTTGTCGAGATGGGGGACCCCCCCCCATTCCTTTGGGGACCTCTGCTAAAGTTGACTTCTATGCTACAAGGCTCTAAGGGAGAAGTTTCTTCTTCGCTGCCCAAGATCTAACTGCCCTCCCCGGGTCCAGCAAACTAACTCACTCCTCCGGGGTCCAGCAACTAACTCTAACCTTTTTAAAAATTCCCAGAATCCCTCAGATCTCATCTCACTCTCGCTATCAAATCTCGTCTACGAGATTTGTGCCTATCCCCCGCATTATTTGAAAAGTTCTTTGTTCCCAAAATGGGTCATATTTTATTGCTCTCTAACCTACGGTCAACTCTCAAAGTTATTGAAAACCCAGACTCTCTGTCTCCTAAGAAGAGATTATCATCCTTCTTGATCTTCCTTGAGTTTTAATGATTTCTTTAAACTTATCATTGACCCTACTTTACACATACAATATATGTATACCCACATACACATGTATGTATACACACGCACATATATATCTATATCTATATATACATACACACACATGATCTACTTGAACACACACACACATTTGTGGGTGATCCTAATCCATTCCCAATTTACACACACACACACACACATATATGTGGTTTGACTTACTTCCTATGTATCATAACTACCTAGAATTATATACACACACCTACCCCCGCATGCATAGTATTATACAACATATTTTGAGATTTTTATATATTCGAAAATTATAACTAATGATTGTACTTTTTCATTTATGGAAAACTGGTGTTGTGTTAAGGAAAAAAATAGGTTTGTTCCCATTTTACTTCAAAATACCCTAATTGCCACCGGAGGACAGCAGCAATTGTTTCAGCTTATGTGTCCTTGTTACATTATTATTTTTCTTCTTTTTTTTTCAGAACCTTTTGCGATTTCGATTTGTGGGGACATTTTTTCTATTTACACGAATTTTAGAGCTTTTTTTTAAATAATAAAACTAACCCCTAACCCTACCCCTACCCCAAACAAACCGGACTTTTACGGTATAAATGAGAAAAGTGTCCTTGTGAGTCGAAATTGCAAAAGGGATGCCTTAACGCCATAGGGTCCTTTTTTTCTGTTGCTACCCAGTGCAAGTGTGGTGTACGAAATTGATATGTATTTGCTTCCATACATTCTTCCTTTCTCTTTGACTGCTTGACACTCTGAAAACATCATTTATCTCCCTTTAACTATCATATTGAACATACCTAATTGCACTGATAATCTATAACAAATACCTAAAATATAATCAATAAACGCATGAATCTACTCTTCCTATGTTCAATTATCATTCATACTCACCATTTAATATGTAGACATATTAGTATTTGCTTCCAAATCCCATCATCATTTATGTTGATAATTTACCATATTTAGCTATGTCTGTCATATCCGCACTACAGAAACATTGTACCATAATGGCTTCTCCTAATATTACAAAACGATTCGCATGTGTTCATGAAGGGCGTACAGACTCAAGGTGATTCTAAAATAGTCTTTTATTTTGTCCTCACAATGGAGCCGTTGAAACTAGAAATTAAATCGAAAACTTTGTAAGTCTCGACTATACAAAAAATGGTAACAAGTTTACAAACAATAAAACAAACAAATTTCACACAAATAAAAGGTTAAAGAACAAAGTTAACAGGAAAGATTTACGCCTCATAGTTTTACCAAAAATTCTAAATACAAAACATTCAAGCTTTGTTGAATATTTTTTAAGCTCATATTTCTATTAATAAATATATTAAATGTGACATCAGCAGGAGCTCAAACTCCACCCACTTCCACCCAAGATTTGTTCCCGCTTTTTTTTTAACCTTTTTGTAAAACTATTTAGTTTGTAACAAATCTTTGTTGAATCTACCTTGTGTGTGTGTCCATCTCCTCACATTCTCTTTTTATCTATTGTAAATTCTTTTTTTCCACGCATTGTTTCCACTATGCAATCCGACTACTCAACCTCAACAAGATTAACTATGAATTACAAATTAAAGAACATACAAAGGGGTTTGGGGTATTTAAACTTAAATAGCCTCAAAAGTCAAAAAACAATGTGTTAACTAGGATGAAAGAAATACATTTACCATATAAGACAATTCTCACTTAACAGGAAAAATAACACGTTTCGACTCACAGAACAAATACAATTTCAAGAAAAGAATGGAAAAATAGTTTACCTTTGTTAGCACGATAGGGGTTTGGATATGAACAGGTCTATATCTTAGTAATTCTTATACTAAGAATGCGGTTATCAATTATACCGCCCAAAAAACTCTACATCTGAGAGTTCTGAAAGCTCTACTTTCAGAGAGCCAAAAAGTTGTAACTATACCATAAAGTCACCTCAAGGGGGAAGGAAGATTTTGGCTGGTGCTCTCCCAGCCTGACTATTTACCAAATTACTACGCCAAATCCAAAACACCCTAAAAAAACTCATTTCTTTCACTAAACCTTTTGCTTTTACTGCCCAAGGCAGTGTTCTCTTTTACTTAGCAACACAAGGGCAAACAGGTACTCCAAATAATCTCAAAAATGTATTTACACATATTTAGGGGTTTTCAAAACCAAGGAACTATTTTCTCTACGGGAACATTCTTACAAGTGGGATGACCAGGTCACAGGGTACTTTTAAAGGGAAGGGGGAAGTGGAAGGGGAAAGTGTAAATCAGGCCTGATGACCATGTCAAGACAAAATACTACTACTACTACAAGCTGCCTACAGTGGCAGCCACAATGTCTATTTAGCTGCAACACTTGGACTCTAACAAAAGCCTTTTCACTTTTCACTTAACAGCAACCCCTGAAAGATTATCACCCCCTGCTACAGTCACAATAAACTTAAGCATATTTGAGAAAATGATACCACTATAATGATGCACAACAAAAACAAAAATGTAATGGTTCACTCACTGGATGTTGATACAGATTTCATTGATATTGTCACTGGAGTTTGACATTAGCACTATTTCTATTTATAATTTGCCTAGACATATGTCCTACAAAGGTCATATGATATATTGCTTTAACCATTACAGATGCAGACTACACTCATGATCTAGAGCTTATTGCAATTATACCAACGAATCACAGCTACATGGCCTGAAGAAGGTAGCAAGAGATATTGGCATTTATGTTAACTCAGATAAAAAAAGATTTCATGTCCTTTAAACAAGATGATGACATCTCCACATTGGATAGTAAGCCTCTGAAATTAGTACACCAGTTCACATACCTAGGTAGCAATGTCTCATCTACAGAAACCCATTGCAATAATGTGCATAGAAGAAGCTTGGACTGCCATTGACAGATTATTGATGATATGTAAATCTGATATATTTTATAATATAAAACAATGTGGAGATAATGTTCTGCCGTAACCATTACAGATGCAGACTACACTCATGATCTAGAGCTTATTGCAATTATACCAACGAATCACAGCTACATGGCCTGAAGAAGGTAGCAAGAGATATTGGCATTTATGTTAACTCAGATAAAAAAAGATTTCATGTCCTTTAAACAAGATGATGACATCTCCACATTGGATAGTAAGCCTCTGAAATTAGTACACCAGTTCACATACCTAGGTAGCAATGTCTCATCTACAGAAACCCATTGCAATAATGTGCATAGAAGAATGATGCACAACAAAAACAAGAAAGTAATGGTTCACTCGGTGGATGTTGAAACATATTTTGGACCATATGACCTTTAGCCACCTCTATTGTGATCTCAATTCGTGGGGACATTTTTTCCATTTACACCATCAAAATCTGGTTAATTTATAAAATGGCTGTTGAGGTTTGGTAAGTAGCAGAGGAGTGCATAATGAAAATAATGTGTGAAATAATAATAGAATTTACAATAGGTAAAAGTATAAAGTGAGGAGCTGGTCACACAGGGTACGGATAAAGATAAGTCAGCAGCGGTTAACACCACGAGGTGAATTCAACAAGGATTTATTACGAACTGATTCAATTTCTTACAAGGGTTAAAAACGTGGGAACAAACCTTTGGGCGGAAGTGGGCGGAGTCCACTCCTGCTGGTGTTGCATCAAATATATTTATAGAAATATAAGCTTATAAAAAACTTAACAATGACCATTATTACTTTCTGACATAAATTACAATTTTACTTTTGTAAAGAATTCTTCTTATTTGGGAAGCTTGTAGAAGAAAGTTGGTTGATTTTAGGTGTTTGTAGTATAGGTTGTTCTTAATATTACATAATTAGCAAAATTTAGTGGATTTATTTGTGGGTTTAACACTAAGAAGATGTTCTCTTACTCTTCCTAATCACATTGATATTTATCTCATCCATTTACCATATTTAGCCATGTTTGTATGTTTGCAAAAATTGAAATCCAACAAAAGCCTTTTCAATTTTCACTTAACAGCAACCTCTGAAATATTATCGCTTAATGATACAGTTCCAATAAACTTTAGCATATAGTCTCACCAGAGAAAATGTTACCATTATAATTGTACACAACAAAAACAAGAAAGCAATGGTTAACTCGCTGGATGTTGATACATATGTCTTTGATATTATCATTGGAGTCCTACAAGGAAATAAATTAGCAACATTTTTGTTTATAATTTGCCTAGACATATGTCCTACAAAAATCATGTGAAAAAAAAAAAAAAAAAAGATTTCACACTAAAAAAGGCAAGAAGCAGATGATATCCTGCAGTAATCTTTACAGATGCAGACTACACATATGATCTAGAGCTTATTGCAATTACACCGACACAAACTAAATCATAGCTACATGACCTGAAGAAGGTAGGAAGAGGTATTGGCATTTATGTTAAATAAAAAAGATTGCATGTCCTTGAAACAAGAGGAAGACATCTCTGCACGGGATAGTAAGCTTCTGAAATTAGTAGACCTGTTCACATACCTAGGTAGCAATGTCTCGTCTACAGTAAACCTGTTGGACTGCCATTGACAGATTATTGATGATATGTAGATCTGATATATCTTATAATATAAAGCGAGGATCCTTCTCAGTTGTAGCCATGTCAGTGCTACTGTATGACTGAACCTCTTGGAATATAACAAAACACTCAGTGAGAAATCTAGATGTGAACTATGCAAGGATGTTCTGTGTTGTCTTGAAGAAATCTTGGAATCAACACCCACAACAAAGCAGCTGAATGGCCACTTACCTTCTATCACACAAGAGATGAACAAGACATGCTGGATATTTCTAGTGATTTTGCAGACCATATGACCTTTATGCACCCCATTAGCGATCTCATTTCATAAGGACATTTTTTTAAATTTACAGTCAAAATCCGGTTGTTTGTTAGGGGTTAGGAGTTAGGGTTAGGGTTAGTTTTTTAATTTAAAAAAACAACTCTAAAAATCATCTGTTAACAAACAACTGGATGTTGACGGTGTAAATGAAAAAAAAAATGTCCTTATGAAACGAGATCGCAAAAGAGGTGCCTAAAGGACATATGGTCCATTTATGCTCAGAAAACAAACATGTAGATAATACAATTTTTTACATCAGTTACATTTTTCCCCTTTTTTTTTTACAAGAAATTATGTTTTAAGTAACTTCAGTGAAAATACTTCTATTTTGTTTTTTTTTTATATTGAAAAATGAAAGAAAAAGGGAACAGAAATGAAAAACAGGAAGAAGGAGAAAGAAAATGAGAAATGGAAAGTTGTTGAAGGAGAAAGGATAGGTATACAGCATATAGAGTGAAAGAAGAGAGAAAAAAGAAAGAAAAATATATTGGAAATCACAAGCTATTGCAGCAACTTTCATGTGTGATGCCACATGAAAGGCAATATTATCAACGTAAGTGGCACAATCATGCATGAGTGAAGAGAGATGATGGGTGCTACTACAGATAGCAAAATTATGGATTAATAACTAAACCTTCAAAATAATTTGACAAGGGAGCAGCACTTGAGTTCAATTTGCAGAAGAATCAGACTGGAGATTTAATTCTGGGATGGGGGTGGGGCAGCTAATGAGATTTTATCTTGAGTTGATAAACTGAATAGATGAGAGTTGATCTGGATGAGAGAGCAGCATTTGAGTTCAATTTGCAGAAGAATACAGAGACTGAGATTTAATTCTGTGATGGTGTGGGGCAGGTAATGAGATTCCATCTTGGGTTGATAAACTGAATAGGTGGGAGTTGTTCTGGACCTGTAGAAGACTAGTGGAGGGTCGGTGAGGATAAGATGGGATGATTAATGGAAAGGTAGAACCAAGCTTCTCTAGACGATAGGGTGGTTGGTTGGTTGGTTGGTTGGTTGGATGTTACGGCATGTCAACCATTTTGAGGAGGTGAAGATAGCAGACCTCATAAGAGGAAAGTGGCAAATACCAAAAGTGGATGATGGCATTGTTTGTTGGTGATGCAACCAGTATAGCAATGGGAGGTGTATTAGAGGAAGGAGGGGTCAGAATAGAGGATGCTGCTTGGTTGAAAAAGAAGACGGATGTTAACCACATCAATGTAGCAGAATTGAAGATGTTGCTGAAGGGCATCAGCTTGGCATTGAAGTAAGAGTTGAAGAACATAGAGGTGAAAAAAGATTAAGCAACAGTATTTGCATAAATTGAGTCTATAATTATAAAGGAGAGCAGGATAAGGAGCAGTAGAGAATCTTGTAAAGCAATGCTCGGGAGTTCTGGGGGACACTGCATGAGAGTTAGAAGATATTTCTAACAGGGAATTGTGGGTGAGTGGTTGGGGATAAAAGTAAACACTTGTTTGAAGAAAAGACAACTGGTCATTTAGTGAATAGCCATCAGTGAGTGAAGAAGGAAATAGAAAGAAGAAAAAGAAAGATTGAGGTAAGAAGAAAGGAAAAGTAGAAGCAAGTAAAAAGAGGGGAATACGAGAGGGAAAACAATGAAGAGAGAAAGAAGAAATTGTAAGATCTTGGAAACAATAATTGTATTATATGCCGGAGTATCAGTGACAAACAGAGATAATACTATTCAAAATACATGAAGGAAAAGGAAGCAATAAGCAAATAACATAGAGATCATATGATCAAAAATCCAACTACATCATTTGTAATCTCTTCTTATCTTGTAGATAATGCTGGCAACGTAAAATGGTGTTGGAGTTGTAGGTACACAATTGCAAGTTATGCATTCCTAGCCCCCAAACAAAGAAAATGAGCAATTAAAGAAAATACACAGGGTTACCGAAGTAAGGTTTTACCATATTTATTTACATAATACAATATACATTAAAAAAACATTATACATGAGTGCATTCACACAAACAAAGTATTCTTCCTAGCAGGAGGGTTTCTTTAAATCTAGTTCTTTAGTCTGGGACTAAGATTAAAACTCATTTGAGTACATTTTCTCTTTAATGACTTCATCCTTAGTGGCTATCAAGGATGAGTCAAAAGATTTTTGATAACAGTAACACATATCTATTCTAAAACTAGGTTCCTTTAGTCAGCCAGTTAAAAGGGCTGCCCTCCAAATAGAGAAAGTCAGTTCCTAAAGGAAATACTCAGAGTTACTCAAGTAACAGTTTAACATATTTATTTATATAATTCAAAGTACTCTTCATTGCATAACAATTTTTTTCTCTCTGGTCCTTTAGTCTTGGTTGGACTAAGATTAAACTCATTTGAGTTTATCATGGATGAGTCAAAAGCTTTTAGTAAAAAGTCAACAGTATCTTTAGTCTTGGACTAAGATTAAAACTCATTTGAGTACATTTTCTCTTTAATGACTTCATCCTTAGTGGCTATCATGGATGAGTCAAAAGCTTTTAGTAAAAAGTCAACAGTATCTTTTGTTGTGGACTAAGATTAAAACTCATTTGATTACATTTTCTCTTTAATGACTTCATCCTTAGTGGCTATCATGGATGAGTCAAAAGCTTTTAGTAAAAAGTCAACAGTATCTTTAGTTGTGGACTAAGATTAAAACTCATTTGAGTACATTTTCTCTTTAATGACTTCATCCTTAGTGGCTATCATGGATGAGTCAAAAGCTTTTAGTAAAAGTCAACAGTATCTTTAGTTGTGGACTAAGATTAAAACTCATTTGATTACATTTTCTCTTTAATGACTTCATCCTTAGTGGCTATCATGGATGAGTCAAAAGCTTTTAGTAAAAAGTCAACAGTATCTTTAGTTGTGGACTAAGATTAAAACTCATTTGATTACATTTTCTCTTTAATGACTTCAGCCTTAGTGGCTATCATGGATGAGTCAAAAGCTTTTAGTAAAAAGTCAACAGTATCTTTAGTCTTGGACTAAGATTAAAACTCATTTGAGTACATTTTCTCTTTAATGACTTCATCCTTAGTGGCTATCATGGATGAGTCAAAAGCTTTTAATCAACAATATCCATGCTAAATCTCTGTTTCTTTAGTCAGCCAGTTAAGAATGCTAATCTGTATGTCTGTATTCTCTAACACATGATTGTTCCTATTTAGAATCCCTATAAAGGCATTATATGAGGCACTTGAGGTATTGTATTGGTAGTATGAAATGTTAGGTGATTTATGTTTCATAACCTAATTTCACTGTGATTCAAGCTGCATAAAAATGGAATAGGACACTGTTTGGTTGAGGAAGAAGTTAAAAAATTAATGTAGCAGAATTGGAGGTGTTGATGTTCTTGAACAGAGGTGAGGACGATTGAGTGACAAACAGGTGAAAGTAGATAAGATGGAACAAAAGATGATAAAGGATATCATTGAGAAGGCAAAGAGAGAGAACCCAGCACATACCAAAAGTGGATGATGGCATTTTTAGTGTGATGTAAGCAGTATAGCAATGGTTGTTGTTGCATTGAAGATAAGAGGGTTAATCTGTAGGCCATGTGTCCTATTTAGGATCCTACAATGGCAGTGTGTATATAAGGTACTGAAGGTATTAAATTGATAGATATGAAGAGTTAGGTGTCATATGTTTCATATCTTAATTTCACCAATATCACCAATTGAACAATTCAACTGGTTAGACTGATTATATCCCAACCCCTCCATCATGTGTAGGATGTAACACAACATCAATTTCTAAGTGGAGTTTAACATGTTTGAATTCAGGGATTTCCTTCTAGATCTATTGTCAACCTAAGGTTAAAGAGCCTACTATTTACCCATAGCTGGAGGAAGAATAGTTGGATTCATGCCCGTCTCAAAGATGTAAACTCTATTTGAAATGTCTCATCCAAGATTTTTACCAGGATTTGTACACACGTCCATTTCTCATGATAATAACCATTTCATCACTAGCTCATGGAACAGTTTAAAATGTTGATCCGCACACTTGACACAAAAATTGTTTCATCCTGTGTGTAAACGCATATGTCTTATTGAAGATGATTTATCTGAAAATTTTGATTCACAAAATTCACAAGAAAATGGTTTTCTCGCCAGTGTGTGCTCGCAAGTGTTTTGTTAAATTACCTTTTTGTGTGTATGATGATCCACACACTTCACATGAAAATGGTTTCTTTCCTGAGTGTAGATGCATGTGCACTTTTAAAGCAGATTTTTGTGAAAAAGCTCTTCCACATTCTACGCAAGAAAATGGTTTTTCTCCTGTATGTGTACGCATATGTATTTTTACATGTGAATTTGATGCTAACGCTAATCCACAGACTTCACATGAAGATGGTTTCTCTCCTGTGTGTACTTGCATATGTTGTGTTAAATTGGATTTCCTTGGAAATGCAGATCCACACACTTCACATGAAAATGGTTTCTCTCCTGTGTGTATTCGCATGTGTTTTGTTAAATGTCCTTTCCGTGAAAATGCTGATCCACACACTTCACAAGAAAAAGGTTTCTCTCCTGTATGTATACGCATATGTTCCTTTAGATATGATTTCAGTGAAAACGCAGATTCACAAAATTCACAAGAAAATGGTTTCTCTCCCGTGTGTACTCGCATGTGATATGTTAAATTAGCCTTTTGTGAGAATGTTGATCCACACACTTCACATGAAAATGGTTTCTCTCCTGTATGTATATACATGTGTTCCTTTAAATATGATTTCAGTGAAAATGCAGATTCACAAATTCCACAAGAAAACGGTTTTTCTCCTGTGTGTATACTCATGTGTCTTTTTAAAGAGGATTTCAATGAAAATGTTGATCCACACACTTCACAAGAAAATGATTTCTCTCCTGTGTGTACATGATTGTGCTGTTTTAAAGTAGATTTAGATGAAAATGCCCTTCCACATACTATGCAAGAAAATGGTTTTTCTCCTGTGTGTACACGCATGTGTATTTTTACATGTGAATTTGATGGTAAAGTTAATCCACAGACTTCACATGAAGATGATTTCTCTCCTGTATGTATACGCATGTGTGTCTTTAAAGATGATTTTATTGAAAATACTGAGTCACAAAATTTACATGAAAATGGTTTCTCTCTTGTGTGTACTTGCATGTTTGTTTTTAAATCAAATTTCTGTTAAAATGCTTTTTCTCATATTACACACAAAAATGTTTTTTGTCCTGTGTATACGCTTGTCTTTTTAAATCAGAATTATGTGAAAACACTGATCCACACACTTCACAGGAAAATCATTTCTCTCTTTTGTTTTAATTTGAAACTTCCTGACAATTTTGAATTACATACTTGAGAAAATCATTATTGCTTTTCCCTTTTTGCTTGCATGTCTATTTAGAACTTTTGTAAGAATAATGAATTTATTGATGTTATTCTAGAATGTTGGTTCCTATATGAAGCTGCCGTGGATTTGATGACATTTTGTTTGTTTGTCGGGTGGTGTTTTAATTATACCATGGTTACAATCATGTTTACTACCAGACCTGCTTTTCCATCTTCCCAGTAGAATGTCTAATAGACTCTTCAACAAAGTATGATCATATACAAATAGAGATGTCTGTGTTTAGCTGATTCTGTAGGAAGGAGAATCCAAAGGTTCGAAGTGAGAATAGGACAGTACGTACCGTTAGTAATTAGTAGGCATACCCAATCAACATCTGGGCTTTCATAAGCACACAATTCTGCTATTGCTGATCACATGTGTGACATAAATGAATGTAGGAATGGTTACTCTGTTAGGGTGAAGAAACATCTGGCCATTCACAAGGCAGTTGCTATTAATGCATACTGTTCAGCCTTTGTAATTAGTCATATTTGGGGAGTCACTGAATCATCTTTGGGATTAATAAGAATTTTTCTCTAGTCCCTCCATTTGTCACCCTAGGTGATTTCAAGATGAAATCTATGAAACAGCAGATCTATACTTATTGAAAATTCACATTCACAGTTGTAGATGTGGTTTTACCCGACTGTTTTATTATCCTCAATAATTGTGATCTGCAAATAAACAAGAGATAATGTGAAAAAAAGGAACAATACTGATGATCTATTTGCAATTATAGAATTATATTGTTTGACATTTTAATGAATTGTAACATCAGTTAATTCATATTAAGTCATAAAATTTTTCTATATCAATCTAGCTATACATATATAAAGCACATTCATGTGTATTTATGTCTGTCTGAAAGAAACTGAAAAAAAAAAACCCAAAAAACAATTAATGACAAAATAAATATACATACACATTCACTATCACTAGATCTTTCTTTCTGAGCAAAAATAATGAAGCTTTGATTTATATTTGAATACATTTAAAAATTCTACTTGGCTATTTTTTTCATGTTAAATCTACATTTTTACTGTTCTAGTAAATATTTCATTGTTAGACTTTGAATTAATAATGTTATTTTTTAAAGAATATTTACTGTTTTATTTTAATTTGATTACTTTATTTAATTTTTCGTATGTTTTTTCTTTTTTTTTTTTTGCTTTGAAATATTAATTTGAAATTTAGCAAATCCTGTCATTGATTTATGACATTTATTGAAAAAATATAGTTATTCATTGAATTAAAATGTCTTACTATATCATTATGTAATGTCATTTCCTCTATCCTGACGAAAAAAAAAATTCCCTGACCTCCACCAAGCCGGATTAAAATAACATCTTTTTCATGAGGTGATTTTTATGAGAGTATCAAACTTGCTATTCAGTAGTAATAGATTTGCAAATGATTATTAATGTAGGAGCGTATATTTAAAGTATTTCTTATCTGCAAAAAACAGTGAAAACCAGGAAGAGACCAATTGACGGTGAGGAGAGACCACAAAAGGAAGCACGGCTGGGTCAGCAACCTGACGTGTGGATTTAAAAACATACCACTATAGAAAAATACATGATTAAATATCCCCGGGGTATTCCGAGAGGGGGGGGAGGATGAGATCCCCATTAGGACAGACAATACGATAACAAACCAAGTTTTGCACTCACGGACAACGATTATGATATGCCCATGTGGAAAGAAATGCAAAAATATGGGCGGCCTAAAAATCCATCAGGCTCGCATGAATGTCAGGGGGGAAATAACCAGACGCAGCGCACAGGAATTTCTCCTGGTGAGACACAGGAGGTGCAGGGCTGGGAAGTCCACCACAGCGCCCATACCCTCCAAGTCGATGTTCAAAATCCACCTGACACAATCAGTACATTGGGGAAAAAAATCAAATGGCCAGCAGCCGTGGACAGTAAGGCTTGGCACGAGTTTGACAGTGACATTTGTGAAATTCTTGAAACATCAGCAAATGGATCGGTGGATAAATGTATCTTAACAACATCTAAGATCATTATCAGTTACGCCGCAGAACGATATTGATACGAGTAGAGGAAAAGTAGATGATAGGCAAAGAAAACCGAAGAGAGGGAAAAATCAAACAATATAGGAAAGAATTAAAAAAGAAAGGTTGACTTACCTAATCATCTAAACCGTATGGAGAAAAGTGTTTCTGGCTACGTATTCCATTTGAATATGGGGTACCGCTCATCTGATTGGCTGTTACTAACAACCAATCAGTCAAAAAAAAAAAAAGAATTTTTTTGTCAATTCTCTTTTAGCGGCTATTGTTGGTGGTTGTACCAGAGTTTGATCACCTCTGATAGGTTCAGCAGGGCGAGGAAGACTGATGTTGGAAGACCCAAAACTTCCCAATGAACCTTGCGGATTACATCACTGACGACAACCACCAGCGGCCCAAATGTAGGAGCGTATATTTAAAGCATGTTTTGTCTCCTCTGCCCGAGCTTTGCTGAGTAGCCACTTCTAGTGTTTAATAAATGAAAGGAATACAAACTCAGAAATCATTATACCTATGTTTATTTATGTTTCTGCTCCACCAAGGCTTTGCCGAGTAGCTACTTCTAGTGTTTAATAAAGGAAAAGAATAAAAACTCAACACATTAATGCTTTTGCCTAAGTTTTATTTATCTAAAACAAAAGAACTTACCATTATATTTTCTCTACAGTCTTAGTTGAGGGTTAAATGGGCTAGTGATGGCAATAAGGCATAAGGTTATCTGATGACGTGATATTTCTTAAAAAGAAATATAAATATCATGGACAACAATTATTGTCAATGCTTTTTTATAGTGCAGACAAATATCACATGCTTTTGGGTAAATGTAACTAAATGAGATTTATTTTTCAACAAAGTCCCCCTTGTAGTCCACACATTTCTACATTCAATGTTGTGGTATTTGGGTCCCATTGCTATCATATGCATTTTGATGCACTGTCATAAATTACTTTTTATGTTGGGGAAAGCAGTTTTTATTTATTAGTGTTTCCAGGTAAATAGATTTCATCCACCATCTCATGCATTGGTTTGTGTATATACTCGAGTTATCTGATGACATTATAATAGCTATTTGCATGAAAGAAATAAAGTGTTTTTCAATAATGCAATCAAGTATTCAATTTTTTTTATCATTTGCACTGTGATATTTCTTAAAAAGAACTATAGATATCATGGACAACAAATACTGTCTATGCTTTTTTATAGTGCAGACAAATATCACAGGCTTTTGTAACCAAATGAGAGATATTTTTCAACAAAGCCCTTCTTGTGGTCCACACTTTTCTACATTCGGCGTTGTGGTATTTGGGTCTCATTGCTAGCAGATAAGATGTTATCATACGAATTTTTATCCACCATCATAAATTACTTTTTATGTTGGGGAAAGCAGTTTTTATTTATTAGTGTTTCCAGGTAAATAGATTTCATCCACCATCTTATGCATAGGATTGAGTATATACTAGAGTAATGAATGACTTTCTGTAATGAATGATCTTTTATCTACAAAAATAGGTTGTCCATTTTAAGAATGGTCCATATAGTGCAGACAAATATTGAGTAAATGTGATCAAATAAGATTTATTTTTCAACAATTTTTCTATATCAATTTTTAATAAATGAAAGGAATACAAACTCAACACAGAAATCAGAAATGCAACTGGGTGGCCCTTACTTTCATGTTAAATGCATGAATCCAACAAATACATTTTCAACGCATTTCAAATCCAATATATTTTTTTAAAATTTTTCTTGGAAGTGTAGCCAAAAAGACTTTTCTTTGTCGCAATTGACGTATTTATCACAGAAAAATGTTTTTGAAGTGGAAAAGATTTGGCCCGTTTGGTCATCCATAGTTAAAATTGACAATTTTTTATAAAATTATATAAATCTTGGAAAATATGCAGAATGTAATTACATATTTTTTCACTTAGATTTTTTCATAGATAAAATTCAAGGCTATCTATTGTTAAATTTTCAAGTTAGTCACGGATGGTGACAGACATGTAAAATTCACCTTGAAATTTTTAAGATAGTAAAAAACTCAATTTAACTTAGATAAATAGGTACCACCAATTTTACCCTGTGAAATTTACCCCCCTCCTATATTTAACACAATGAAACTTGCAGAAAAATTTATATTTTCTTTAAAAAAATTTTCCATTTGAAAGAAAAAACATTAAACAAACAATTTTCAGCTTACGAAAATAATGAAAATTATGATTGAAAAACAATGTTTTCATTTTTGCACTGTTAAATCAACTGAAATTTAACAAGTTACGATAAGAGGTTTTTTTTAAAAATTCTATGAAAAATCAATTAATGGTCTGATTTTCACGAAAATTTCCACAAATGTTTACCATTGGATGTAAATATACCCGAAATAGTTTTTTTTTCTATAATGTATTAGGGGAAATATTTTGTATGAGATCTATCACCCCGTCCCTATTTTATTTTATGAGATAAAAAAAAATGACGCGTCAGAAAAATTTTGTACTTTTTTTTTCTATAAAGATAAGAGTCTGAATAACTGTATAAATGAAATTGTATAAGGTTTTTTTCAGGAAAAATTAATGAAATCGGAAATAAAAAGTGCAAAAAAATGTCATAATATTAATATTTGAAAATTTTTTTAGCTTTTGTAATTTGTATGTACTATATAAAAAAAAAAAAAAAAAAAATTTTTAAGGAATTGATTTTTACGAGATTTTCAATCTTTTGTGTGATTAAATATTTTTATTTTCTGCGTGAAATAAATTTAATTTTTTTTTTCTGCGCTAAAAAATCGATTTTTTCACGGATATTTAAAAATGTGAATGTTAGAATTCAGGTGAACTAAAAGTTGGTCCGATCTGAGCTCGATTAATATTTTTAAATGAATTTGTAATTTTTCTTGTTGAATAGTAATGTGTGATTCTTAGAAAATACGGAAGAACAAAACTGACACATTTGTTTTGTTTTTGTACAAAGAGACGAGACGCTTCTCAGCAACCAAACTTTGATTTTCTTAGCGTAAAAAATCATTTTATTTAACTTTTTCGACCAATTAGAATAAAAAGTATATATTGATTATTTTATCAGTTTTTCTCTTAGAAAAAATATTCAAATTTTATTTCATTTCATTTTCGATTTTGAAAATTAATACCAAAACCGAAGACATTTTTTTAACGTCAATTTCACGGTGATAATTTAATATTAAATTTTTTCAAGTTTTTATTCATTTTAATAGTAAATTTTAATATTAAAGTTTTTAAAGATTTTATTCATTTTAATAGTAAATTTTAATATTAAAGTTTTTAAAGATTTTATTCATTTTAATAGTAAATTTTAATATTAAAGTTTTTAAAGATTTTATTCATTTTAATAGTAGATTTTGGCTAAATTTGCAAATCGTTCGGAAAATTAAAACATATTACAGGGTGACCCAGAAAAAAAAAAAGAACCCAAATTATTTATTTATTTTCCCATTAAACTAACCCTAAACCCAAACCCTAAACTACAACCCCCAACCCTAACCATAATCCCCAACCCTAAACCCCCTAGTTAAAATTAACAGTTTTATTACAAAATCTGTGGGTTCTGTATTTTCTGGGTCACCCTAATTTTCGGACAGATTTGCACCTTTAGCCTAAATTTTAATAAAGTTTTCCAAGTTTGTTTGTTTGTTTGTTTTTTTGCCTAAGCTGAAAGTTTTTTTTTTTTTTTAGATCATCAGGATTTTAAAAAATGTTTCTTTCGAATGCACAAACAAATTTCAAGATAATATTTCAAGATAATTTTTTTTTTTAAAATAGTTGAGAACAAATAATCGGTTATTGAATATGCACAAGAAAAAAATGTCAATTAGTGGCATAATCGTAAAAGGGAAATAAAATGTAACTTTTCTATCTAAATTCCGTTTTAAAGTGTGGACTCGTTTTTACAATTTAGGCATAAATTGGATCCTCCTTTTATGACCTAAATTTTATTTTTTCGTCAACGATGATAAAAATCTGACGTTTTTACCAAACCCCAAAAAGAAAAAAAGAAAAGAAATAACAACAAAAGGAGATCCTACTTTAAAACTAACCATTCTCACGAAATAAAAACTTTTAGAATATACTCATTGAAGTGAATATTAGAATAAATAAATAAAATATATTTAGTATTGTAAAATAACGGGTGCAAGAAAAAGAAAACATTTATTGAAAAAACACGGGCATAAAATGAGGGTTCAATTTATTTTATGGTAGAAATATACGAGGAACTTGTTCTTTTTTTTTTACCGTAAAATGAATTATTTTATGACGTTTTTGTCATCCCTTTTAAAATCGAGGCACAAAAAACATAATTAAATGTTTGTGTGTTACCGTCTGTGACTACTTTTTAGAATTTTCATTTGCCAGTCCCTATATAAATATGTATAAGATTCCTTTTATTTTTATGATCAACTTCATGTGATTATCTTTTTAAAAAACATAAATAAAAACGTCAAATAAACGTTGATATAAGATATTAACTAAGTAAAATCAATTATTTCATGTAGCTTTTGTTATCACATTTTAAATCGAGGCATAGAAAAACATAATAAATGTCTGTGTGTTACCATCTGTGACTACTTTTTAGAATTTTCATACACTTTATAATAAATAATATTAAAAACATGATGACTACAATAATTACTTAATTACACAATCAATAACAAGGAGATTATGATAAACAGAAAAATTAAGAATGAAATGTTTGACATTTTGATTTACGTTTTAAAATAAGGGGTTGATGATATATAAAATGATACATAGGCTTTAGAGAGAAAAAAACAACAAAACAAAGACACGTTAATATTAAGGACAATAACTGTTATAAAACTGGTTCAAATGTGTTTTAAAATTTAAAATATTAATTTGTAGGTTTATTAGAACAAACACTTACCTATGTTTACCTTCTCATGAGAAGGATTTCAGAAAACGTGAACAATAATAAAGAAAATTATTTTTCATTCCTTTGTACTTCGGCCGGTGTATATGGAATATGTGTCTACCTTAGGTACTGGCAAAATGAGCCGAAATTGCGTTTTTGACAAAATAACTTTATTTACCAAAAAATCAAGAAATTGTCGGATTTTAATGAAATTTTCAGTGTTTATTTATTAGGGACCACCAATTCGGTCACATGATCAGTTTAGGCTATCTCGATTAAAAATGAAATAAATATTTCCGAACTTTGTTTATGAAAAATCTCGTAAAAAACAATTAAAGATCGTTAGGAACCACCAATGTTACCCTATGAAATTTACCCCCCCCCCCTATATTTAACACAAGGAAACTTGAAGAAAAATTAATATTTCCTTCAAAACTTTTTTCCATTCGAAAGAGAAAGCATTAAATAAACTCCGGATGATTTTTTTTTTTAAATTTCAGCATACGGAAATAATGAAAATTATGATTGAAAAACAATGTTTTCATTTTTGCACTGTTAAATCAACTGAAATTTAACGTAGCTAAAAACAAGTTACGATAAGAGGTTTTTTTAAAAAATTCTATGAAAAATCAATTAATAATCTGATTTTCACGAAAATTTCCATAAATGTTTACCATTGGATGTAAATATATCTGAAATAGTTTTTTTCTAAAATATATTAGCGGAAATATTTTGACGAGGTCTATCACCCCCCCCCCCACACACTATTTTATTTTATGAGATAAAAAAAATGACGCGTCAGAAAAAATTTGTACTTTTTTTCTATAAAGATAAGAGTCTGAATAACTATATCAATGAAATTGTATGCATGTACGAGGTGTAGTTTAATAATTTAATAATATTTTTAAAAGAATTTGTAATTTTTATTGTTGAATAGTAATGTGTGATTCTTAGAATATACGGAAGAGCAAAACTATTTGTTTTTTTTTTTATACAAAGAGATGAGACGCTTCTCAGCAACCAAAGTTTGTTTTTCTTAAATAAAATAATTTTTTACGCTAACTTTGTCGACCAATGAGAATAAAAAGTATATATTGATTATTTTATCAGTTTTTCTCTTAGAAAAAATATTCAAATTTTCATTTTATTTTCGATTTTAAGAATTAATACTAAAACCGAACACATTTTTTTAACGTCGAAAATTTAATACTAAATTTTTTCAAGTTTTTATTCATTTTAATAGTAAATTTTGGCTAAAAAAGTTTGTCCGTTACACCCATCCGTACTTGGATGCATAACCGTAAGAGGGTAATAATATATATTTTTTCTGTCTAAATTGTGACCTGAAAATTACCCTTTCGCATGTAATACGGATAGGTTTGTTTATTTTTTAAGATAACGATGTAATTTTTTCCAATTGGATAATTTCATCTTTGAATTAACTATTTTTCTTTGTAACAACCCTGTACAATAGGGACCACCAATTGATCGGTTTAGGCCATCTTGAATAAAACGGAAATAGATATTTCCGAACTTTGTTTATCAAAAATCTCGTAAAAAACAATTAAACATCATACAGGATTGTTACAAAGAAAAATAGTTAATTCAAAGATCAAATTATCCGATTGGGAAAAATTACATCGTTATCTTAAAAAATAAATAAACCTATACATATCACATGCGAAAGGGTAAATTTCAGGCCAAACTTTAGACAGAAAAAAATACATGAATGATCTTTATATTGCATTATTTATTTTATTTGAAAACTTTCTAATTTTTTCAGGTCACTTAATTTTGACCCCCCCCCCTTTTTTTCGAGTTGGTCTTAAAGTTTACTAATTCCAGTATAAATAAAGAGATAAAAGACCGAAGTTAGGAATAGAAGCAAAATAATTTTTTTACGGTGGCTTTTCTATGAGAAAATAAGTACCAAAAATTGAAAAATAAAATATAAAAAAATAATATATAATTAATTTTTTGGAGATTTCTTTTTTACTCATTTCGATAATTATTTAATTGGCTATTATCTGTTACACCCGCACACTCGTTGGGATCGCCCAGCATGTGCACGCAACAAGCAACAATTAAAAAAAGGTAAAAAAATATACAAAATAGGTCCCAGTTATAAAATAGTTGGTATTAAATAAAAGGGAAATGGGATTTCAGACACTCCCCTCTCACTCTGCTCGCAATAGGTGAGTGGTAGCCAAATAAATGAAACAGCACAATAACAACAACGACTGAATTGATGACAACACTGGACGTCTTGATTAACAATATAAGAATTTATTTACATTAGAAAAAACCAAAGGGGGTGGGGTAGATACAGATATAAGGTTGGCCGGACAAATATGCATGCAAACATATGGTTGTGGGTTTCCACAACAGGTAGAGGAACGTATAATTACAATTATCAGAAAAAGGAAAAAGAGAAAATAAACATATCATGCGATATATATAATAACACCGCGACAGGGTTCATATAACACAAAGTACAATCGAAAAAAGGTTCATGCAAATACAGAAATATGGCAACAACATTTCACTTCTCTTTAACTCACGATTCGTTGCACTGGGTTTCAAAAATTGAACGTTCTCCTCTTTTCACAAACGATTAAGAAAAATCTGCTAAAATTTTCTCTCTCAAAATCATAAAGTCATCAAATCAATCCAAAAGGAAAGTTTCCGATCAGAAAAATCATAGTTCAGTTTCTTTTCTTTTCTTTTTATTTTCTCTTCTTTTTATCCTCTCAATATTGGTAATTCTTTTCAAATAATCTTCTTCATAATAATATGATCAGTCAAATCCCAGAGCAGAAGAAATGTGCTTCTGGTCACAAGCGGAGTTCAGCGAATTGTGAATTTTCTCTCGGATTCACGCGGGTTTTTCATAGTTGCTATGACGATGGGGTCATTGGGTCGCCCGCACTATTTGTGAGGCCATCTCAAGAAGAAGTAAAGGGGTGGGGTCCGGCAACCCGCCCGTCTCTTAGCCTTATGCACGATAGTACTAAGAATGTCCTCATCACGAAGACAAAAGAATGCAAGGGTTAAATAAACTTTTAAGTTTCTGGTTTGACTACCGTCCACGCACCCATGAATTTACTGGCAAATTCAGTCAACTGTTGATTTCAGCGATATGTATACTAGTGGACATACAAGTATAATGTCACATATCTTATAAAAGAAAAAATTATACATTGATATTTTTTCTGCTTAAAAATGGGGGGTACATTTTCAATTGAGTTTTTCTTCAAAACTTATTACTTTCGTCTATAAAATAAGGTTTGCATTAAGTAGATATTTATTTATAGAATCTAAAAATATAACATTTTAAACTTAACATCATGCTTTTCACATTTTAAATGAATTTTATATATTAATTTTTCATAGCAAAAATACTAAATTAAAGTTTTGAAATAAAATAACTGATGCATTATAAAATTCATTAATTGATAAATCAGTACTGAAATTTTCATTAAAATCGGATAATTACCTGATTTTTGGTAAATTTTTTTTGCAATCGTGA
This sequence comes from Doryteuthis pealeii, assembly GCA_023376005.1. Lineage (NCBI taxonomy): Eukaryota > Metazoa > Mollusca > Cephalopoda > Myopsida > Loliginidae > Doryteuthis > Doryteuthis pealeii. The sequence goes on from CM042151.1 coordinate 92,101,071, forward strand.
ATGTTACAGTAAAATTTGACCTTAAATGATAGATTGAATTATTTTGAGTTTGCTTTTCAAACTCGTAGCAGACGATTTTATTGACAGTACCTAGTCAACCTATCATTGATCCTAGTCATTCTTTTGTAGACAAGACAATGTGGATCTAAAGGAACACATAGACACTAAGTGGTGGATCCTGCATATTATTCAATTGGCAAATAAATATTTAGCTGTCTGCTTGATCACCAGAAATCTTCACTATGTGATTATCTGAAACATTTACCTTATTTCAAACACAAACAATAAATGGTACTGATTGTACTGATATTTAAAAACAATTTGTTGAGGCTGAGTATTCATATTGCATAGTGGAAATAATGCATAAGAAAAACAAGAATCTACAATAAATAAAGAAAAAGTAAGGAGATGGACACACGAGGTTAACGCACTAGAGATTTATTACAAACTGAAAAAGAATTGTTACAAAAAAGAGGGAAAAGATTTTGGGTGTAAGTGGGCGGAGCTTTAAGCTCCTGCTGATGTTTCTTCAAATATATTATGAAGTGGAATATAAGCTAATAATATTCCAACACAATTAGCCAAAATACAATCAATAGAGGTATGAACCTACACTTCCCTGTCCTATACTCGATTATCATTCATGCTCACCATTTAATATATAGAGATACTAGTATTGCCAAAGGGGTGCCTAAAAGTAATATGGTCCAAACATTTACTTCATTTCAAACAGAAACAATAAATAGCACTGATTGTACTGATATGTTAAAAGAATTACCAAAAATAAAATCAATAAAGGCATGAACCTACACTTCCCTGTCCTATACTCGATTATCATTTATAAGTAAAGTCGTCAGGGCGGCCTAATGTCGGTACCAGCCAATCAGCGAGTGGGTCTATACACTTTTCACTAGCGTTAGACCAAGGAAATTGTTTTTGTCTGGGGTGGAGTGCCACACCTACCATCAGCTCCTTACTTTACCACACAGATCCCTGTGCTACTCATTCACTGAGTTGGCGAGGGCTGCTATCAAACGAAGAACCTTGTAGTTTCTAGCTGAATGCTCAGCCGACTGAGCTAACCTAATGAATTTCATTTCCACCTTTATTAATATAAAAAAAGGGAATTCTCCCTAAGTTTCTATAGTTACAACATCACTATTAAAATTGTGTTAAGTATATTGTAGCTGTCACCTTAGTGATAGTAGTATTTGCTAATACAGTCAGAAATATTTAGCTTTGTCTGTATGATTGCAACACTTGGACTCTCCTGAAAGCCCATTTCCATTTCACTTAATGACAATCCCTTACAGTCCCAATCAATTTAAACAGATAGTCACCCAATTAATAAAATTCAGAAGAAAACGGTTTCTCTTCAGTGTGTACTTGCATGTGATTTGTTAAATGAAATTTTGTAAAAATGCTGATCCACACACTTCACAAGAAAATGGTTTCTTTCCTATCTGATTCACAAGAAAATGGTTTCTCTCTAGTGTGTACCTGCATGTGATTTTTTAAAACTACATTTTACTGAAAATGCTGATCCACAATATTCACAAGAAAACGGTTTTTCTTTAGTGTACTCGCATGTGAGTTTTTAAGCTACATTTTAGTGAAAATGCTGATCCACAATATTCACAAGAAAATGGTTTTTATTTAGTGTGTACTCGCATGTGATTTTTTAAAGCACCGTTTTGTGAAAATGCTGATCCACAAACTTCACATAAAAATGGTTGCTTTCCTGTGTGTTTATCCATGTGAAATTTTAAACCAATTTTATGTGAAAATGCTTTTCCACATTCTATGCAAGAAAATGGCTTTTCTCCTGTGTGTGTACGCATGTGTATTTTTACATGTGAATTTGATGTTAACCCTAATCCACAGACTTCACATGAAACCGGTTTCTCTCCTGTGTGTACTCGCATGTGTTGTACTAAATGGCCTTTCCGTGAAAATACAGATTCACACACATCACATGAAAATGGTTTCTCTCCTGTGTGTACTTTCACATGATTTTTTAAATGTTCTGTCTGTGAAAATGCTGATCCACACACTTCACAAGAAAATGGTTTCTCTCCTGTATGCATACGCATATGTGACTTTAAAGCTGATTTATCTGAAAACTTAGATTCACAAAATGCACAAGGAAATGGTTTCTCTCCTGTGTGTATACGCATGTGAATTGTTAAAGAGGATTTCTGTGAAAATGCTGATCCACATACTTTACAAGAAAATGGTTTCTCTCCTGTATGTACACGTATGTGTGAATATAAAGTTGATCTAGTTGAAAATTTAGATTCACATAATGTACAAGAAAATGGTTTCTCTCCTGTGTGTGTACACATGTGAACTTTTAAAGTGCATTTCTGTGAAAATGCTGATCCACAAACTTCACATGGAAATGGTTTCTTTTCTAATGATGTTTCTTCTGCGTGTGTACGCATGTGAATTGTTAAACTGCCTTTCTGTGAAAATGCTGATCCACACACTTCACAAGAAAATGGTTTCTCTCCTGTGTGTACACGATTGTGCAGTTTTAAACTACATTTATATGAAAATGTTTTTCCACACACTATGCAAGAAAATGGTTTCTCTCCTGTGTGTACACACATGTGTATTTTTATATGTGATTTTGATGGTAAAGTTACTCCACAGACTTCACACGAAGTCACTTTGTCTCCTGTATGTATACGCATGTGTGTCTTTAAAGATGATTCTTTTGAAAATGCCGATTTACAAAATTTACAAGAAAATTGTTTCTCTTTTGTGTGTACACTCATGTTGTAGATGTGGCTTTACCCGGCTATTATCTTCAATAATTGATATCTGCAAATAAACAAGAGACAATATGAAAAAAGAAACAATGCTGATTATTTATTTGCAATTATATTGACATTTCAATGAATTGTAACATCAGATAATTGACATTAAGTTAGAATATTCTTCTATATTAATCTAGCTATACATATACAAAGGGCAGTTGTGTGTATTTATGTATGTTGGTAAAAAACTACAAAAATAAAACAATGACAAAGTAAATATTTTCATCGTTGATTTATCAATAAATAAATTTTATAATGCATCAGTTATTTTATTTCAAAGCTTTCTGATTTTTTCAGGTCACTCTTGTTTTGGGGGCGTGAAATATCGGTGTAGTATATATGTGATTGATACTTTGTCTGCATGAATAAAAAGACAAAAGATCAAAGGGCAGAATAGAAGAAAATGATCTTTTTTAAAGAATCTGCTCGGGTAGTAAATAAGTACTAAAAATCGGTAAATAAAATGAAATTAAGAACTAAAAAAATATTTTTCAGAGATTTTTTTAGTCATTTCAATAATTATTTAATTGGCTATTATTTTAAAAAAAGAAAAAAATATACATCAATATTTGTTCCATTTAAAAGGAGGTGCTAAATTTTTGATACAGTTTTTGACAAAAAAATATGGTAAAGTAAAGTAGTTATTTAAAAAATAATTTTATTTTATATGACATTTTGAACTTAAAATTATGCTGCTCATATTTTAAATGAATTGTATATATTAATTTTTTAAAGCAAAAATAAATAATGTTTTGAAATAAAATAACTGATGCATTATAAAATTCATTAATTTGTACATCAATAGTGAAAATTTCATTAAACTCGGATAATTCCCTGATTTTTTTTTTTTCAATCGCAAATGTTAATTTTGAAAATACGCCATCTTTAAACAGCGTTTCAGACTATACGCGATCGAAATTGACCAAAAAAAATCGTTTTAAATGTATTAAAAATAAATTACATGCATATTATTTTGCTTTTTTACTGGTGCTCATTATGTTATTACTTTTCGACTTAGACAAGAATTTGAGTGTAAATAATTGATTTAATAAATCTTAATACGTTTTTAAAATGAATAGTAGCCAAATTTTGGGTAACCTAGTAAATACGTGGACTATTTCGAAAAAAAAAAAAAAAAGCATCAAATTTCTGCAAATGTTCATCCTCAAAATCGTTGAGCAATTCTAGAGAATTGGGTTTGAAAAGTAGTTTATAATTTTGCAAATATTTGCAAATAAAATCAAAGTGTTTTGTTCATGAAAATGTACTTATAATTGTCGCAGCAGCCATGTTGCTCCTGCTGGTAATACCTTTTTCCTCTCTCTCATTTTTTTTTTTTTTTTTTTTTACAATAAGCCATATTCCAACTGGTTACTCCTTTCTTTTGTGGCAGCTGATACTATCTATACAATATGTTAAAATTGCTGCTACATCATCGTTAAAAATATTATAAGACGTCAAAAAAAAATGGAAAATTAACTTTTTGATGTTTTCTTTATGTTTAATATAAAGAACAATTCCAAGTTAATGTGTTAAAAAAAAGGAAAAAAAAAACAAATTTCTGTTACATAAAACCTAAATTTTTGAATTTTAAAGTAAATTCTTAATTTTTGTTTACATAGTTTTCACATCTTCACGTGAACATTTTTTTTTTTTATGGATGATCGTACCTGTGATCATTTTTTTTATGGATGATCGTACCTGTGATCATTTTTTTTATGGATGATCGTACCTGTGATCATTTTTTTTTTTCTGAAGCAAAATTAATTTAGCATTTACTTGATGCCTCATTATTTAACTTAGTTACCTCAACAACCCAGCACTGCAACAACAACTACAAGAGTTTTCCCCAAAAACCAAAGAGGGTATTATTTCCCTTAGATCCATCCATTAATAAGAATAACGACAATTTTTAATTAAAACATTATTTTCAAAATTTTTTTAAATAAAAACCGAATTCTATTATGTCATTATTTTTTATAAAATATTTTCTTTGATTAAATAAATACAATTTTGATAGACACTAAACAAAAGTATTTATTTTACGTTTTATAAATTTTTAAATAACCCCGAAAAAAAAAAACAATTTGACAATAGGAACTTTTAATATGAAATTCTTTAGAAATAATCTAACAATTTAGAAAAAAAAAAGATACATATTTTTTTCTTATTTACGAGATTTAAGTTTTAAATGTTTAAGATGCCCTATTACCAAAACCAAAATAGTAGCGATCTATTTATATATATATATATATATATATATATATATATATATATATATATATATATGTTCCGTCATTAAATAATTTTTCGAAAAATGTAAAAATTATTTATATATTCGAAAAAAAATTACAAATATCTTTGTATGGGGGATCAATACGCGAAACAAAAACTAACGAAAAATAATTATTAGCCTTTTTAATTTAGTAAACATTTATTTACAATAAAAGTTCGTCTTTTATTAATTCATATACCGAAAGTTTTGTTAAAATTGGATAGTTAGTTTATTTTATACGATTTTTAGAAGAATTTCCTGTGATTCCCGTGCGCGAAATTGAGTATACCTACCTCTAATTGTTCCTTATTCTAGGAGACCTATTTCCATCTCCTAATTTTTAGAGGAACAATCTTATTATTTTTTTTTTTTTTAATTTTCGTATTTTACTTTTTGAATTAAAATATAAAACAAAAATAAAAAAAATAAAAATAAAAAAAAAGATTGCTCTTGAATTTTTAACTCGTTTGTTCTATTCTCTACTTGGTTTGTGTCGATTCATACGTTTCCCATTTACACGTCTCAAAATACTGCACGAGTCGATAGTAAACCCAGCTATCGAAAACTCCGCAACACAATTACTTTAAAATAGTTTTAAAATACGTTAAAGTTTCCATTTATTTTTATGATCAACTTCATGTGATTATCTTTCAATTCAAACCAGAAATAAAACGTTAAATATACGTTAAAACATTAACTAAGTAAAATCAATTATTTTTTGTCTATGATGTTTTTGTTATCACATTTAAAATCGTGACACAAAAATCATAAAAATCAATGCGAAATTTTTGACGTCTTAATTTTTCGTTTTAAAATAAGGAGTTGAATATAAAATCATTAAAGATTCGTCACACATGTTTACAGTAAAGATATGTATATTTATAAAATATGTATGTATAAATTTCATACATACACATAGAGAGAAAAACGAAATAAATACACTTTAATATCGGGGACTATGATTGATGAAAAACCGGTTCAAATACGTTGTAACATTAAAAATATCATTTTTTGTTAATTAGAAGAATAAACACTTACCTATGTTTATCTTCTCACATGAAAAATTTCAGAAAATGTGAGCAAAATTTTTCTCCCGTGTTTACTTCCGCCGGTGTATATGGAAAATGTGTCTACCTATTATTGATCCCGTCATTGTCTTATAGACAAACAAAACTGTGGATCTAAAGTAGGGAGTGCATTTTCTCGCTGGCTCTAAAAAAGGGTGATCAGAGGAAATTCTTCTAAAAATCATATAAAATAAACTAACTATCCGATTTTAATAAAACTTTCAGTAAAGACGAACTTTTATTGTAAATAAATGTTTACTAAATTGAAAAGGCTAATAATGTTTTTCGTTAGTTTTTGTTTCGCGCATTGATCCCCCGTACAAAGATCTTTTCTTCTTTTTTTTTGGGGGGGGGGGGGGGGGTAAATTGTTTTTACATTTTTGGAAAGATAATTCAAGCATAATTCAACATATGTAAAAAAATAAATAAATCGCGACTAATTCGGTTTTGGTAATAGGGCATCTTAAACATTGAAACTTAAATCTCGTAAATATAGGGACTGGCAAACGGAGCCTAAAATGACTTTAGCCCCCCTACAGAAAATAATTTACCAAAAATCAGGAAATTATCGGATTTTAATGAAATTTTCAGTGTTTATGTATTAATGAATGATCTTTATAATGCATCATTTATTTTATTTCAAAACTTTCTCATTTTTTTCAGGTCACTTAATTTTGACCCCCTCTATGTTGGGAGCGTAAAATGTTTTGCAAGTTGATCATTTTCGATACTAAGTACAGTATGAGAGATAAAAGACCGAAGTTATGAATAGAAACAAAACAAAAATTTTTAACAGTGGCTTTTCTATGAGAAAATAAGTACCGAAAATCGAAAAATAAAATGTAAAATATAATAAATAATTAATTTTTTGGAGATTTCTTTTTTATTCATTTCGATAATTATTCAATTGGCTATTATTTTATAAAAGAAAAAATTATACATCGATGTTTTTTCTGCTTAAAAGGGGGAGGGGGTACATTTTCAATCGAGTTTTTCTTCAAAACTTATTACTTTTGGCGCCTAAAATAAGTTTTGCATTAAGTAGATATTTATTTTTAGAATCTAAAAATATCAGGATTTTCATATTTTAAATGAATTTTATATATTAATTTTTCATAGCAAAAATACTAAATTAAAGTTTTGAAATAAAATAACTGATGCATTATAAAATTCATTAATTGTTAAATCAATACTGAAAATTGCATTAAAATCGGATAATTACCTGATTTTTGGTAAATGTTTTTGCAAACGCGAATGTTACAGTAAAATTGTAAACAAGCACTTAAAAACATCGAAAACGAGGCTGACTGGCTGATATCGTCGAAATTGACCAAAACAAATACTTTTAAATCTATTAAAAATAAACTGCATATGTAATGATATTTTTCCTTTTTTTTAAATGAAGGTTATTATGTTACTACTTATGGATTTAGACAAAGTTTGACCTTAAATAATAGATTTAATTATTTCTAATTCGCGTTTAAAACTCCTAGCAGACGAAATTAATGCCACTCCCTACGTAAATAAGAAAAAATATGTATCTGTTTTTTCTTTTTTTCACCTAAATTGTTAGATTATTTTCTAAAGAATTTTACGTTAAAAGTTCCTATTGTCTACTTGTTTTTTGTTTTTTTTTTGTTTTCTGTTTTTTTCAGGGATTTTTAAAAATTTATAAAAATTTATAAAATAAATACTTCTGTTTAGCGGATTTATTAAACAAAGAAAATATCTTATAAAAAATATCTAGCTAAAAATAGTGACATAACATATTTCGGTTTTTATTTTTTTTTAAATTGAAAATAATGTTTGAATTACAAATTGTCGTCATTATTATTAATGGATGGATCTAACGGAAATAACATACGTTTTGGTTTTTGAGGAAAACTCTTGAAGTTGTTGTTGTTTTTGTTGTAGCGCTGGTTTGTTGAGGTCAATAAGTTAAATCATGAGACATCAAGGAAATGCTAAATTAGTAATTTGATTTTGCATCAGAAAAGAAATTATTATACGTACGATTCTCCATACAAAGAAATAGTGCACACATCAAGATGCGATAACTATGTCAACAAAGATTTAGAATTTGCGGGAATTTACGGGAATTTACATTTAAATGCAAAAATTTAGGTTTTATGTAAGAGAAATTTGTTTTCTCTTTTTTATAACACATAAACTTGGAATTGTTCTTTATATTAAACGTAAAAGAAAACATTAGAAAGTTAATTTTCAACTTTTTATTGACGTTTAAAAATATCTTTTAACAATCCCCGTGCATATTAAAAGAGTGTGTTTTGCACATAGCTAATCTAAAGGAACACATACACCATAAGTGTTGGATCCTGCATATTATTCAATTAGTGGACCATATGACCTTTAGGTACCCCCTTTGCGATCTCGATTCATAAGGACATGTTTTTTATTTAAACCCTCAAAATCCGGTTGTTTGTCAACAGACAACTTTTTTTTTAAATTATAAAACTAACGCCAACCCCTAACAAACAACCGGATTTTCACGGTGTAAATGAAAAACATATCCTTATGAATCGAGATCGCAAAAGGGGTGCCTAAATGTGATATGGTCCCAATTGGCAACTAAATATTTAGCTTTCTGCTTGATCTCCAGAAATCATCAGAATATAATTGTCTGTGTAGAGGCCTTGTTGTAGAGGTTCACAAAGAATATTAAATGACGAATAAAAATATGACACAGTTTAGGTAGAAAATACGGAGAAATGATAAAATAAATGCATATAATTATAAAATAACAAATACATTCATTAAGAGAATAAATTTGCAATAATCAACAAAATTGTGTAGAAATGATGTGGAAAAGTTTTCTAAGAAATGTGTAATGTAAAATGTAAAAGTTCGTGTGTAGAGTTCGTGTAGAGTTTGTGTGTGTGAAAGTTCGCCGAGGAATGTGTAATGGTAAATGTGAAATGTTTATATAGTCGAAAGTTCGGATACATGTGCTAGAAATGAGAATTAATTTTGTCTATACGACCTGCTGAAACGGATTCCTGATGTTGAATGCGGTGGTACGAGTGAATGGTAAATTCTAGTAGTCAGTTTGTGAATCAGAAGGGTGCCATGTTTGTCTTTATGTTAGTGAATCGTCCCCGCAGATATCTGTTTGTTTGTTGTTGTCCATGCGTGTGTCCTGCCGGCGAGACGAAGTCTGTGTGTATGCTGAGTTCTTCTCTGTGTTTTATAATTAAAAGATGGGATCAAAAAGTAATTAATTTTTGGCGCAGACGTAGTAGAAAGCAATGCTAACCTAGCCAATCGATTCTGATTTTTATGTAAACATTTGTTTTAATCACTTTTCCTTAAATTTAGGAAAAGGATTGTGTTGGTGTGTTTGTTTTTAATCTCTTTTCCTTAAGTTTAGGAAAAGGACTGTGTTGTGTGTTTGTTTTAATTTCTTTTCCTTAAGTTTGGGAAAAGAAATTTGTACGCGTATTCTATATCTGAAACATTTATCTCATTTCAAACACAAAGAAGAAATGGTACTGATTTTATTGATATTTAAAAAACAATTACCCAAAATAAAATCAATAAAGGCATGGATTTACACTTCCCTGTCCTATCCTCAATTATTTTTCTTAAACTGGAAAAATAATTTTTGAAGCCTGTTTTTCTATTTTTGTGGTTTTAAAAACAATAATTTCCTTTGAATTGGATCCTGCATATAATTCAATTGGCAAATAAATATTTAGCTCTCTGCTTGATCTCCAGAAACCATCACAATTTGATTATTTGAAATATTTATCTCAGTGTAAGTGTGGTGTATAAAATTGATACGTATTTGCTTCCATATATTCTTCCCTTCTCATTGTCTGCTTGACAGTCTGAAAACATCATTTATCTCATGAACATGGCCACATGTCAGGTGATGTTATCAATGTACGTGACACAATCATGCAAGAATGAAAGCAGATGATGGGCGTGACTAGAGTCATAGGTAAAAAGTCAGCATACCTGCAATTACATGTAGGGAGACGGGGAGGCAATACCAAATTGTGATGTACAAAGTGACCAGCTATTATACCAAAAACTGTACTGAAGCAATAAGACTGTACTGAAGCAATAAGAGACTATAAGGAGGGCCACATTTTTGTATTGCAGACATCCTGGTTTTAGGAGATGGTTGTGAATCAGAAAAGGTAAGATGCCATCTTGAAAAAATATGGATTAATAACTAAACCTTCAAAATCACTCGAGGGAGAAGAACTTGAGTTCAATTTGCAGAAGAATACACAAATTGGAGATTTAATTCTGGGATGGGGTGGGGCGGATAATAAGATTCCATCTTAGGTTGATAAATTGAATAGCGGGGTTGATCTGGATAAAGGAGCAGCACTGGAGTTCAATTTGTAGAAGAATACAGAGACTGGAGATTTAATTCTGGTATGGGGTGGGGCGCGTAATGAGATTCCATCTTGGGTTGATAAACTGAATAATTGGGATTTGTTCTGGACTTGTGGAAAACTAGTGGGTCACTACCCTATGTCTTGATGTTTGAGGGTCACATTCAGTGAAGACACAAATGGTGAGGATAAGATGGGATGATTAATGGAAAGGTAGAACCAAGCCTCTCTAGACGATAGGGTGGTTGGTTGGTTGGTTGATTGGATGGGTGTTACGGCATGTCAACCATTTTGAGGAGGTGAAGATAGCAGACCCGTGAGAGGAAAGTGGCAAATACCAAAAATGGATGATGGCATTGTTTGTTTGTGATGCAACCAGTATAGCAATGGAAGATGTATTAGAGGTAGGAGGGGTCAGGAAGGGTCAGGAGGGGTCAGGAAGGGTCAGGAGGGGTCAGGAAGGGTGAGGGATTAAGGATAGAAGAGAGAATCTAATGAATAGCCATAAGAGTGAAAAAGGAGGTAGGAGGGGTCAGGAAGGGTGAGGGATTAAGGATAGAAGAGAGAATCTAATGAATAGCCATAAGAGTGAAAAAGGAGGTAGGAGGGGTCAGGAAGGGTGAGGGATTAAGGATAGAAGAGAGAATCTAATGAATAGCCATAAGAGTGAAAAAGGAGGTAGGAGGGGTCAGGAAGGGTGAGGGATTAAGGATAGAAGAGAGAATCTAATGAATAGCCATAAGAGTGAAAAAGGAGGTAGGAGGGGTCAGGAAGGGTGAGGGATTAAGGATAGAAGAGAGAATCTAATGAATAGCCATAAGAGTGAAAAAGGAGGTAGGAGGGGTCAGGAAGGGTGAGGGATTAAGGATAGAAGAGAGAATCTAATGAATAGCCATAAGAGTGAAAAAGGAGGTAGGAGGGGTCAGGAAGGGTGAGGGATTAAGGATAGAAGAGAGAATCTAATGAATAGCCATAAGAGTGAAAAGGAGGTAGGAGGGGTCAGGAAGGGTGAGGGATTAAGGATAGAAGAGAGAATCTAATGAATAGCCATAAGAGTGAAAAAGGAGGTAGGAGGGTCAGGAAGGGTGAGGGATTAAGGATAGAAGAGAGAATCTAATGAATAGCCATAAGAGTGAAAAGGAGGTAGGAGGGGTCAGGAAGGGTGAGGGATTAAGGATAGAAGAGAGAATCTAATGAATAGCCATAAGAGTGAAAAAGGAGGTAGGAGGGTCAGGAAGGGTGAGGGATTAAGGATAGAAGAGAGAATCTAATGAATAGCCATAAGAGTGAAAAAGGAGGTAGGAGGGGTCAGGAAGGGTGAGGGATTAAGGATAGAAGAGAGAATCTAATGAATAGCCATAAGAGTGAAAAAGGAGGTAGGAGGGGTCAGGAAGGGTGAGGGATTAAGGATAGAAGAGAGAATCTAATGAATAGCCATAAGAGTGAAAAAGGAGGTAGGAGGGGTCAGGAAGGGTGAGGGATTAAGGATAGAAGAGAGAATCTAATGAATAGCCATAAGAGTGAAAAAGGAGGTAGGAGGGGTCAGGAAGGGTGAGGGATTAAGGATAGAAGAGAGAATCTAATGAATAGCCATAAGAGTGAAAAAGGAGGTAGGAGGGTCAGGAAGGGTGAGGGATTAAGGATAGAAGAGAGAATCTAATGAATAGCCATAAGAGTGAAAAAGGAGGTAGGAGGGGTCAGGAAGGGTGAGGGATTAAGGATAGAAGAGAGAATCTAATGAATAGCCATAAGAGTGAAAAGGAGGTAGGAGGGGTCAGGAAGGGTGAGGGATTAAGGATAGAAGAGAGAATCTAATGAATAGCCATAAGAGTGAAAAGGGAGGTAGGAGGGGTCAGGAAGGGTGAGGGATTAAGGATAGAAGAGAGAATCTAATGAATAGCCATAAGAGTGAAAAGGGAGGTAGGAGGGGTCAGGAAGGGTGAGGGATTAAGGATAGAAGAGAGAATCTAATGAATAGCCATAAGAGTGAAAAAGGAGGTAGGAGGGGTCAGGAAGGGTGAGGGATTAAGGATAGAAGAGAGAATCTAATGAATAGCCATAAGAGTGAAAAAGGAGGTAGGAGGGGTCAGGAAGGGTGAGGGATTAAGGATAGAAGAGAGAATCTAATGAATAGCCATAAGAGTGAAAAAGGAGGTAGGAGGGGTCAGGAAGGGTGAGGGATTAAGGATAGAAGAGAGAATCTAATGAATAGCCATAAGAGTGAAAAAGGAGGTAGGAGGGGTCAGGAAGGGTGAGGGATTAAGGATAGAAGAGAGAATCTAATGAATAGCCATAAGAGTGAAAAAGGAGGTAGGAGGGGTCAGGAAGGGTGAGGGATTAAGGATAGAAGAGAGAATCTAATGAATAGCCATAAGAGTGAAAAAGGAGGTAGGAGGGGTCAGGAAGGGTGAGGGATTAAGGATAGAAGAGAGAATCTAATGAATAGCCATAAGAGTGAAAAAGGAGGTAGGAGGGGTCAGGAAGGGTGAGGGATTAAGGATAGAAGAGAGAATCTAATGAATAGCCATAAGAGTGAAAAAGGAGGTAGGAGGGGTCAGGAAGGGTGAGGGATTAAGGATAGAAGAGAGAATCTAATGAATAGCCATAAGAGTGAAAAAGGAGGTAGGAGGGGTCAGGAAGGGTGAGGGATTAAGGATAGAAGAGAGAATCTAATGAATAGCCATAAGAGTGAAAAAGGAGGTAGGAGGGGTCAGGAAGGGTGAGGGATTAAGGATAGAAGAGAGAATCTAATGAATAGCCATAAGAGTGAAAAAGGAGGTAGGAGGGGTCAGGAAGGGTGAGGGATTAAGGATAGAAGAGAGAATCTAATGAATAGCCATAAGAGTGAAAAAGGAGGTAGGAGGGGTCAGGAAGGGTGAGGGATTAAGGATAGAAGAGAGAATCTAATGAATAGCCATAAGAGTGAAAAAGGAGGTAGGAGGGGTCAGGAAGGGTGAGGGATTAAGGATAGAAGAGAGAATCTAATGAATAGCCATAAGAGTGAAAAAGGAGGTAGGAGGGGTCAGGAAGGGTGAGGGATTAAGGATAGAAGAGAGAATCTAATGAATAGCCATAAGAGTGAAAAAGGAGGTAGGAGGGTCAGGAAGGTGAGGGATTAAGGATAGAAGAGAGAATCTAATGAATAGCCATAAGAGTGAAAAAGGAGGTAGGAGGGTCAGGAAGGGTGAGGGATTAAGGATAGAAGAGAGAATCTAATGAATAGCCATAAGAGTGAAAAAGGAGGTAGGAGGGGTCAGGAAGGGTGAGGGATTAAGGATAGAAGAGAGAATCTAATGAATAGCCATAAGAGTGAAAAAGGAGGTAGGAGGGGTCAGGAAGGGTGAGGGATTAAGGATAGAAGAGAGAATCTAATGAATAGCCATAAGAGTGAAAAAGGAGGTAGGAGGGGTCAGGAAGGGTGAGGGATTAAGGATAGAAGAGAGAATCTAATGAATAGCCATAAGAGTGAAAAAGGAGGTAGGAGGGGTCAGGAAGGGTGAGGGATTAAGGATAGAAGAGAGAATCTAATGAATAGCCATAAGAGTGAAAAAGGAGGTAGGAGGGGTCAGGAAGGGTGAGGGATTAAGGATAGAAGAGAGAATCTAATGAATAGCCATAAGAGTGAAAAAGGAGGTAGGAGGGGTCAGGAAGGGTGAGGGATTAAGGATAGAAGAGAGAATCTAATGAATAGCCATAAGAGTGAAAAAGGAGGTAGGAGGGGTCAGGAAGGTGAGGGATTAAGGATAGAAGAGAGAATCTAATGAATAGCCATAAGAGTGAAAAAGGAGGTAGGAGGGGTCAGGAAGGGTGAGGGATTAAGGATAGAAGAGAGAATCTAATGAATAGCCATAAGAGTGAAAAAGGAGGTAGGAGGGGTCAGGAAGGGTGAGGGATTAAGGATAGAAGAGAGAATCTAATGAATAGCCATAAGAGTGAAAAAGGAGGTAGGAGGGGTCAGGAAGGGTGAGGGATTAAGGATAGAAGAGAGAATCTAATGAATAGCCATAAGAGTGAAAAAGGAGGTAGGAGGGGTCAGGAAGGGTGAGGGATTAAGGATAGAAGAGAGAATCTAATGAATAGCCATAAGAGTGAAAAAGGAGGTAGGAGGGGTCAGGAAGGGTGAGGGATTAAGGATAGAAGAGAGAATCTAATGAATAGCCATAAGAGTGAAAAAGGAGGTAGGAGGGGTCAGGAAGGGTGAGGGATTAAGGATAGAAGAGAGAATCTAATGAATAGCCATAAGAGTGAAAAAGGAGGTAGGAGGGGTCAGGAAGGGTGAGGGATTAAGGATAGAAGAGAGAATCTAATGAATAGCCATAAGAGTGAAAAAGGAGGTAGGAGGGGTCAGGAAGGGTGAGGGATTAAGGATAGAAGAGAGAATCTAATGAATAGCCATAAGAGTGAAAAGGGAGGTAGGAGGGGTCAGGAAGGGTGAGGGATTAAGGATAGAAGAGAGAATCTAATGAATAGCCATAAGAGTGAAAAAGGAGGTAGGAGGGGTCAGGAAGGGTGAGGGATTAAGGATAGAAGAGAGAATCTAATGAATAGCCATAAGAGTGAAAAAGGAGGTAGGAGGGGTCAGGAAGGGTGAGGGATTAAGGATAGAAGAGAGAATCTAATGAATAGCCATAAGAGTGAAAAGGGAGGTAGGAGGGGTCAGGAAGGGTGAGGGATTAAGGATAGAAGAGAGAATCTAATGAATAGCCATAAGAGTGAAAAAGGAGGTAGGAGGGGTCAGGAAGGGTGAGGGATTAAGGATAGAAGAGAGAATCTAATGAATAGCCATAAGAGTGAAAAGGGAGGTAGGAGGGGTCAGGAAGGGTGAGGGATTAAGGATAGAAGAGAGAATCTAATGAATAGCCATAAGAGTGAAAAAGGAGGTAGGAGGGGTCAGGAAGGGTGAGGGATTAAGGATAGAAGAGAGAATCTAATGAATAGCCATAAGAGTGAAAAAGGAGGTAGGAGGGGTCAGGAAGGGTGAGGGATTAAGGATAGAAGAGAGAATCTAATGAATAGCCATAAGAGTGAAAAAGGAGGTAGGAGGGGTCAGGAAGGGTGAGGGATTAAGGATAGAAGAGAGAATCTAATGAATAGCCATAAGAGTGAAAAAGGAGGTAGGAGGGGTCAGGAAGGGTGAGGATTAAGGATAGAAGAGAGAATCTAATGAATAGCCATAAGAGTGAAAAAGGAGGTAGGAGGGGTCAGGAAGGGTGAGGGATTAAGGATAGAAGAGAGAATCTAATGAATAGCCATAAGAGTGAAAAAGGAGGTAGGAGGGGTCAGGAAGGGTGAGGATTAAGGATAGAAGAGAGAATCTAATGAATAGCCATAAGAGTGAAAAAGGAGGTAGGAGGGGTCAGGAAGGGTGAGGGATTAAGGATAGAAGAGAGAATCTAATGAATAGCCATAAGAGTGAAAAAGGAGGTAGGAGGGGTCAGGAAGGGTGAGGGATTAAGGATAGAAGAGAGAATCTAATGAATAGCCATAAGAGTGAAAAAGGAGGTAGGAGGGGTCAGGAAGGGTGAGGGATTAAGGATAGAAGAGAGAATCTAATGAATAGCCATAAGAGTGAAAAAGGAGGTAGGAGGGGTCAGGAAGGGTGAGGGATTAAGGATAGAAGAGAGAATCTAATGAATAGCCATAAGAGTGAAAAAGGAGGTAGGAGGGGTCAGGAAGGGTGAGGGATTAAGGATAGAAGAGAGAATCTAATGAATAGCCATAAGAGTGAAAAAGGAGGTAGGAGGGGTCAGGAAGGGTGAGGGATTAAGGATAGAAGAGAGAATCTAATGAATAGCCATAAGAGTGAAAAAGGAGGTAGGAGGGGTCAGGAAGGGTGAGGGATTAAGGATAGAAGAGAGAATCTAATGAATAGCCATAAGAGTGAAAAAGGAGGTAGGAGGGGTCAGGAAGGGTGAGGGATTAAGGATAGAAGAGAGAATCTAATGAATAGCCATAAGAGTGAAAAAGGAGGTAGGAGGGGTCAGGAAGGGTGAGGGATTAAGGATAGAAGAGAGAATCTAATGAATAGCCATAAGAGTGAAAAAGGAGGTAGGAGGGGTCAGGAAGGGTGAGGGATTAAGGATAGAAGAGAGAATCTAATGAATAGCCATAAGAGTGAAAAAGGAGGTAGGAGGGTCAGGAAGGGTGAGGGATTAAGGATAGAAGAGAGAATCTAATGAATAGCCATAAGAGTGAAAAAGGAGGTAGGAGGGGTCAGGAAGGGTGAGGGATTAAGGATAGAAGAGAGAATCTAATGAATAGCCATAAGAGTGAAAAAGGAGGTAGGAGGGGTCAGGAAGGGTGAGGGATTAAGGATAGAAGAGAGAATCTAATGAATAGCCATAAGAGTGAAAAAGGAGGTAGGAGGGGTCAGGAAGGGTGAGGATTAAGGATAGAAGAGAGAATCTAATGAATAGCCATAAGAGTGAAAAAGGAGGTAGGAGGGTCAGGAAGGGTGAGGGATTAGGATAGAAGAGAGAATCTATGAATAGCCAGAGTGAAAAGGAGGTATCAGGAAGGGTGAGGATTAAGGATAGAAGAGAGAATCCCATAAGAGTGAAAAGGAGGTAGCCAGGAGAGTGAAAAAGGAGTGAGGGGTCTGAGGATTAAGGATAGAAGAGAGAATCTAATGAATAGCCATAAGAGTGAAAAAGGAGGTAGGAGGGGTCAGGAAGGGTGAGGATTAAGGATAGAAGTCTATGAATAGCCATAAGAGTGAAAAAGGAGGTAGGGGGTCAGAGGGTCTAATGAATAGCATAAGAGTGAAAAGGACTGAATTAAGGATAGAAGAGAGAATCTAATGAATAGCCATAAGAGTGAAAAAGGAGGTAGGAGGGGTCAGGAAGGGTGAGGGATTAAGGATAGAAGAGAGAATCTAATGAATAGCCATAAGAGTGAAAAAGGAGGTAGGAGGGGTCAGGAAGGGTGAGGATTAAGGATAGAAGAGAGAATCTAATGAATAGCCATAAGAGTGAAAAAGGAGGTAGGAGGGGTCAGGAAGGGTGAGGGATTAAGGATAGAAGAGAGAATCTAATGAATAGCCATAAGAGTGAAAAAGGAGGTAGGAGGGGTCAGGAAGGGTGAGGGATTAAGGATAGAAGAGAGAATCTAATGAATAGCCATAAGAGTGAAAAAGGAAACGGAAATAAAAAAAGGGGACAAAAGTCGGAGACTGGAAAAGCAGGAGAATGAGAAAGGAAAAGTAGAAGCAAAAGAAAAGAGGGGAATATAACAGGGGAAAAAAGAATGAAGAGAGAAAGAATAAATTAAATGATCTTGGAAATAATAATTGCATTTTATTAAAAAAGCCATGTCAATATGTATGATTTTTTATAAAACTCTTTTTGAATATAGACCTGTTTTTCAAAATTTATTTAAACAATCAAAATAAATGAATGAAAATGAAACAAAAAATCCAAGTACATAATGATTTGTAATTCCTTCTTTTGCCAAGATAATGCTGGTAACATAAAATGGTGTTGGGGTTGTAGATACAAAATTGTGGGGTTTACAGTCGTAGCCTCCTTAGTAAAAAGTCAACAGTATCTTTAGTCCTAAGATTAAAACTGATTTGAGTACATTTTCTCTTTAATGACTTCATCCTTAGTGGCTAACATGGATGAGTCAAAAGCTTTCAGTAAAAAGTCAATAGTATCGTTAGTATTGGACTAAGATTAAAATTAATTTGATTATATTTTCTCTTTAATGACTTCATCCCAAGTTGCTATGGGTCAAAAGCTTTTAGCCACCATTATCTGATACATATCCATTCTAAAACTAGATTCCTTTAGTCAGCCAGTTACATCAGAGAATGTCAGCTCCTAAAGAAAATACACAGCTGCTCAATTAACAGTTTAACATTTATTTACGTAACATCAAAACCATCATACAAGAGTGTGCTCACAGTAACAAAATCCTCTTAATTGCATAACATTTTTTTTCTATCTGTTCCTTTAGTCTTGGTTGGAATAAGATTAAAACTCATTTGAGTACATTTTCTCTTTAATGACTTCATCCTTAGTGACTATCATGGATGAGTCAAAAGCTTTTAGTAAAAAGTCAACAGTATTTTTAGTCTTGGACTAAGATTAAAACTCATTTGAGTACATTTTCTCTTTAATGACTTCATCCTTAGTGACTATCATGGATGAGTGAAAAGCTTTTAGTAAAAAGTCAACAGTATTTTTAGTCTTGGACTAAGATTAAAACTCATTTGAGTAATTTTCTCTTTAATGACTTCATCCTTAGTGACTATCATGGATGAGTCAAAAGTTTTTAGTAAAAGTCAACAGTATTTTTAGTCTTGGACTAAGATTAAAACTCATTTGATTACATTTTCTCTTTAATGACTTCATCCTTAGTGGCTATCATGGATGAGTGAAAAGCTTTTAGTAAAAAGTCAACAGTATATTTAGTCTTGGACTAAGATTAAAACTCATTTGATTCACATGAAAATGGTTTCTCTCCTGTGTGTACTTGCATGTTTGCTTTTAAATCAAATTTCTGTTAAAATGCATTTCCTCATATCACACATAAAAATATTTTTTGCCATGCGTATATGCATGTCTTTACAGGTGTTGTTTTAATTTGAAACTCCTTGACTATGTTGAAATACATATTCAAGAAAAGCATTATTATGTTTATTTAGAAATTTTGTAAGAATAAGGAATTTTGTCGATCTTCCTCCTGTAGGTGATGATTTCAAAAGTCACCTGTTCACAGTAGTAGATGTGATTTTAGCCGGCTGTTTTATAATCCTCAATAATTGATATCTGCAAATAAACAAGAGATAATGTGAAAAAAGAAACAATTCTGATGATTCATTTATAATTATAGAATTATTTTGACATTTCAATGAATTGTAACATCAGATAATTGATATTAAGTTAGAATTAGCAGTATTGCTTTTCCCTGTTTGCTTGTATGTTTATTAAGAAATGTTAATGATAATTACAAATGCTGATGTATAAATTTTTAAGACTAAAGAAATTTTTTAATGTTCCTTCTATAGGTGATGATTTCAAGATGAAATCTATGAAACTGAAGATCTACACTTATTGAAAAATCACATTTTCACAGTTGTAGATGTGGTTTTAGCTGGCTGTTTTATTATCCTCAATAATTGATATCTGCAAATAAACAAGAGACAATGTGAAAAAAGAAACAATTCTGATGATTTATAGGGCAGTTTGGTTTGGTTTGGTTGGTTGGGTTTTATGGCATGTCAATCCCTTGGGTTATTTTATGCTGAATATTTCATTTTTAAGGGAAAATACAATTTTGTTTATAAACTCATGTTTTCTATTTAACCCATAGATGGGACCCTAACAGGTATTACCACTCCAAGTCAGAGTGGACCAAGGATCAATGGTGATGAAGGGGTGCTCCACATTCCCCAAACCTCCAAAACTGGAACCTCACCATCAGATAGAGTTTAACATCATTCCCAGGACATGTAGACCCACAGCCAATGCCTTCTAGCACCCATATGATAAAAAGGGTTGGGGGATTGAGATGAAGGCAATAGGGTTGGGACAATCATATAAGTGCTAGGGCTTGATGTGACCAGCCGATTGATCAGAGGGGGCCTCTCCGACCGCCCGTCTAGCCTAAGTAAGGGTCTAAGTGGAGTGTTGCATGTCATTGACTGCTCATCCACCATGACTCCATCTTTAAGCATCACGGATCGCCACCCACGGCCAACAGGTGGCCTCATTTGGGAGAGTCTTATCCCTCTGCAGAGGTGCAGTCAGTGCATTCCAACACCCCAGCCGACAGGGTGGAATTCACATTTTAGAATTAGATGATGAAGATAATATTAAACTCAGACATTTTTGGCAGGAATTTAAACAATTATAAAACATTAACATTTATCAAAAAGATGAAAAAAAAAACCATCTACAGAAAGTTGTAGAAATGTCTATGTGGTGTAAAGGAGAAAGACAACCATTTTAAGAATGGTCCAGATTATCTTACAAGAAAGGCTGCCCAGGTATTAACACCTTTGATTAGATTTCCTCTGTATTGTTTGACTTTGAGAATTGTTCTTGTTCT
Source organism: Doryteuthis pealeii (assembly GCA_023376005.1). NCBI lineage: Eukaryota > Metazoa > Mollusca > Cephalopoda > Myopsida > Loliginidae > Doryteuthis > Doryteuthis pealeii. The sequence continues at coordinate 92,121,655 of CM042151.1, forward strand.
TCTGAGGTATTTATTTCTTATTTTTTTCTATTCTTCAATCATCTTTACTTTTTATAATAGTGAGATAGCTTTTTCCTATTGTATGTTTTTGGGAAAATGCATGAATCCAACAAAGAGATTTTCTACTCTTTTAGCATATATATATATATATATATATATATATATATATATATATATATATTAGGTTGTTACAATAATAATGGCCAAATTTTTGCATATATAATAATTAATGTGTGCTTGAAAATAAAATTTAATTTATTTTCAGATAGAAAATATTTTTGAAAAATAGGGGCCTTCAAAGAGGAACATGCCTAAACATGACCTTCGCCTTCTCATGTTGCACTTCAATCGGCCATTATTTTTGTAGCAACCTAATATATATATATATATATATATATATATATATATATATATAATGATCATTTCTCCGGAAATTTGATCTCTCAGTGAGCGTAAAATACATACATTCTTATGTACATAATAGTTTAAAAACACCAGTCCCCGCATCAGCTGTCAGTGGGCGAGAGGATAAGATATTGGACTACCATGCGGTCAGTCTGAGTTCGACCCTACCCAAGGATAGTTGTGTCTAGCCACACTAAGGAGACGTGAAATGCCAAAACACAAGTCTGTGGATGACTTATAAATATATATGTGTGTGTGTGTGTGCAATTGAGTCACTTCCTCTACTCCCTCATATGAAATAGTCTACATAACAGTGCATTAAAGTGCATTTGCATTAAAGAAATAATGAGATTTTCTACAACACAACCTCAATTCAAATTAAATTAAATTGAAATGTGGATCAATCAATTCCTGAAAGATTTATTGTAATCCAATATTTGAATAACCACAAATGAAGAAGAATGAAGTATTACAATTTTTGACATTCATAATGAGATTTAAAAAAAAAAAGAACTATGAATGTAGCGGACAAAAATTATTGTCTATCAATCAATATATTGTCTACAAATGATATTTATATTATAATATTATTTCTTTCATTTTTTTTCTTTTAAATGGCTAAAAAAAAACACTTTGGTAGGAATGAAATAATTTAAAGTTTATGAAAAATAATAATAATGGGAAGACTACAATAATCCCTTTATTACACAATTAATGGTGATTATGATAAATAGAAATATTTAACTTTGAAAACGAAATTTTGATATTTCAACTTACATCTTAAAATCATTTGTGGAAGATAATATTAAATTCAGACATTTTGGCAAGAATTTAAAGCAAATATAAAACCTCAACATTTATGAAAAAGGGAAATAAAAAAAATCTCCTGAAATTTGTAGAAATGTGGTGTAAAGGAGAAAGATAACCATGAGTAGTCACCACCAGTGAAACCTGAAAAGAATAGGAAAATCATCAAGCTGAATCAGGGGAGGTTTATTGGGAAAAGCACTTGATAATGGATTTGTTTGGTTTGTTTTGTTTTACGGCATATCAACCTCAGTGGGTCATTTAATGCCAATAAAGTTTTGAAATAAATCAATTCTTAATGGATAATACAATTTTTTTATAAATACATTTTTCTATTTAACCCATAGATGGGACCCTAACAGGTATTAGCACTCCGGATCAGAGTGGACCAGGGAGCAATGGTGATGAAGGGGTGCTCCACATTCCCCAAACCTCCAGAACTGGAACCTCACTATCAGATAGAGTTTAACGTCATTCACAGGACATGTAGACCCGCAGCCACTGCCTTCTAGCACCCATATGATAAAAAGGGGTTGGGGCTTGCCATAAAGGCAATAGGGTTGGGAAAATCATATAGGTGCTAGGGCTTGACATGACCAGCCGATTGATCGGAGGGGGCCTCTCCGACCGCCCCCCTAGCCCAAGATATTGATAATTGACAAATTCCTTGATTTCTTGTAATTTTCTTTCACTCATGTAAAATATAGCTATGCACAACAAGGGATATAAATCTTGTAAAAATGAGTTATCCTCCATACATGGGTTTTCATAGTATGCTGCAGAGCTAATTACTATGGAGGATTGAAAGTGCTATCTTTTACTATCTTATATGTGTTCACATCCGCGTATTTCGAAGTTAAGGATAAACATTTTTCATCAAATATCTTTAAAAATATTTTTTTCTTGGATGTGTAGCCAAAAAGACTTTTCTTTGTCGCAATTGACGTATTTATCACAGAAAAATATATTTTCGAAATGGAAAGAATTCGGCCCGTTTTGTCATCCATAGTTAAAATTGACAAATTTTTATAAAATTATATAAATCTTGGAAAATATGCAGCATGTGATCATATATTTTTTCACTTAGATTTTTTCAAAGATAAAATTCAAGGCTATCTATTGTTAAATTTTCAAGTTAGTCACGGATGGTGACAGACATGTAAAATTCACCTTGAAATTTTTAAGATAGTAAAAAACTCAATTTAACTTAGATGAAATGATACATTATTTATCTTTTGAATTTTAAGAAAATAACTTTTAAATTATAAAATCGCTTTTTTAGGATATTGAATTTTTATTTTCTTATTTTTCTATATATTCTTTAGGGTATGATATTTCAAAAAATGTAAAAATTTGGGACCAGCAATTTTTTTGGTCCAATTGTCAAAGATCAACCCCCCTATTCTGAATTGATAGAAAAATATTTTTTCAAGTTTCTTTAATAAAATAAGCTAATCATTATAAAAATAAGGGACCAAGTAACTAATAGGCACTCTAGCCGAAATCAGTTTTGAAAGAAACAGGATTTTGCTTTTCACCGGTTGTTAGTAAACAAAATCAACAACCGATAAAAACCAAAGACACATTTTTATACTAAAATAGTTTTGGATTTTAATAAAAAATTAGTTCATAGCATATGTGAAAAAATTAATTTTGCACTAAAGATAAACTAATATTGTTTTTTTTTAAATAAAACTTAAAATGAAAGACATGTTTATTTCCAATGTTCCTCAATTAATAGTTAATAAAAAAAATGAGTTATTTCATGTTGTTGTTAGTATATGTTAAAAAATAATTTTCCATAAACAATTAATTAAAACAATTTTTATTTAACTCTTAACATCCTGTTGAGAATTTTCTAAGTCCAGAGCAGTATTCCTATAAGGATCTATCAAAAATGCTAAAAATGGCTTTTTCATTTAAAGTTACCTGTTATTTCCCTTAAAATAAAGACTTCTAAATATATTTAATATTAAATTTAAACAAAGTCTATCATTTGGGGCAGATGAGGAAAACGAATGTGACTTCTGGCCGGGTGGAATGAGGTGGTATAGGATGTTAAGAGTTAAATAAACATATCTGCATTTCTCTTCTGATTAAATAAAACTATTCTAATATTCGGCTTTTAATTTGGTTGGTACGCACTCGGCTGCCGCTTCTAAGTTTTCGTATTCCTCGTTTGGTGTGGAGCTTTCGGATGTCTCCTGGAGGATATCGAATTTATTTCTTACTGTAACAGCATAGCGATTGCAAATATCGCTGTTGGCAAGTGTCGACCAGTCGTATCGTTCAGATTTGCTGGTTTATTTTTTATTTCTACGTAGGCTAAGTCGTAATTTTGCTGTGACTATTCTGTGATCGGAGGATACTCCTTCAAAGGAAGAATACGCTTCACAGTTCATTGCACTATTTATCCATGTTTTGTTTATTAGGATGTAGTCTAGTTGCGCTTTTGTGCTATTTGGATACGTGTATGTCCATAGTTTGCCCTTCCGTTTTTGGAATTTAGTGTTCAGGGAGACAGAAGCAGTTAGAGAAAAAAGAAACGATATAAAAAAAGCAGCCCAACTCAATAAAACAAACCCAACTAACACCAATTTACACAACCTTAGGAAAGCCCAGATAGAACTAACCAAAACATACGAAAAAGAACAAACAGAATATATACAAGCACAAATAAATAATATTAGATCATCGGTAGAAGACAGACAGTCGCGATTAGCATGGCAAACAGTAAATGAAATTAGTGGTAGGAAAAGTACCTCTAGATCAAAACTAAAGGCAAACAGCCAAAAAGAAAGACTCCAAAAATGGAAAGACCACTTCCAGAAACTTCTGGGGAACACACCTAAAATCATGGTAAATAACACTCAAAAGATCATAGATAGACAACTAGACATAAAACTGGGGGATTTTACAACAGAAGAACTCCACGTAGTCTTAAATAAACTAAAAGGTAGAAGGGCGGCGGGTCTCGACGAAATACCCCTGGAGGTATGGAAAACGGGCAAGTTCAGCGACATACTGCTTAGGCTATGCAATGCAGTATATAGACAAAATAGAATAGACAAATGGACAAAAGGATGCATCCTCCCATTCCCCAAAAAGGGAGACCTAGGAATAGCTAAAAACTACAGAGGCATAACTCTTACGGCTATCGCAGCCAAGATCTATAATGCCCTTCTTCTTAATCGCATCCGACCCGAAGTAGAGAAAATTCTTAGGAAAAACCAAAACGGATTCCGTAGAAACCGTTCCACAACCTCTCAGATCCTGACTATACGACGAATCATAGAAGGGATTCGAGCAAAGAATCTAGAGGCAACGCTACTATTCGTAGATTTTTCCAAGGCATTTGATTCCATACACAGAGGAAAAATGGAACAAATACTACTAGCATACAGGCTCCCAGAAGAAACTGTTGCTGCTATAATGATGCTCTACAAAGACACACAAGCAATGGTATGCTCACCCGATGGTGACACAGATTTCTTCGACATCGGAACTGGAGTCCTACAAGGAGATACACTAGCACCATATATATTTATCATATGCTTAGACTATGTACTCCGAACATCATTAGATACCATAAAAGAAGAAGGCTTCACACTAAAAAAGGCAAGAAGCAGGCGATATCCCGCACAGAAAGTCACAGATGCAGACTACGCTGATGACCTTGCACTCCTTGCTGATACACCACCACAGGCCGAGTCACTACTGCATAGCCTAGAGAAGGCAGCAAATAATATTGGCCTTCATGTAAACTCTGATAAAACAGAGTACATATGTTTCAAAAGGAAAGGAGACATAACCACACTCAACGGTAAGCCCCTTAAGCCAGTAGAACAATTCACATACCTAGGTAGTAATGTCTTATCCACAGAAAGCGATGTAAATACACGAATAGGAAAAGCGTGGTCGGCCACAAACAAATTATCAGTAATATGGAAATCCGATCTCACTGACAAGCTAAAGCGACATTTCTTCCAGGCGGTGGTTGTATCAGTGTTGCTGTACGGATGCACCACTTGGACCCTAACGAGGCGCCTTGAGAATAAGCTGGACGGGAGCTGCACAAGAATGCTGCGTGCAGTCCTGAATAAATCGTGGAAGCAGCACCCCACAAGGAAACAGCTATATGACCACCTGCCCCCCATCACCATACAAGCGAGACGGACAAGACATGCCGGGCACTGCTGGAGAAGCAAGGATGAGCTCATGTGACGTTCTCCTGTGGAAGCCAACACACGGACATGCTAGTGTGGGCCGCCCATCAAGGACCTACATTGACCAACTAAGCAAAGATGCAGGTTGCTGCGCAGAGGACCTCCCTGGGAAAATGAATGATAGGAAAGGTTGGCGAGAGATTGTCATGGATATCCGTGCTAATAGTGCGACATGATGATGATTATGATGATTCTAATATAAAAATGTCTTTCTTTTAAAGTTTCATAATTAATATAAAAACAAAACAAACAAATAAAAACAACAATAACAATATTAGTTTAAAATTAAAAAGTATATATTTAAAAAAAGATTTTGCAATCAAATCTTAATTCTAAAATATTCTATAATATACTTTTTATGGTATGCCACATACTATAAGAGAGACATGATTTTGTAGACCACATACTATAATGATACCAAAAAAATGTGTCTTTAATATAAAAACGTGTCTTTTGTTTATAGTTTTATAATTTTTAAAAATCCTACTGAAGTAACAACAACATTAAATAACAAAAAAAAATGCATCTAAAACTTGTCTGCTAATCAACAATTAGAATTTGATGGTTAAAAGCAAGACATGTCCTTTTGAATCTAGGTCTCAGCTAGGGTGCTTATTAGTTACTTGGTCCAGAATAAGTCATTAAAAAAATAATTTGGTGAAAATTTCATTAAAATTGGACAATTTCCTGATTTTTGGTAATTGTTTTGGTAATGGTTTTAAAATTAAGAAATTACAAAGATTATTATCTCCCTTAGCAAATTTTGAACATCACTAGTAAAATACATCTATGACATCACAAATGTTTGTACCCATCTATATATTATTATGCTTTTTCCTATCTTCCGTAAAATATGTCTATTAAATCACAAATGTTTGTACCCATCTATATATTATTATGCCTTTTCCTATCTTCTGTAAAATATGTCTATTAAATCACAAATGTTTGTACCCATCTATATATTATTATGCTTTTTCCTATCTTCTGTAAAATATGTCTATTAAATCACAAATGTTTGTACCCATCTATATATTATTATGCTTTTTCCTATCTTCCGTAAAAATACATCTGACATCACAAATGTTTGTACCCATCTATATATTATTATGCTTTTTTCCTATCTTCCGTAGAATACATCTGACATCACAAATGTTTGTACCCATCTATATATTATTATGCTTTTTCCTATCTTCCGTAGAATACATCTGACATCACAAATGTTTGTACCCATCTATATATTATTATGCTTTTTCCTATCTTCCGTAAAATATGTCTATTAAATCACAAATGTTTGTACCCATCTATATATTATTATGCTTTTCCTATCTTCCGTAAAATACATCTGACATCACAAATGTTTGTACCCATCTATATATTATTATGCTTTTTCCTATCTTCTGTAAAATATGTCTATTAAATCACAAATGTTTGTACCCATCTATATATTATTATGCTTTTTCCTATCTTCTGTAAAATATGTCTATTAAATCACAAATGTTTGTACCCATCTATATATTATTATGCTTTTTCCTATCTTCCGTAAAATATGTCTATTAAATCATCTGACATGTTTGTACCCATCTAATATTATTATGCTTTTTCCTATCTTCCGTAAATACATCTGACATCACAAATGTTTGTACCCATCTATATATTATTATGCTTTTTCCTATCTTCCGTAAAAATACATCTGACATCACAAATGTTTGTACCCATCTATATATTATTATGCTTTTTCCTATCTTCCGTAAATACATCTGACATCACAAATGTTTGTACCCATCTATATATTATTATGCTTTTTCCTATCTTCCGTAAATACATCTGACATCACAAATGTTTGTACCCATCTATATATTATTATGCTTTTTCCTATCTTCCGTAAATACATCTGACATCACAAATGTTTGTACCCATCTATATATTATTATGCTTTTTCCTATCTTCCGTAAAATATGTCTATTAAATCACAAATGTTTGTACCCATCTATATATTATTATGCTTTTTCCCTATCTTCCGTAAAATACATCTGACATCACAAATGTTTGTACCCATCTATATATTAATGCTTTTTTCCTATCTTCTGTAAAATATTCTCTTCGGTCTATAAAATCACAAATGTTTGTACCCATCTAATATATTATTATGCTTTTTCCTATCTTCTGTAAAATATGTCTATTAAATCACAAATGTTTGTACCCATCTATATATTATTATGCTTTTTCCTATCTTCTGTAAAATATGTCTATTAAATCACAAATGTTTGTACCCATCTATATATTATTATGCTTTTTCCTATCTTCCGTAAAAATACATCTGACATCACAAAAATGTTTGTAACCCATCTATATATTATTATGCTTTTTCCTATCTTCCGTAAAATATGTCTATTAAATCACAAATGTTTGTACCCATCTATATATTATTATGCTTTTTCCTATCTTCCGTAAAAATACATCTGACATCACAAATGTTTGTACCCATCTATATATTATTATGCTTTTTCCTATCTCTGTAAAATATGTCTATTAAATCACAAATGTTTGTACCATCTATATATTATTAATGCTTTTTCCTATCTTTCCGTAAAAATACATCGACATCACAATGTTTGTACCCATCTATATATTATTATGCTTTTCCCTATCTTCCGTAAATACATCTGACATCACAAATGTTTGTACCCATCTATATATTATATGCTTGTTCCTAAATTCTTCCGTAAAATATGTCTATGATAGGATTGCCCAAAAATTTTCTAAACGAATTGAAATTAATCAAATCTATTATTTTTAAGGTCAAACACTTGTCTTAAATCGATAAGTAGTAACATAATGACCATCATTAAAAAAAAGAAAAATATCATTACAATATGCAGTTTATTTTTAATAAATTTAAAACGATTTGTTTTGGTCAATTTTGATCCGTCATTTTGTCTCTTTTTCAATGGTTTTATGGGCTTGTTTATAAACTTAATGTAAAATTCGCAATTGCAAAAGAATTTACCAAAAATCAGGTAATTATCCGATTTTAATGAAATTTTTAATATTGATTTATCAATTAATAAATTTTATAATGCACCAGTTATTTTATTTCAAAACTTTAATTAAGTATTTTTGCTATGAAAAATTAATATATAAATTCATTTAAAATATGAAAGCTGATGTTAAGTTTAAAATGTTATATTTTTTAGTTTCTAGAAATAAATATCTATTTAATGCAAACCTTATTTTAGATAAAAAAAAAAAAGTAACAAGTTTTGCTACCTTAAACATTTCAAAGTCAATTTTACATGTCTTTCAGCATCCGGGACTAACTAGTAAATTTAACAAAAGATAGACCTGAATTTTATCTTTGAAAAAATCTAAGTTAAAAAATGCACATATAACATGCTGCATATTTTAAAAGAATTTTTAAAAAATCGTCAATTTCAAATATGGAGGACCAAACGGGTTAAATTATCTCTCTTTCTGAAAAAGGATTTTACCTTGTGACTTGTGAATGATTTCAATGCATTTCACAAGTTCTTTTATTTGTTTTTCTTTATATTCCTTTCAAAAATAGTAAACTTGAAATGAATACCTAATTAAAAGAAAGCATTTTAAATTATTGAAAACTGAAATAAAACTGAATGTTCTTAAAAATATATTTTATGCAAGTATTTTTATTCTAAATATTGTTAGATTAACATTAACTAGTAAACATTTTTGTAATGATATTAAAAAAAAAAACAAACAAATAACACTAAGGTTTTGTTGGACACGTGAAATTATGGCAGTTTTCATGTAAATTTTCATTTGCGTTAACAATAATTATTGGCAAATCAATTTTTTCTGGTCTAAAACATAATTTGTATTTGAAATACTAAATAAGTATCAATTTACAATTTAATTTAGGCCGTTTATTTTTTAAAGGTTAAAAAGTTTTCAGGTTAAATCGAACTTAACAGACCTAAATTCCACCATTGTATTGTCACCCTGCCGTAAGAAAAATACCAAAAATCAGGGAATTAATCGATTAAATGAAATTTTCAGTGTTGATATATTAATGAATAAAAGATATAATATAAAAACTTTTGCCTTTTTAAGGTTAGTAAACTTGGAATCCCGTATCTTTCAGAATCTGTGTTTTACGCCTCAAAGATAGGTGATTCCAAGTTAACAGACCTGAAAAACTGTAAAAGTTCTTAAATAAAATAACTGATGGATTATATTTTTTATTCATGAATATATCAACAGGGAAAATTTCATTAAATTCGGTTAATTCCTTGATTTTTAGTATTTTTTTCTTTCAGCAAAGTGACAATACGATAGTGGAATATAGGACCATTAAGTTCGATTTAACTGTTTTTCAAGTCGTGTGTTTAAATATTCATTTGCCGTGACTATATATATATATATATATATAATATATATATATATATATATATTAAATATATTCATGCTGACTTGAGACCATGATTTAGAAATTAAAAAACATCTTTTTTACCACCTGACAATTTTGACAAGTTGTTCTTTTAATTTTTAAATTCACTATTAAATGTTTTGGTGATAAATTAAAGAATTCAATGTATATCTTTACTTTGAAATACCCGGATGTGAAAATATATGAGATAGAATAATGTCACTAAATAGTATAATGGGCTTCCATATGTAAACTGTTTGATTGTATCTAAAAAACAAATAGCTCGTCTCTTGGAATACAGCTATCTACCTTACACCCACAAATTTGAGCCACCTAATTAATATATAATGAAATTGAAAATTATTGGTTCGGACTTAAATAGCTACTCTTGATTTTTTTTTTTTTTTTCGTGGAAATTCCATGGGTCCCACAAGTTATTTTTCAGTCATGGAAAATGATCTTAAAATCAGATAATTAGCCAATTTGGAGTGTTACAATACAAATTTATGTTACTGTTTATCCAGATTGTAAATAAAATACTATTAGCCTCACAAAGCATGTGACTAGATATGGCAGCCATATTCATTTCGGGAATTTAAAAAAAAAAACGCTTAGAAAAGGTGTATGTGATTTCATGGTGAAAAATTTATATCAAAATCATTTTTTTTCTTCAAATGACTAAAACATATTCAAGTTAGGATGAAATGATTTCTAAGTATCTTTTGTTTTATGATAGTATATCCAATTTGTCAAAAAATCTGTTTTATTTTTCAATACAATTTTGACTGCATAAATTAAAAGACAAAAAACAGAAGAATAGAAGAAAGAACATTTTATTTAAGAATCTGCTCTGGTAGTAAAAAGTACCGAAAATTGGAAATAAAATGAAAATAAAAACTAAAAAATTAATCTTTTGAGATTTTTTTTTACACATTTCAATAATAATTAAATTGGCTATTTTTTTTACAAAAGAAAAAATATACATCAATATTTGTTCCGTTTAAAAGGGGGCGCTAAATTTTTGATACAGTTTTTGAACAAAAAAATATGGGTGCTTGATAGTAATAGTTATTTAAAAATATCTTTTTAGAATCTAATAATATGACATTTAAACTTAAAATTATGCTGCTCATATTTTTAAATGAATTTATATATTAATTTATCATAGCAGAAATACTTAATTAAACTTTTGAAATAAAAAATACTGATGCATTATCAAATTCATTAATTGGTAAATCAATACTGAAATTTTTATTAAAATCGGATAATTCCCTGATTTTTATTAATTCTTTTCAATCTCGAAAGTTACATTAATTTTGTAAATACGCCATCTTTTAACAGCATTTCAGACTATGACTTAACGCGATCGAAATTGACCAAAAAATCGTTTTAAATGTATTAAAAATAAATTACATGTGTAACATTATTTTTCTTTTTTTTTTCTTTTTTTACTGATGCTCATATGTAATTACTTTTCGACTCATAATAAATTTAATTAAATAATAATTTTAATTCGCTTTTAAAGAGAATAAAGCCGAATTTTGGGTTTATCTAGTAACACCGTGCTGCTTTACAAAACGCATCAAATTTCTACAAATGTTTATCCTAAAAATCGTTGAGCAATTAGTTAAAGAAAGATTCTAGAAAATTGGGTTTGAAAAGTTGTTTACATTTTTGTAAATATTTGCAAATGAAATCAAAGTGTTTTCTTTGTAAAAATGTACTAACAATTGTCGCAGCAGCTCCTACTGATAATACCTTTTTCCTTTCTTCTTTTTTTTAAACAATAAGCCATCTTGATACTGGCTACTTCTTTCTTTGTTGCAGCTGATATTAGCTAAACAAAATGTCAAACTGCTGCTATATCGACCTTCACCTATGTTTCCACACAGACATATTGCTTTTACTACATTAAAAGCATCTGTGTTATTTCTCATAACTGGTATTATAGATAAACTTTCGGTAAATGCCTTTACTCTAATTGTTCCTTATTATAGGAGTCCTATTTCCATCAAATTTTTAAAAGAGCAATCTCTTTTGTGTTCATTTTAAAATTTTCCTATTTTACTTTTTGAATTACAAAAACAAACAAACAAAACAAAGATTGCGCTTGAATTTTAACTCGTTTGTTCTATTCTCTATTTGGTTTGTGTTAATTAAATTGGAAACGATTCATACGTTTCTTATTTACACGTCTCAAAAGTACTGCGGGAGTCGATAGTACATCCGAGGCACCGAGATAGGCCTCGTACATCCCGCTGTCGACAACTCCGTTTTAAATAGTTTTAAAATACGTTAAAGTTTCCTTTTATTTTTATGATCAACTTCATGTGATTATCTTTCAATTCAAACCAGAAATAAAACATTAAATATAGCCTAAAATATTAACTAAGTAAAATCAATTATTTTTGTCTATGATGTTTTTGTTATCACATTTAAAATGTCAAACATCATAAGAATAATGCGAAATTTTTGACGTCTTAATTTTTCGTTTTAAATAAATGGTTGAAGATAAAATCATTACAGATTTGTCAAACATGTTTACAGTATAAATATGTATATTTCAAAATACGTATGTATAATTTTATACATACAGCTAGAGAGAAAAAGGAGACAAATACACTTTAATATCGGGGACTATAATTGATGTAAAACCGGTTCAAATATGTTTTAACATTAAAAATATTATTTTTTTGGTATATTAGGAGAATAGATAAACACTTACCTATGTCAATCTTCTCACGTGAAAGATTTTAGAAATTCTGAGCAAAAATAACAAAAGATAATTTTTCCCTCCTTTTTACTTCCGCCGGTGTATATGGAATATGTGTCTATCTATTATTGATCCATGTCATTCTCTTATAGACATGACAAAACAATATTGGATCTAAAGGAACACATAGACCATAAGTGTTGGATCCTGCATATTATTCAATTAGCAAGTAAATATTCAACTGTCTGCTTGATCTCCAGAAATCATCACAATATAATTGTCTGAATCATTTATCTCAGTGTAAGTGTGGTCTATGAAATTGATACGTATTTTGCTTCATAATTTTTCCATTCTCATTGACTGCTTAACAGTCTGAAAACAACATTTATCTCCCTTTAAAATATTTACTGAACATACCTAATTGTACTTAATATTTCAAAAAAAAAAAAGTACCTAATATAATCAATAAACGCCTGAATGTACACTTCCTTGTCCCATGTTCGATTACACTGGGGAACACAATTTTTGTTGATTTGGATGTAGGGACCACCAATTGATCAGTTTAGGCCATCTTGAATAAAACGAAAATAAATATTTTGAACTTTGTTTATCAAAAATCTCGTAAAAAACAATTAAGGATCGTACAGGGTTGTTACAAAGAAAAATAGTTAATTCAAAAGATCAAATTATCCGATTGGGAAAAATTACATCGTTATCTTAAATAAACAAACCTATTCATATTACATGCGAAAGGCTAATTTTTAGGTCACAATTTAGACAGAAAAAAATACATATTATTACCCTCTTACGGTTTATGCATTCAAGTACGGATGGGTGTAACAGACAAATTGTTTTAGCCAAACATTTTCTATTGAAATGAATAAAACCTTTAAAAACTTTAATATTACAATTTACTATTAAAATGAATAAAACTTGAAAAAATTTAATCTTAAAATTTCCGGTAAAATTGACGTTAAAAAATGTCTTCGATTTTAGTAATAATTCTTAAAATCGAAAATAAAATGAAAATTTGAATATTTTTTCAAAGAGAAAAACTGATAAAATAATCAATATATTATTTTTATTCTAATTGGTCGAAAAAGTTAAATAAATATTTTTACGCTAAGAAAAACAAACTTTGGTTACTGAGAAAGCGCCTCGTCTCTTGTATAAAAATAAACAAATATTTCAGTTTTGCTCTTCGTATATTCTAAGAATCACACATTACTTTTCAACAAATAAAATTACAAATTCTTTTAAAAATATTAATCGAGCTCGGATCGGACCAACTTTGAGTTCACCTGAATTCTAAAATTCATATTTTTAAATATCCGTTAAAAATTTGATTTTTTGACACAGAAAAAAAATTTAGTTTATTTCACGCAGAAAATAAATATTTAATAATACAAAGATTGAAAATCTCTTAAAAATTAATTACTTAAAAAAATTTTTTTTTTTTGACAATTTAATAGAATATAGTACATACCAATTACAAAAGCAAAAAAAAAGTTTTCAAATATTAGTATTATGACACTTTTATCACTTTTAATTTCCGATTCATTAATTTTTCCTAAAAAAACTAACACCTCGTACATTCATACAAATTCATGTGTTAATTATTCAGCCTCTTATCTTTATAGAAAAAAAAGTACAACATTTTTCTGATGCGTCATTTTTTTTAATCTCATAAAATAAAATAGGGGGGTGGGGTGATAGACCTCTTAAAAAATATTTCCCCCATATATTTTTAGAAAAAAAAAATTTCAGATGTATTTACATCCAATGGTAAACATTTATGGGAATTTTCGTGAAAATCGGACCATTAATTGATTTTTCATAGAGTTTTTTAAAAAACTTTTATTGTTACTTGTTTTTAGCTACGTTAAATTTCAGTTGATTTAACAGTGCAAAAATGAAAACATTGTTTTTCCAATCATAATTTTCATTATTTCCTTAAGCTGAAAATTTTTAAAAATCATCAGGAGTTTATTTAATGTTTTTTCTTTTGATGTAAAAAATTTTCAAGAAAATATTAATTTTTCTGCAAGTTTCATAGTGTTAAATATAGGGGGGGGGGGAATTTCACGGGTAAAATTGGTGGTATCTAGTGTTTATCTATTATTAATCCTCATCATTCTCTTATAGACAGGACAAAACAATTTGGAGATAAAGGATCACATAGACAATAAGTATGGATCCTGCATATCATTCACTTAGCAAATAAATATAGTCACTGTCTGTTTGATCTCCAGAAATCATGACAATGTGATTGTCTTGAAACATTTATCTCATTAAAACACAAACAATAAATGGCAGTGATTGAACTGATGTTTGAAAACTAGGGATAGCCAGAAAATAATTTTTGTAGCCTGTTTTTCTGTTTTTGTGGTTTTAAAAACAATAGTTTCCTGGAGAACATACATATAAATGATAAAAGAGACACAATAAGAACACATGTTACATAATTATTAGAATCCTAATACTTGTGTACAGTAGTGTAGAAACCAAAATGGCTGTTATAAGTTGGAGCCCACGGCTTGAAGGATTGAATGACAAGGCTTGACCTCATCCTGATCCTTCCGGTGGATACCGTGAGAATCGGGTGGAGAAGACCCTCTTCCGGTTTAGATTAGAGAGAGTTTTAGAGATCGGCAAAAAACCACGACGGTGATAAGTCGTGTTATGCACGCTGCTGACTCAAATCTGCGCAGGTAGTCTGGTGGGGATTTCAGAATAAAAATATGATCTAAGTTAAATCGAAGTTTTGTGTATTATCTAAAAACTACCAATGAACAGGGCTTCTGATAAGAAAGAAATCCCATGAAGACAGACACGAATTCCCAAGACGAAGTCCAGATACTAGAAGAGGTGCTAGAAGAATAGAAGTAAAAAGTAAAGAAAGAGAGTATACAACACATAGAGTCCATAAAGCAATGTCACTTAATACGTTGTGGTTGGGGGCTGAAGCCCCATGCAAGAAGGGTGTAGACATGTCTAACCCCATGGTTGTTGGTGGAGTATGAGAGACAAAAAGAGGATTCAAACTTGGCGCTTGCCTGCTAAATAGTCAGGGCATCAAGCAGTCAAGACAGAAACACAAGGGAAGATATATCTTCTAGCCTGTTGAGGTTTGATATTTCAGAGTGTTGCAATAAGTGAAAATAATATGTGAAAAAACAGAATTTACAATAGGTACAAGATAAGGTGAGAAGATGGACACACACAGATAAACTCAACAATGATTTATTACGAACTGAATTTAATTTTTACAAGTGTTGAAAAAGCGGGAAACAAACCTTTTTAATTAAAAATAGGTTTTTATAAATTCTCTTAAATTTTGAGATAAATTGCGTTATAAATTTTGATTGGCAATAATTGTATTTAAATTTGATATAATTTGGAATACACACAAATAATTATTTAATGAGGTGTTCAAAACAGTTCTGGCTAGTTAAAAAGTTTGAAACAATTGTTCCACTCTTGCTTTAGTCCATGCAAAGATTTTTCTTTCTTTCTTTTTTTTTAAATTTGCAAACAAATTTTTGTCGAAAAGTCTTTTTATAGTCCATTTTTTTTATCTGTGAAAATCTTTTGGCTAGCCTTAAATTGTTCTTCATTATTTGGACCTAATTTTACAGCATATATGTCTTGTGGAATGTTGCTTACACTATAACATAATCAATAGAACAGTTTGTTTATGTCTGAGTCGTCTAATATGTAATCTTCCAAATATTTTGGCTTTATTAATTTTTCGTTTAGAAAATTTTTCTTCATTATCATTTTGTGATTCAGTGTTTTTATTTGCAGTTCTTTATCATTATCATTCTGTAATTTAGTGTTTTTTATTTTCCAGTTGTTCATCATTACCATTTTTTGGGTTTTATTTATGGGATAGTAAAAATAACCATTTTTCTTCTCCATCAAATTGTTGAGTTTCATGAAAAGATACACATCTTATTCTTTTAATTTCTTTTCTTGTCTGGAAAGTAAATAAGATAAGGCTGGACTTGTTGGATCATATCCAACAAAAATTCCTTGTTGGACTCCTTTGGCTTCCAATTTTGTTTTAATTTGGATATAGGCAAAACATGTACTACCAAATGTATTGCATATTGCTTATGTCAGGTTTTTGAGATGTAAACATTTCATAGAAAGTTTTTCCAGTTCTTCTATTGAAGCATCTATTTCTTATATAAGCTGAATGTTCTAAGTGCATAATTCCCACAAGTTTTTTTTGTAATTTACATTCTATCAATAAACATCTTGCCATTTCAAAGAAATGTTTCCAGATCTTTCAGCCATGCCATTTTGGTGTGGTGAGTAAGGAGCTGAGAATTCTGTTTTATTTTATTTTTTTTTACAAGAATATTTTTTAAATTTTGTAGAAGTAAATTCAGAGCATTGTCTGTTCTTAATCTTTTAATAGATCCATAAGGTGATATATCACATTATTTTCCAATATGCTTCAATAAATGTATTAAGAATGTCAACATTATGTTGTTGCCTTGTTAGCAATTTCAACATTCTTCTAAAAGAATTTTGAAAAATAAAATTAAAGTGCAGTCTATCTAGTCATCTTCATATCTATCTCCATTATTTTGTTTTATCTATCTCAGTCTATTTAAACTATCTATCAAATAATCTCATATCAATCTATCTACCTCAATTTGTTCATACTACTTTGTTTCTATCTATCTACCTATTTATTTATCTATATATCAGTCTATTCAAAAACTATCTATTTATTTATATTAATTTGTTCTTATCTATGTTACTTTGATTTTTTTAACTTTTAATTGATTGTTGGAAATAAAATATTAAAATAAAAGAAAATTACCGAACAAAAAATAAACGTTTTTAGATTTTTTATGTATTGGAATGTCGAAAAAACAAAAAACCATGAAATAACGAAAAAAATAAAAATACCGAAAAAAAAGAAAGATATTTATTGCGTAAGTCATATTTAACACCCTTCCTCAAAAAAATATTGGTAAAAAAGAACAAGTTCCTTGTAAATTCCTACCATAAATAAACTGAACCCTCATTTTCCTGTCCGTATTTTTGCAATAAATATTTTTATTTTATTTTTTGCCCCTTATTTTACAATACTAATATATTCTTCTTATTATTCTAAATATTCATTCAATGTATATTAAAGAGTTTTTATTTGTGAGAATGTGTTAGTTTTAAAGTGGGGGCTGGTTTTACAATTTAGGCATAAATTGGATCTCGTTTTATAACGAATGTTTGTTTTTTTGCGTTAAATGATTAAAACCTGATGTTTTTTAACCAAGGCAAAAAAAAACAAAACCGAATAATACTTTTTTATTTCCGATTTATTATTTTTTCTAAAAAATAAAAACTCGATACTTATATCAGTTTCAATTATATAGGTTATTCAGACTACTTATATTTATAGAAAAATAGACAACATTTTTTCTGACACGTCATCTCATGAATAAAATAGGTGGGAATAGACTTCGTAAAATTATTTCACTATATATTTTAGAAAAATAAATATTTCAGATATATTTACAACCAAAGGAAAATTCTGGAAATCTTTGTGAAAATCAACTTTATTTGATTTTTTCAAATAGATTTTTAAAAAAACCTCTTATCGTAACTTGTTTTTAGCTATGTTAAATTTCAGTTTGATTTAACAGTGCAAAATGAAAAGACTTGGTTTTTCAATCATAATTTTTACATTTCCATGAGCTGAAAAAATTTTTTTTACAAAGTTCTCGGAGTTTGTTTAATGTTTTTTCTTTCGAAAGGGAAAAAGAATTTTTGCAATAAATATTACATTTTTCTCGCAAGTTTCATTGTGTTAAATATAGAGGGGGGTAAATTTTAAACAGGTCAAATTTGGTGGTACCTACTATTTATCAATTGAATGATCTTCATAATGTAAAATTATTTATTTTTATTTTAAAAACTTTCCTAATTTTTTTCAGCTCACTTAAATTTCACACCCGCCTTATGTTGGGGCGTAAACAATTTTTTCGAGTTGGTCTCATACTGTTACTAATTATCAATATAAATAATAAATACAAAGACCAAGAGTTTTGAATAAAAACAAATAATTTTTTTTACGTGGCTTTTCTATGAGAAATAAGTACCGAAAATTGGAAAATATAAAATGTATAAAAATAATATAAAATCTTTTGGCGATTTCTTTCTTACTCATTTCAATAATTTATTTAATTGGCTATTATCTTATAAAGAGAAAAATTATACATTGATATTTTTTCTGCTTAAAAATGGGGGGTTACATTTTCCAATTGAGTTTTTCTCAAAACTTATTACTTTTTTCTAAAAAAATAGGTTTGCATTAAGTAGAATATTTATTTCTAAATCTAAATATATCATTTTTAAACTTAACATTAGGCTTTTCACATTTAAATAATTTTTAATATAATTTTTTCCTGCAAAAATACTAAATAAAGTTTTGAAATATTAAATACTGATGCATATAAATTCATTAATTGATGAATCAATACTGAAATTTCATTAAAATGCAGATAATTCTGATTTTTGGTAAATTTTTTGCATCACGAAGGGGTCCTAAAGGTAATATGGTCGCAAAACATTTACTCATTTCAAACAGAAAAGAATAAATAGCACTGAGTTGTACTGATATGTTAAAGAAAATACCAAAAATAAAATCAATTAAAGGCATGAATCTATCACTTCCCGTTCTAATCGATTATCATTTATAAGTAAGTCGTCAGGCCGGCATAATGTCGGTATCAGCCCAATGCAGCGAGTGGGTCTATACTTTTTCAATAGCATTAGAACAAGGAGATTGTTTTTTGCGTCTGAGGTGGGTGGCAACTACCATCAGCTGGCCTTACTTTACCACACAAATCCTGTGATACTTGATACATTGAGATGGTGAGGGCTGGTATCAAACTAAGAACTTGCGTTTCGAGCTGAACGCATCAGGCGACTGAGCTAACCTATGATTTCTTTCACCTTTATTAATATAAAAAGGGAATTCTCCAGTGTACATGTTTCTATGGTTACAACATCATCTATTAAAATTGTGTTAAGTATGTACTTGCATGTGATTTGTTTAAATGAAGGCTTTTTGTAAAAAGGCTGTACCACACTTCACAAGAAACGGTTTCTCTCCTGTGTGTTATCACGAATTGGTGCAGGTTTT
>CM042151.1:92141385-92189531 GCA_023376005.1 Doryteuthis pealeii
GGGGGAGAGAGATGAAGAAAACCATTTGGTCTTGTGAAGTGCTGTGGATGCAGGCATTTTTATGAGTGTCAAATTTAAAAAAGCCACATGAGAACGGACACGTGGAGAGAAACCATGCTGTGGCAGATGTGTGTGGATCAGTCGATTTTCGTGAAAAGATGCCTCTTTGAAAATCCATTGTGCGAATACACATGGGGGAGAGAACCATTCTCTTGTGAATGGGTTAAACTGGGCATTTTCAAGTAATTTCCGAATTTTGAGAAGAGCAGCATGGGGCGAACGACATACTGGAGAGAAACCCTTTCTTTTGTGAAAATCCTGTGGAATGCAGCCTTTTTCTAGGAGATGCAGCAGATGAAAAGGCACATGCGAATACACACTGGAGAGAAACCATTTTCTTGTGAAATTTGTGGATCAGCCTTTTCTAGGAGAATCACAGGTGAAAGCAGCATGCAAATACACACAGGATAGAAACCATATACAAGTGTAGTTGGGATCAGTATTTCTAAGATTTCAGTTTGAGGTCGGGGCATATACAAACAGCTACCGTAGGATACCATTTTCTTAGTGAAGTGTGCAGAAAACATCATTTTCATCGGGCTCACATTTAAAAAGACAATTACAAACACGTCGTTATCAAATACACTGTTACGTAATATGTATATTATTGTTTTGACACCGAAAGATTGGCTAACTACTTAACGCTATATATAATGGTTGGAGGTTGGTTTCTGATAGTTGTTTTAACTATTGTATTGACTGGAATCGGAATTTTTTCTTTTACCATCTTCATTTAAGTTACTAGATTTTACAAACACATGTTTTACAAACACCTGACTAAGACTCAAATGTGTGAATTCTTTCATTTTGAGTTGGCAAGGTCAGCTGATCGTTCCCATAAAAAGATGTATTTTTCAGTGTGTTATAAATTTTGACAGTTGATTACAAAGTATTTTTTATCTTTTCATTTCAAAAAAAGGTTTTCTGTAGAACTAGGTGATTCTGTAGGATTTTTTAGAAAAATTTGATGTAGAGATTTTTTTCATTTTAATTTAGAAAATTTGATGTAGAGATTTTTTATTTTTTTTTTTTAATTTAGAAAATTTGATGTAAAGATTTTCTTCTCGCTATTTCTGAAATATTAGTAGTATTGTAGAGTTCTGAATTTTAATATTTACAAATGCTACATTCAATTTTGCAAGAATTTCTTAAATTAATACGCGAAGGATCATGTTGCTTAGTCGGTAGAAAACATTTTCCCAGGAATCGCAAAGATCCTGGTTAGATACAAGTCCTTTTAAAATAGCACATGCAAAGGCGAGAAACTGATCCATTTTTTTAAAAAAGGGATGAATTTTCATTTATTTTTTATATTTTTCATACAGTGCATTTTTAATTCTTAGTACAGCTATTTTCATTCCACTTGTCCAAAGAAATTCCACTGGCATAAATATCAATTTGTGGAAATTGGAATCATTTGGTGTCTCAGAGTTACAAATACTGATACTAGAATCAGTGAATTATTACCTCATTTCTTCACTTATGAGAATATTAATTTAAAGAGCTTTTTCAAAAGAGATGGATAAACTTTTCCATTGTCGTTTTCAATAAAATGATCATTCCCTATGTCCATTATATCTTGGAGAATCTATCCGTAAAATGGTCATTTTCAGGATTAAAAAGGGATGAATTTTTCATTTAGTTTTTATATTTTTCATACAGTCATTTTTAATGTCTGAGTACAGCTATTTTCATTCCATTTGTCCAAAGAAATCTATTATTTAAGGTCAAACTTTGTCTAAATCAATAGTAGTAGCATAATGACCATCATTAAAAAAAGAAAAATATTCATTACATATGCAGTTTATTTTAAAAGATTTAAAACATTTGTTTGGTCAATTCCGATGTGATCCGGCCATTCAGCCTCTTTTACAATTTTAACTGTAACATTCGCGATTGCAAAAAAATTTACCAAAAATCAGGTAATTATCGGATTTTAATGAAATTTTCAGTATTGATTTAACAAATTAATGAATTTTATAAATGCATCAGTTTATTTTATTTCAAAACTTTAATTTTATATTTTTGCTATGAAAAAATTAAATATATAAATTCTTTAAAATATGAAAATCTCGATGTTAAGTTTAAAAATGTTATATTTTTAGATTCTAAAAATGAATATCTACTTAATGCAACCTTATTTTAGGTGCCAAAAGTAATAAGTTTTGAAAAAAAAACTCGATTTGAAAAATGTCCCTCTCCTTTTTTTAAAGCAGAAAAAACATCGATGTAATAATTTTTTCTTTATAAAATAATAGCCATTAAATAATTATCGAAATGAGTAAAAAAGAAATCTCCAAAAAATTAATTATTTATATAGTTTTACATTTTTATTTTTCGATTTTCGGTACTTATTTTTCATAAAACAACAACCGTAAAAATCTTTTTTGTTTCTATTGATAACTTCGGTCTTTTTATCTCTTTATACTGTAATTAGTATCGAAAATGACCAACTCGCAAAACATTTTACGCCCCCAACATAAGGGGGGTCAAAATTAAGTGACCTGAAAAAAATGGAGAAAGTTTTGAAATAAAATAATAAATGCATTATAAAGATCGTTCATTGATAAATAAACACTGAAAATTTCATTAAAATCTGATAATTCCCTGATTTTTGGTAATTTATTTTCTGTAGGGGGGCTAAAGTCATTTTGTCAAAAACGCATTTTAGGCTATTTTGGCCAGTAGCTATGTTCTTTATATTAAACGTGGTGCTGCTGCTGCTGATAATGTTGCAAGTAAAGTTGACGGGGCGGCCTAAATTCTTTAATGCTCCAAGGAGATGGTTTGGGCAATGCCCTCTAGAGATACAACTATATCTTAGAGAGGGCTTGGTTTGGGCGTCTGAGGTGAGCGCCACATTGTTTTGTCTTGTCTATGAGAGAATGACGAGGATCAATAATAGGTAGACACATATTCCATATACACCGGCGGAAGTAAACACGGAGAAAAAAAAATAATTTTCACTATTTTTGTTCACATTTTCTAAAATCTTCCGCATGTGAAGGTAGACACAGGTAAGGTGTTGTTTGTTCTCCTAAGAAACCGACAAATTATATTTTTAATTTTAAACATATTTGAACCGGTTTTACATCAATTTTCTCCTTAATATTAACGTGTCTTTGTTTCATTTTTTTCTCTCTATGTATCCGTACTATACCGTGTATGTATGACGAAATATTTTATTTTTTTCTACATCTTCAACCCCTTATATTAAAAGGTTTAATTAAAATGTTTTAAAATTTCTTGAATTTAAATTCTCTGTTTATCATAACGTCCCTTTTAGGCTACATTCCCAAGGCGAAAAAGATGACTTTTAACTTGTAAAAATATGCGGTGGGCATTATTTTTTAGAGAAATATGTATAAAATCATGAGAAACATATCTGTATCTTGGTTGAGTTACCGTTTTTTCATGTTAGTTAATAATATATATTTTAATACCAAATTAGATGCTAAAATTTTAGTTAGCTGCGTACAACGAAGTAGCCAATCAGAATACATCTTTCATTGACTGCTGATAAAATTAACCAATCACGATCACCGTAGCATGAGTTATCACTCAACATGTCTACTTCAAGCGTGTAATGTAAACACACAGAAAATAAATGTTCTATGTGTATTTTAATTTTAACTTGTTTTTGGCTACGTTAAATTTCAATTGATTTAACGGTGAAAAAATGTAAACATTGTTTTTCTTTTATAATTTGCATTATTTTGTAAGCCGAAAATTTTTTTTTTAAATCATTAGGAGTTTTGTTTAATGCTTCTTCTTTCGAGTGAATAAAAAAATTTTAAGATAATATTAACCTTTATGCAAGTTTTATTATGTTAAATATAGTAGGGGGGGTAAATTACACGGGTAAAATTGGTGGTAACCACGGAAAATTTTAATATGTGCAACATTTACGCAAAAAAAAAAATAGTATGATATTCAGGAGTCTATAAGCATTCATTTGGCCGCTTTTTATTTTTTCCCCACCCTCAAAATTACAAATTAAATAAAAAAAACTAGAGCCTTTTTGGCCTTTGGGCCCGTAGCCTATTTTGGCTACGTTAAATTTCAATTGATTTAACGGTGAAAAAAATGTAAACATTGTTTTTCGTTTATAATTTGCATTATTTTTGTAAGCCGAAAAAAATATTTAAAAATCATTAGGAGTTTGTTTAATGCTTCTTCTTTCGAGTGAATTAAAATTTTTAAGATAATATTAACCTTCATGCAAGTTTTATTATGTTAAATATAGTAGGGGGTAAATTTCGCGGGAAAATTGGTGGTACCCACGGAAAACTTTAATATGTGCAACATTTACGCATCAGAAAAATAATATGATATTCAGGAGTCTATAGGCATTCATTTGGCCGCTTTTTTATTTCCCCCACCATCAAAATTACAAAAAAAAACTAGAGCCTTTTTGGCCTTTGGGCCCGTGGCCTATAGGTGGTAGTAGACCTCATAAAAAAATATTTCCCCTAATATATTTTAGAAAAAAAACTATTTCAGACATATATTCATCCAAAGGTGAGTAATTTATGGAAATTCTCGTGAAAATTGGACCATTAATTTATTTTTCATAGAATTTTTAAAAAAAAACCTTAGTTTTAACTTGTTTTTGGCTACGTTAAATTTCTATTGATTTAACGGTGAAAAAATGTAAACATTGTTTTTCGTTTATAATTTGCATTATTTTTGTAAGCGAAAAATTTTTTTTCAAATCATTAGGAGTTTGTTTAATGCTTCTTCTTTCGAGTGAATAAAAAATTTTTAAGATAATATTAACCTTTATGCAAGTTTTATTATGTTAAATATAGTAGAGGGCGGGGTTAATTTCACGGGGAAAATTGGTGGTACCCACGGAAAACTTTAATATGTGCAACATTTACGAAAAAAAAAATAGTGTGATATTCAGGAGTCTATAGGCATTCATTTGGCCGCTTTTTTTTTCCCACCCCAAAATTTACAATTTAAATCAAAAACTAGAGCCTTTTTGGCCTTTGGGCCCGTAGCCTATTTTATTGATTAAGTGATTATTGTAGTCATCATGTTTTTAATATTATTCATTATAAAGTGAATGAAAATTTCAAAAAGTAGGCACATACACAAATTTTTATGATGTTTATTTTTTTTGTTACGATTTTAAATGTGATAACAAAAGCTCCATAAAATAATTGACTTTACTTAGTTAAGTAAATTAATCAATATGTTTAATATCAACGTTTATCTGACATTTTATTTCTGTTTTTAATTGAAAGATAAGTTGATCATAAATATACAGCTAGACATACCCAATTTTTTGTTGGATTTTTGTTTTAACAACGAATTAGAATTAATCAAACCGATTATTTAAGGTCAAATGTTTGTCAAAGTCGAAAAGTAGTCACATAATGATAGGGATGTGCAAAACGCGGGATTTTAATATGCACGGAGATTGTTAAAAAATATTTTAAAACGTCAATGAAAAAAATGGAAAATTAACTTTTTAGTGTTTTATTTTACGTTTAATATAGGGACTGGCAAAAAATCAGCTTCTACGAGTTTTAAAAGCGAATTAAAAATAATTAAATTTATTATTTTAGGTGAAACTTTGTCTAAATTTGTTTATAATGCATTAATTATTTTATTTCAAAACTTTAATTTAGTATTTTTGCTATGAAAAAAAAAAATATAAAATTCATTTAAAATAAAAAATATTCGGATTTTAAGTTTAAAATGTTATATTTTTAGATTCTAGAAATAAATATCTATTTAATGCAAACCTTATTCTTTTCGAAAAAAGTATACGTTTTGAAGAAAAACTCGATTGAAAATGTACCCCTCCCCTTTTTAAGCAGAAAAATATCGATGTATAATTTTTTCTTTTATAAAATAATAGCCAATCAAATAATTATCGAAATGAGTAAAAAAGAAATCTCCAAAAAATGTATTATTTATTATTTTTTTACATTTTATTTTTCGTTTTTCGGTACTTATTTTCTCATAGAACAGCAACCGTGGAAATTTTTTTTTTGTTTTTATTCATAACTTCGGTCTTTTATCTCTTTATTTATACTGTAATTAGTACAATATAAGACCAACTTGAAAAAAATGTTACGGCCCCCCCAACATAGGCGGGGGGGGGGGGGGGTCAAATTAAGCGACCTGAAAAAATGAGAAAGTTTTGAAATAAAATAAATAATGCATTATAAAGATCATTCATTGTGCATAAATACTGAAAATTTCATTAAAATCCGATAATTCCTGATTTTTGGTAAATTATTTTCTGTAGGGGGGGGGGGGGGCTAAAAACATTTTGTCAAAAACGCATTTTAGGCTCATTTTGCCAGTAGCTAGTTTAATATAAAGAACAATTCTAAGTTTATGTGTTTCTCTTACATAAATCCTAAATTTTTGCATTTAAAAGTAAATTCCCTTAAAATACCGCCATTTCTTAATCTTTGTTGACAAAATTATCGCATCTTGACGTGTGCACTATTTCATCGTATGGAGTTTCATACGTAATATGTTTTCAAACAAATAAAATAATAAATTTCTTCAAACACTGTTTGTTTGAGTTCTACAAAGTATAATTATACTAGCGTCACAGATTTGAACCTATTATCGCTGAAGCAAAAAATAACAAAAACAACAATACCCAAAAAAACAGATTTTTTTAATATCCCTTAGCACCCCCCATTAATGAAAATGACGACAATTTCGATTATTATTTAATTGGCTATTATTTTATAGAAGAAATATATATATATCAATATTTTTTCCATTTAAGGTGGGGGGCACTAAATTTTCAATAAAGTTTTCGACCAAAAAAAAATGGGTGATTGATACAAAAGTAAAGTATTTATTAAAAATATATTTTTTTTAGAATCTAATGATATGACATTTTAAACCTTAAATTTTATATATTTATTATAGCAGAAATTGCTGATTAAAGTTTTGAAATAGAATAACTGACGCATTAAAAAATTCATTAATTGATAAATCAATACTGAAAATTTAATTAAAATTGGATAATTCTTTGATTTTTGGTAAAGTTTTTTGCAATCACGAATGTTACAATTTATTTTGTAAACACAGATTTTAAGCAAAACAAAGACAACCATCTTGATCTAAATTGAATTCTAATTATTTTGTGTTGAAAACTCTGTTGAAAATTTAGTGCCCCTTCTTTTAAACAGAACAAATATTGATGTATTTTTTATTTTATTTTATAAGATAATAGCCAATTAAATAATTATTGAAAAGAGTAAAAATAAGATCTTCAAAAATTAGATTTTCAGTTTTTATTTTCATTTTATTTTCCAATTCTTAGTACTTATTTTCAGCACCCTTATTATATTTATTTTTTTTTTTCTTCTATTCACACTTTCGGTCTTTTTGTCTTTTCTTTTATACTGTAATTAGTTTTGAATTTATATAACCCCACTGATATTTTGACCCAAAAAATAGGGGTAGGGTCAAAGTTAAGTGACCTGAAAAAAATCAGATATTTATGAAATAAAATAACTGATGCATTATAAAATTAATTCATTGATAAATCTACACTGAAAATTTAATTAAATTTTCAGATAATTCCCTGATTTTTGTTAAATTGTTTTCTAATGGGAGGGGGTAAATTCATTTTGTAAAACACGGATTTTTCGACAAATTGGGTATACCTAATTTGATGAAATAAAAGTTCTTATTGCTTTATATAACAAAGATTTTATTAAAATTAGCTTATTAGTTTTTGTTGAGATTTTCAAGAATTTTAAGTGATCCCTGTTATTGCAAGGTGCACATTTTTTTTTTACTAACATATCATCATGCAACTATTTTCAAATAAAACTAAAAATTTAACTTTAAATTATCAATTTAATTCATTTTAATTAAATTTTTTAGCTGGTAATGTCCTTGTTTTTAGTTTGTAAATAATAAGTTTTATTTTCAAGTAAATTTTAACTGTTAACTCTTGATACAATATGTTCTTGCTGTGTGTGATATGTCAACCTGACTTGAGTCAGTTAATTTGCTAAAAAGTTGGGTTATTTTGGGGTTTTTTGCAAAACTAGTAGCATTGTTTAAAGGACCAATCAAGGTGTAGACAACAACATGGAGACATGCATTGTTCCACAACCAATCAGTTATCTGATTTTAATAAAATAATTTCATACTTAAATAATAAAAAACTAGGTTTATTTTTAAATAGATTTTAACTTTTAATTATGGAGACATGTTCTGTTGTCCTTTTTTTTGTGTGTGTGTGATGTCACCCCTACCTTAAATCAGTTAATTTGTAACAGAAATATATCTGTCATGAGAAAGGAAGGAAGACAAGACAATATAATTGTATAAAATGGGGTAATATTTTATTATGTTCAGTGCAAGAGTGTGTTTTTGCTAAAACTTTACAGTTTCAGCAGTAAAGAGTCACATACAATATATTAAGTAACAAGTAATGTACTTATCTTTGGGTTTTAAAGGTAAAGTATTTCTGTTGGCTCTTTGTGGTCTGTTTCGTTGTTCATTCTAGTAGTCAGCGCTGTGTTGCAGGACTGCTCTTCTGGTACAGCTCTGTTTCTGCCCTGTTCCAGTAGCAGTGCTGTTCTGAACTCAGATGTCTGCCTTTGTCTGCTGTTTTTTTTCTGTTTTGAGTGCACTATCTCCATGGCTGCACTGTTCTCATCGGCATGTCCTGCTTGTCCGAGTACTTGTACTGTTCTGTCAATTTCTAGGGTCTATGCTCCTACCCTTCCGGTCCCAATTAAGGGGAAGGTAACCCATATTTTTCAAATTTGTTTTAAATAAGGAAGTTGCCACTAAATGATTTTACATTTTTTATTAAAAATAATTCCGTTGAAGAATTAATTTTTGGTTACTTTTTATGGCATAATATTTCTGAGGATTTTTTTTATAAATAAACAAACAGACCACCAATAACAAAAAAAAAGAAAAAAATAGTAGGCCAAACATGGAATGATAATCAGACATACACATACATATAAGAAAAAAAAAAGAATCAGATTGTCCAGTAAATAAACAAAAGGTTAATGCTTAGAGTCTGAGCCAAACCTGGAATGATAATCAGACACTGTTGAACAGGTATACATATAAAAATACACATAAAGACCCATACACACACACACACACACACACAGAATTTGGAAGACATGAGACAAAACCAAATGGACAATCACTAACAACAACTTCAGTTTTGGAGATCTTCTGGAGAAGAGATTTTTATCTCGAAATATAAAGAATTAATTTAAAAAATAATATGTTAATAAACAACATCATAATTACCTTATTTTTCTTTACACTTGCATTGTGATAACCTTCAAAACCAACCACCAAGCCAATATAAACCCAATGCTTCAAGCAAATTATGAAACCCTTTTATTATATTTTTTTAGTTTATTTGGTAGATTATGATTTAGTGTTATGAAATAGAGCAGTCAGGTATTGAGGATGTCTTGTCTAGAGTAATAGCCGAACTGCCTTTACTGAACCGGTACTGCTTTTATAGCTGTACCTCATTTACATATGATACTACAGAAAAAGAATAAACCTATTCACTTTATTTTTTTTCGATGTTTATATAGGTATGTTAAAAATGCAGCGTTAAAGGTAGATAAATAAAAATTTCAATTGAATAATCCTCAAAATAAATGCTTGACTTTTTTCTTCTATCGCAAAAATAGTTGTCTGTGTACATATCTTTATTCCAGCTTTTATTTCTGTACATATCTTTATGTATGTCTTCCAGATTTTATTTATTTATTTGTTTTTCCTCTTTTTTTTGCAAGAAATATTTTCCTTTTCATGGTCTAAATCAAAAGACATACAATTAAAAGGGCATTAGACTCAAAAGGCATAAGTAGTTATTACACCTTTGATCTCCATACTTAATTAGAGTCATATTGTAATATAAAAAAAACGCAGAAACTAACTAATCAACAATTTTGTAGTACTGCACTGAATATTCACTTCCCACAAATCAGCGTACAACATATGTAAACATTAAGTACACACTTAACCAGAATTAAATTGCTATGTATCATTCTCTGTTATCCAGTTCCATTATTACATATTGTCTATTATTTCCTAACCCATAACACTTCAAACAAGTTTACTTTATATTAGATGAAAGTAGTATTACCTCACATTACCAACTCCTTTTATCTCTTCAACCACTTACCTATAATTGCTTCAGATTTCAGGTGCTATATATATATATATATATATATGGTAAATGAGCTGAAAATCATCAGATAACTGAATGCCTTTTTGCCATCGCTGATCATGATGCCATTCTCATTAAAGAAGCCCTGTCAGCTGGGGCTTTAGAATACACCGACTGCACTTCTGCAGAGGGGTAAAAATCACCCAATGGGGCCACCTGTTGGCCATAGATGGTGACACATGATGTTTAAGGATGGAATCACTTAGGTCCTTACCTAAGCTAGACAGGCTAGAGGGCCCCTTCAGATCAATCAGCTTGGCATGTCAAGCATAGCACTTATTTGATTGTCCAAACCCTATTGCCCTGATGGCAAGCCCCAACACTTTTTATCATATGGGTTCTAGAAGGCAGCAGCTGAAGGTCTTCATGTCTTGGGTATCTGATAGTGAGCTTCCAGTTCTAGAGGTCTGGGAAATATGGAACACCCCTTCATCATCATTGCTCCCTGGTCCACCCTGACCCGGAGTGGTAGTACCTGTTAGGGTCTCATCTATGTGTTAAATAGTAAAACATGTTTATAAGCAAAAGTGATTATCCATTAAGAATGAATTTATTTGAAAACTTTATTGGTATTAAATGACCCACCAAGGTTGATATGCCATTAAACAAGACAACCAACCAACCAACCAACAGCTCATACAAGAAGCCATTTAACTCTCAACTAAACAAAGTTTGTCTTGATTCATCATACATACTTTTCATTCACCACCTAATGTAATGGCAAGTTCTTTTGTCTTAGATAATGTTATAATCCATAATGCTTTGCTGTTTATGCAACAGGTGATTGAACACTTTCAACTTAGACTGTAGAGAATCAAACTGTTGAAATTTTGTCTTCATTCATCATACATACTTTTCATTCACCACCTAATGTAATGGCAAGTTCTTTTGTTTTAGATAAATAAAACATAGGCAAAATGATTTCTACTTTGAGTTTGTATTTCTTTTATTTATTGAACATTGATATTAAAAAAATGTTATAAATCTGACCATCATACTACATGGTTATGTTATAATCTATAATGCTTTGCTGTTTATGCAACAGGTGATTGAACACTTTCAACTAAGACTGTAGAGAATAAAACTGTTGAAATTTTGTCTTCATTCATCATACATATCTTTTCATTCACCTATGTAATGGCAAGTTATTTTGTTTTAGATTAATAAAATTTAGACAAAACGATTTGTTCTGAGTTTGTATAATTTTAATTAATTAAAAAATTGATATAGAAAGATCTTATGACTTAATATCAATTATCTAATGTTAAAATTTATTGAAATGACAAACAATATAATTCTATGATTGCAAATAAATCATTTGTATCGTTCCTTTTTTCACATTGTCTCTTGTTTATTTGCAGATATCAATTACCGAGGATAATAAAACAGCCAGGTAAAACCACATCTACAACTCTGAAAATGTGATTTTTAAATAAGTGTAGATCTTCAGTTGCATAGATTTCATCTTGAAATCATCACCTACAGGAAAAACATCGACAGATTCCTTATTCTTACAAAATTTATACATCAGCATTTGTAATTAAATAACGTTTCTAAATAAACATGCAAGCAAACAGGGAAAAGCAATGCTTCTTTTCTAAACGTATGTTTTCAACATTGCCAGAAAGTTCCAAATTAAAAGCACAAATGCAAATACTCAAAGGAGAGGAATAATTTTCATGTAAAGTGTGATGATCAGTGTTTTTACGACATTCAGATTTAAAAAGTCACATCTGTATACACATAGGAGAAAAACATTTTCTTCTGTCGTATGAAGAAAAGCATTTTTACAGAAATTTCATTTAAGAGCAAACATGCAAGGATACACAGGAGAGAAATCATTTTCTTGTGAAGTGTGTGGTTCAGCATTTTCACAGAATTATGAATTTAAAAAACATATGCTTACACACACAGGAGAGAAACCATACTCTTGTGAAGTGTGTGAATCAACATTTTCAGATGAATCTTATTTAAAAACACACATGCGTACACACACTGGAGAAAAACCATTTTCTTGTGAAGTCTGTGGATCAGCATTTTCAGATAAATCTTATCTAAAAAAACACATTCGTATACACACTGGAGAGAAACCATTTTCTTGTGAAGTGTGTGAATCAGCATTTTCAGCGAATTCCTCTTTAAAAAAACACATGCGAGTACACACAGGAGAGAAACCGTTCTCTTGTTTAGTGTGTGGGGCAGCATTTTCAGCAAATTCTAATTTAATAAAACATGTTCGTATACACACAGGAGAGAAACCATTTTCTTGTGAAGTGTGTGAATCAACATTTTCGCAGAAATACAATTTAAAAAAGCATATGCTTACACACACAGGAGAGAAACCATTCTCTTGTGAAGTATGTGAATCAGAATTTTCAGATAAATCGTATTTAAAAACACACATGCGTACCCACACAGGAGAAAAACCATTCTCTTGTGAAGTGTGTGAATCAGCATTTTCACAAAAATCTTCTTTAAAAATACACATGTGTAAACACACAGGAGTGAAACCGTTTTCTTGTGTAGTGTGTGGAGCAGCATTTTCCTTAAATTCAACTTTAAAAAGTCACATTCGTACACACACTGGAGAGAAACCATTTTCTTGTGAAGTGTGTGGAACAGCATTTGCAATGAAATCCAATTTATCAAAACACATGCGTATACACACAGGAGAGAAACCATTTTCTTGTGAATTTTGTGAATCAGCTTTTTCAGTGAAATCATCTTTAAAAACACATATACGTATACACACAGGAGAGAAACCATTTCCTTGTGAAGTGTGTGAATCAGCATTTGTAACAAATTCACAATTAAGAAGACACATGCATACACACTCTGGAGAGTAACAATTTTCTTGTGAAGTATGACAATCAGTATTTTCAGATAATTGCAGTTTAAGGAATAACATACTCAAACACATGAGAGAATCCATTGTAAAGTGTGGGGATCACCATTTTTTCATAAGCCCTGTTTCAAGAGACACATGCGTGTACACACAAGGGAAATATCATACTAAAATTTGTAAATTTCACAAGAAATAGTTTCAATTGACATTTTAATATCAACTAAAATACCTTAAAAATGAATATTCTTGTCTAGTGACCCCTCTCCATGCTGCTGCTGATCCATCAATAAATTTTTCTCTTTCTATGTTATCATTTTATTTCTTTTTGTCATGGGAAATGGACACAGTAACCTGAGTTCAAATCCTGGATGATACTGTTTGCTTTTCACATAGAGCCTGAATACAACTATTTTTGATGACTAGTTTATTTTGCTCATTAAATAACTAACCCTTTCATTCCCATCAAGAAATGTTTCTTTTTCTATCTTATCTATTAAAAAAGGCATATGATTGTACTATATAAAGACATCTCTATTCTATACAAATATATGTGGTTCTTACTTTCATAAAAGAAAAAATATTTTCTCACATATACCTCCCAAAAGTAGATATTTTAGAATATGATATTCTTGTTTACTGATCTATGACCATACTAGACTGTTTTTTAATGAACATATAATAACAAAAATATACATAAAATAGTTAAATATATTGAACATGTATCTTCATTAATGCATATAATTCATGATGCCTTATTAATTCATATATATCTCAATATGTATGTATATATATATGCCATGTATATATGTATGTATATATATATATGTATGTATATATATATGTATGTATATATATATACATACATATCTCAATGTAAATCATCATCTGCAATATGGCTTACAACATCTCTCGTGGATTTGCTACTTCTTCATGCACTGTTGCATAGCAACTATTATTTAGGCAAAGGGAGGAGGTACAAATTATTAGGTAGTAATATTCAATTATTTTTTTTTGTATTTTGGTTTATTTCCATTAATCATGCGAAATGGACACAGTGACTAAGTTCAAATCCTGGATTAAACTGTTTGCTTTTCACATTTGGGAATGACATGAATCCAACTATTCTCCCATCAGCTGTGGGTAAATAGTAGTTAAATCTTGGCCCTTTAACCTTGGTGAGACACATGGCAGAATGATTGGGATCCTATTTATTATTCAATTTTTTATATCAGTATAATTAAGATATAAAACACCTAATACTTCATATCTACCAATTCAATGCCTCCAGTACCACATATACCCTCTGTCTTTGTAGGGATCCTAAATAGGAACTCTCATATGATAGGAGACACATGACCTACAGATTAACCTTCTTAGCTGACTGACTAAAGACACTGAGTTTTAGAATGAATATGTATCAAATATGGTTGACTTTTGACTCATCCATGATAGCCACTAAGGATGAAGTCATTAAAGAGAAAATGTACTCAAATGAGTTTTAATCTTAGTCCAAGACTAAAGAATTGGATGGAAAGTAACTCTTCTGCTAGGAAGAATACTTTGTTAGTGTGAATACACTCTTGTATGATGTTCAGTTTATGTATTTTGTATTATGTAAATAAATATGTTAAACTCTTACTTCAGTAACCCTGTGTATTTTCTTTAGTATGTCATTTTCTTTGATTGGAGGCTAACCCTGCATACCCTGCTATTGTGTACCTATGACAACATCATTCTACGTTACCAGCATTATCTAGACAAAAGAATGAATTACAAATTATTATATAGCTGGATTTTTGATCATATGATCTCTATGTTATTTGCTTATTGCTTCCTTTTCATTCATTTATTTTGAATGTTTGAATCAGTCATGAAAAACTGGACAAATATTCAAAAAGAGTTTTATAAAAGTCATACATGCCTTATTGTGGGTGTAGTTTCCAGGATTTCTTCAATACAGCACAGAGCATCCTTGTGTAGTTCACATCTTGCATTTTCTCTGAGTGTTTTGTTATAGTCCAAGAGGTTCAGCCATACAGTAGCACTGACATGGCTACAACTGAGAAAGATTCTTGCTTTATCTTATCAGATTTACATATAATCAATAATCTGTCAATGGCAGTCCAAGCTTCTTCTATGCACATTATTGCAATGGGTTTCTGTAGATGAGATATTGCTACCTAGATATTTGAACTTGTGTACTAATTTCAGAGGTTTACTATCCAATGTGGAGATGTCACCATCTTTTTTTATCTGAGTTAACATAAATGCCAATACCTTTTGCTACCTTCTCCAGGCCATGTAGCTGTGATTCGTTGGTATAATTGCAATAAGCTCTAGATCTGTAATGGTTACGACAGAACATTATCTCCACATTGTTTTGTCTTGTCTATAAGAGAATGACGAGGATCAATAGTAGGTAGACACATAGTCCATATACACCGGCGGAAGTAAAAAGGAGAGAAAAAATTATTGTTATTTTTTTTAGCTGATATATCACCCTATGGATATATTAAAAGATTAAGAACAGACAATGCTCTTGAATTCACTTGTACAAAATTTTAAAATATTCTTGTAAAAAATAAAATAAAACAAGAATTTTCAGCTCCTTATTCACCATACCAAATGTTTTGTTATAGTCCAAGAGGTTCAGTCATACAGTAGTACTGACATGGCTATAAATCAGAAGGATTCTCGTTTTATATTATAAGATATATCAGATTTACATATCATCAATAATCTGTCAATGGCAGTCCAAGCTTCTTCTATGCACATTATTGCAATGGGTTTCTGTAGATGAGACATTGCTACCTAGGTATGTGAACTGGTGTACTAATTTCAGAGGTTTACTATCCAATGTGGAGATGTCACCATCTTGTTTAAAGGACATGAAATCTTTTTTATCTGAGTTAACATAAATGCCAATACCTCTTCACTCATCCATGATAGCCACTAAGGATGAAGTCATTAAAGAGAAAATGTACTCATTTCATTTCTTCTTTCTCTCTTCATTGCTTTTCCCTGTCATATTCTCCTCCTTTCTCTTGCTTCTATTTTTCCTTTCTCTTTCTCCTGCTTTTTCTGTTTCCTACTCCGTTCTTTTATTTTTCTTCTTTCTGTTTCCTTCTTCCATCACTAAATGGCGAGTTGTCTTTTCTTCAAAGAAGTGGTTGCTTTTATCCCTAACAACCTTCCCACAATGCATTGCATTTCCCTGTTGGAAATATCTTCTACCTCTCATGCAGTGTCCCCCGTTGCTCTACGAGTTTCTCTACTGCTCCCTTGGTCCTTATGCTGTTTTCTTTCATGATTATAGACTCCAACTATGCCAATACTGATGTGTAAT
Source organism: Doryteuthis pealeii (assembly GCA_023376005.1). Taxonomy (NCBI): domain Eukaryota; kingdom Metazoa; phylum Mollusca; class Cephalopoda; order Myopsida; family Loliginidae; genus Doryteuthis; species Doryteuthis pealeii. Next base: position 92,157,853 of record CM042151.1, read on the forward strand.
CAGTTCTGTTCCACTAGACATAAAAATGAGATTTTTGTGGGCCAGTTGATAATATGGAGTTCACTAAAAGAAAGCAACTACAAAGGGAGATAACTCTCTTCTGGATGGATTAGCTGATTTTTGAATAAATAAAATTTCATTTGAAAGTTTCTGATTGTTTGCAAGCCATAGTGTGCACTCTGAAAAGGTTATGATTAAAAAAAAAAATTAATTAAAATCAGGACGTTTAAATAATGGAATTGTTTTTTTTATAGAAATAATGGTTATTTCCTAGTTGAGTTACATATTACAGAGTGACCCAGAAAAAACAGAACCCAATTTTTTTTTTTTTTTCCCGTTAAACTAACCCTAAACCCTAACTCCTTTTGGACACAAACTTTTAAAAAAATTTAAAATTAACAGTTATATTACAAAATTTGTGGGTTCTGTTTTTTCTGGGTAATCCTGTAGTATTATGTTACTCAACTAGGGTTGGGGTTTAGGGTTAGTTTAATGGGAAATAAATAATTTGGGTTCTGTAATATCATGATACTCAACTAGGAAATAACCAAAATAATTTTCAAACCCTCTTTGCTCAAATTCAAGAAATTGCTTTGGTGCTTGCATCATACCAAACAATGCCCCATCCACTTTTGGTATGTGGCGCTTTCCTCTCACAGTGTTCTCTTTCTTCACCTCCTCGAAAGTGTTGACATGCAGTAACACCCAATAAACCAACCTATCCTCTAGAGATGCTTGGGTCCACCTTTCTGTTAATCATCTCATCTTATCCTCTCCACTTGTGTCTTTACTGCACGTTATCCTCAAACAGTTTATCCACCCAATCCCAGAATCTCTGTCTTCTTCTCATCAAGTGATTTTGTTAGTTGTGTTTTTAACCGTTTTTCATTGAATGTTATTTTCCTACAGAGGGCCACAAGAGAACTAATTTTTAAGGGAGATAAAGATTTCTTCTTTGATTTATTGGAAATATATAGAAAAATGTATAGAAATCTGAGAATGAAGCTGTTGAAAGTTTGTCTTGATTCATCATACATACCTTTTCATTCACCACCTAATGTAATGGCAAGTTATTTTGTTTTAGATAATGTTATAATCCATAATGCTTTGCTGTTTATGCAACAGGTGATTGAACACTTTCAACTTAGACTGTAGAGAATCAAACTGTTGAAATTTTGTCTTCATTCATCATACATACTTTTCATTCACCACCTAATGTAATGGCAAGTTCTTTTGTCTTAGATAATGTTATAATCCATAATGCTTTGCTGTTTATGCAACAGGTGATTGAACACTTTCAACTTAGACTGTAGAGAATCAAACTGTTGAAATTTTGTCTTCATTCATCATACATACTTTTCATTCACCACCTAATGTAATGGCAAGTTCTTTTGTCTTAGATAATGTTATAATCCATAATGCTTTGCTGTTTATGCAACAGGTGATTGAACACTTTCAACTTAGACTGTAGAGAATCAAACTGTTGAAATTTTGTCTTCATTCATCATACATACTTTTCATTCACCACCTAATGTAATGGCAAGTTCTTTTGTCTTAGATAATGTTATAATCCATAATGCTTTGCTGTTTATGCAACAGGTGATTGAACACTTTCAACTTAGACTGTAGAGAATCAAACTGTTGAAATTTTGTCTTCATTCATCATACATACTTTTCATTCACCACCTAATGTAATGGCAAGTTCTTTTGTCTTAGATAATGTTATAATCCATAATGCTTTGCTGTTTATGCAACAGGTGATTGAACACTTTCAACTTAGACTGTAGAGAATCAAACTGTTGAAATTTTGTCTTCATTCATCATACATACTTTTCATTCACCACCTAATGTAATGGCAAGTTCTTTTGTCTTAGATAATGTTATAATCCATAATGCTTTGCTGTTTATGCAACAGGTGATTGAACACTTTCAACTTAGACTGTAGAGAATCAAACTGTTGAAATTTTGTCTTCATTCATCATACATACTTTTCATTCACCACCTAATGTAATGGCAAGTTCTTTTGTCTTAGATAATGTTATAATCCATAATGCTTTGCTGTTTATGCAACAGGTGATTGAACACTTTCAACTTAGACTGTAGAGAATCAAACTGTTGAAATTTTGTCTTCATTCATCATACATACTTTTCATTCACCACCTAATGTAATGGCAAGTTCTTTTGTCTTAGATAATGTTATAATCCATAATGCTTTGCTGTTTATGCAACAGGTGATTGAACACTTTCAACTTAGACTGTAGAGAATCAAACTGTTGAAATTTTGTCTTCATTCATCATACATACTTTTCATTCACCACCTAATGTAATGGCAAGTTCTTTTGTCTTAGATAATGTTATAATCCATAATGCTTTGCTGTTTATGCAACAGGTGATTGAACACTTTCAACTTAGACTGTAGAGAATCAAACTGTTGAAATTTTGTCTTCATTCATCATACATACTTTTCATTCACCACCTAATGTAATGGCAAGTTCTTTTGTCTTAGATAATGTTATAATCCATAATGCTTTGCTGTTTATGCAACAGGTGATTGAACACTTTCAACTTAGACTGTAGAGAATCAAACTGTTGAAATTTTGTCTTCATTCATCATACATACTTTTCATTCACCACCTAATGTAATGGCAAGTTCTTTTGTTTTAGATAATGTTATAATCCATAATGCTTTGCTGTTTATGCAACAGGTGATTGAACACTTTCAACTTAGACTGTAGAGAATCAAACTGTTGAAATTTTGTCTTCATTCATCATACATACTTTTCATTCACCACCTAATGTAATGGCAAGTTCTTTTGTTTTAGATAATGTTATAATCCATAATGCTTTGCTGTTTATGCAACAGGTGATTGAACACTTTCAACTTAGACTGTAGAGAATCAAACTGTTGAAATTTTGTCTTCATTCATCATACATACTTTTCATTCACCACCTAATGTAATGGCAAGTTCTTTTGTTTTAGATAATGTTATAATCCATAATGCTTTGCTGTTTATGCAACAGGTGATTGAACACTTTCAACTTAGACTGTAGAGAATCAAACTGTTGAAATTTTGTCTTCATTCATCATACATACTTTTCATTCACCACCTAATGTAATGGCAAATTCTTTTGTTTTAGATAAATAAAAAATAGGCAAAATGATTTCTACTTTGAACTTGTATTTCTTTTATTTATTGAACATTGATATAAAAAAAATGTTAGAAATCTGACCATCATACTACATGGTCATGTTATAACCCATAATACTTTGCTGTTTATGAAAAAGGTCAATTAACACTTTCAACTCAGACTAGAGACTGTTGAAAGTTTGTCTTAATTCATCATACATATCTTTCATTCACCACCTAATATAATAGCACGTTCTTTTGGTTTAGATTAAAAAAACTTAGGAAAAATGATTTCTCAGTTGAGTTTATATTTCTTTTATTTATTGAAAATTGATATAGAAAAATGTTAGAAATCTGACCATCATACTAGATTGTCATGTTAGAATCCATAATGCCTTGCCGTTTATGCAACATGATTGAACTCTTTAAACTAAGACTATAGAGAATCAAGCCGTTGAAATTTTGTCTTGATTCATCATACTTACCTTTCATTTACCACCTAATGTAATGGCAAGTTCTTTTGTTTTAGATAAATAGAACTTTGGAAAAACGATTTCTGTGTTAAGCTTTTATTTATTTCATTTATTAAAAAAATTGATATAGAAAAATGTTATTGTTGAGTTTTACCAACTAAAATAGTCCCTTCAGCATATGAGGTTACTGCCATTGTCGCATTACCCGAACTATGTGGTAAAATTACTAAGCAACAACCAATGGTGCTATAAGAATTGGTGCTCATTTCGTTTTCCCTTTTGTCTTTGTACCTTGTACTAAACTAACATGTAAGCACGTCTGTCCAGTACCTCTGTTAAAATGTCTTGTGTTCTCATTTTTACTAACACTATGAGTCGACTAGCCCACACCATTTTAAGTAGCTATATGCCTTCATATTCACCAGTTATGACTTAATATCAATTATCTGATTTTACAATCTATTGAAATGACAAAAAATGTAATTCTGTTATTACAAATAAATCATCAGTATCCTTCCATTTTAAGATCATCTCTTATTTATTTGCAGATATCAACTATTGAGGATAATAAGTCAGCCGGGCAAAACCACATCTATAACAGAGAAAATATCATTTTTCAATAAATGTAGATCTGCTGTTTCATAGATTTCATCTTGAAAGTATTCCATGCAAAGGAGAAAATATCCTTATTCTTATGCAATTTATACATCAGCATTTGTAATTAAGTAAAATCTCTAAATAAATATGCAAAGAAACAGTGAAAAGCAACACTGCTTTTCTCAAATAGGTAGTTCAACATTGCCAGGGAGTTTGAAATTAAAACCACAAATGCAAATACACAAAGGAGAAAAACAATTTTCATGTGAAGTGTGTGAATCAGCATTTTCACAAAATTCCGATTTAAAAAGACACATGCGTATACACACGGGAGAAAAACCATTTTCTTGTGAGGTGTGTGGATCAGCATTTTCAGAGAATTCCTCTTTAAAAAAACATATGCGAGTACACACAGGAGAGAAACCGTTTTCTTGTGAAGTGTGTGAATCAGCATTTTCAGTGAAATCATCTTTAAAAAAACACATGCATATACATACAGGAGAGAAACCATTTTCGTGTGAAGTATGCGGATCTGCATTTTCAATGAAATCCACTTTAACAAATCACATGCGTATACACACAGGAGAGAAACCATTTTCTTGTGAAGTATGTGGATCGGCATTTTCAGAGAATTCCTATTTAAAAAAACACATGCGAATACATACGGGAGAGAAACCGTTTTCCTGTGAAGTGTGTGGTTCAGCATTTTCAATGAAATCCCATTTAACAAATCACATGCGTACACATACAGGAGAGAAACCATTTTCCTGTGAAGTGTGTGGATCAAAATTTTCAAGGAAATCCATTTTGACAAAACACATGCAATTACACACAGGAGAGAAACCTTTTTCCTGTGAAGTCTGTGGATCAGCATTTTCAACAAATTCTCATTTAAGAAGACACATGCAAACACACACAGGGGAAAAATCATTTTCTTGCATAGTTTGTGGATCAACATTTTCACAGAATTCTCATTTAAAAGTGCACATGTGTGTACACACAGGAGAGAAACCATTTTCTTGTGAAGTGTGTGGATCAGCATTTTCACAGAATTCTCATTTAATAGCACACATGCGTAAACATGAAGGAAAGAAATTTTCTTGTGAAGTGTGTCAATCAGCATTTTTAGATAACTGCAGTTTAAGGAATCACATGCTAACACATACAAGAGAGAATCTATTGTAAAGTGTAGGGATCATATTTTTTTGTGAAGGCCCAGTTCAAAGGGACATGTGTGTACACACAAATGAGATTTTATTGTAAAATTTTCAAATTTCACAAAGAAATAATTTGACATTTTAGTATCAATTAAAATATCTAATACTGATGACTAGTTTATTTTGATCATTAAATAAATGACCCTTTCATTCCCATCAAGAGATTTTTCTCTTTTGATCTTATCATTTTATTTCTTTTCATCATGGAAAATGGACACAGTAACCTGATTTCAAATCGTGGATGGCTGAATAGTAGGGAAGTCTGTGCACTTTAAATTTGGGGTGATACCAGATCTAGAAGAAAATCATTGAAATCAAATATGTTAAACTCCACTTCGAAATTGGTATTGTGTCTCATCCTATACATGGTGGAGAGTTTGGAATGTAATCAGTCCAACCAGTTTATTATTCCATTGTTTATATCAGTGAAATTTAGATAGAAAATATAAAACACCTAATACTTCATATCTACCAATACAATGTCTCCAGTACCACATAAGAACTCTCATGTGTTAGGGGACACATGACCTAAAGATTAGCCTTCTTAGCTGACTGACTAAAGACACTGAGTTTTAGAATTATTATGTGTCAGATACTGTTGACTAAAAGCTTTTGTATCATCCATGACAGCCACTAAGGATGAAGTCATTAAAGAAAAAATGTACTCAAATGAGTTTGTCCAAGACTAAAGATACTGTTGACTTTTTCCTAAAAGAAACCCTCCTGCAAGGAAGAATACTTTGTTAGTGTATGATGTCTTTTTATTATGTAAATAAATATGTAAACTTTTTCTTGAGTAACTCTGTGTGTTTTCTTTAGTAGGAGACTAGCTCTGCATACCCTGCCATTGTGTAACTACAACCCCAACACCATTTTATGTTGCCAGCATTATCTAGGGAAAAGAATGAATTACAAATTATGATGTAGTTGGATTTTTGATCATATGATCTCTATGTTATTTGCTTATTCCTTCCTTTTCATCCATCCCTTTTGAATGTTTGAATACATTTTGAAAAACATGTCTATATTCAAAAAGAGTTTTATAAAAAGTTATACATGCTAGCATGGCATTTTTAAAAATAAATTATTGTTTCCAAGATCTTATAATTTCTTCTTTCTCTCTTCATTGCTTTTCCCTGTTGTATTCCCCTTCTTTCTCTTGCTTCTACTTTTCCTGTCTCTTTCTTTTTCTACTTTCTGTTTACTTCTTCACTCACTGATGGCTATTCACTAAATTACTGGTTGTCTCTTCTTCAAGCAAATAGTTGCTTTTATGCCCAACCACTCACCTACAATGCATTGCATTTCCCTGTTGGAAATATCTTCTACCTCTCATGCAGTGTCCCCCATTGCTTTACAAGTTTCTCTACTGCGCCCTTGGTCATTATCCTGTTTTTTTTTCATGAGTTCAGACTCCAACTATGCCAATACTGATGCGTAATCTGTTTTCATCTTGATGTTCATCAGCTCCTACTTCAATGCCAAGTTGATGCCCTTCACTAACATTTTCAATTCAACAAAACATTGTTCTCTTCCTGGCCCCTCCTACCTCTAATACACCTTCCATTTCTATGCTGTTTGCATCATACCAAATAATGCCCCATCCACTTTTGGTATGTGTTACTTTCCTCTCACAGGTTCCCTTTTCTTCACCTCAAAAAGGTGGACATGCCGATCCAAAACTGCCTTTTTGGGCTGAAGCTTGGCTGAATATATGTAAAATTCCACCCCACACATCCCCAAAAACTCAACCACCCAGATGCTCGGAACTTAATTTAATCTTAGACTTTTTGTTTGCTTTTTCCCTTGAAATTAAAGCAATTACTTCAGACTTCACATCCCCAATATTCCGATGATTAATTTCTTCAATCTTTAATCTTAGACTTTTTGTTTGCGTTTTCCCTTAAAATTAAGGTGATTTATTTGGACTTCACATCCTTGTAGGACTAAAATGACATTGTCAAAAAAATCTGTATCAACATCCAATGAGTGAACCATTACTTTCTTGTTTATAGTTGTAACATTTTCTTTTGTGAGACTATATGCTCAAGTTTATTGGGACTGTAGCATGAAGTGATAATCTTTCAGGGGTTGCTGTTTAGGGAAAAGTAAAATTAAGAGTTTGAAAATAATTTTTTTTATCTCATTTAGTAAAATTGGACATACCTATATATATATATATATATATATATATATATATACAAACACACACACACACACACACACACACACACACATATATATATATATGAGGTAAGTAGCTAAATATGTATGCATATATATATATATATATGTCTACATTTATATATTTATACTTATATACAATAATAATAATTTTATTTTCATGGTGATGTGAACATTTTGCCAAAGCTTTTGAAGTTCTTCCCACGCCTTCGTCCCCAAATAAAAATCGATTGACTTTTTAAAGGGTCTTTTTCTATTTTGCCTTAGGCTGAATGCATAGTTTATTGATTACTGACACAACCGCATTTTCGATTTTGAAGATTACAGTAGACTACTTTCAGTGTGTATAGGAACACGTTCCTTCACATTTAGTGAAATGGTTTGTGTGTTCAGTGCTATATAACATTTATTTATTTATATATTCATTTGTTTGTTTGTTTGTTTGTTTGTTATGCTTCCTTGGGCAAATCTCATTTCTCTCTCTTCTTTCACCAGCCTTTAAAAAAAAATGAAAATATATATATATATATATATATATATATATATATATATATATATATATATATATATGAGTGAAATAGTATCACTACATATTAAATTGTGCATGTAAATAATAATTGAGGATAGGACAGGGAAGTGTAGATTCATGCCTTTATTGACTGTATTTTGGCTAATTGTTTTTAAATATCAGTACAATCAGTGCCATTTATTGTTTATGTTTGAAATGAGATAAATGTTTCAGACAATCACATTGTGAAGATTTCTGAAGATCAAGCAGACAGCTAAATATTTAGTTGACAATTGAATAATATGCACGATCTGTTATGATATGGTTTATGTGGCAGTATTAGTAATAATTTATAACTCCAACATTAAGATATAACTATCAATTTATTAACGAATGGCACAACTCCATAAAAGAGAATAACTAGAATCAACAATAACATTCAGGGTAGATATATATTCTAAGTACACCGGCGGAAGTAAACACGACAGAAAAATATTTTTTATTTTTGGTACGTTATCTGAAATCTTTCGCATGAGAATATAGACACAGGTAAGCATTTGTTTAATATTCACCTAATTAACAAAAAAATGATATTTCTAATGTTAGAATATATTTAAATAGGTTTTACATAAATTATAGTCACTAATATTAAAGTGTCTTTATTTATTTATTTATTTATTTATTTATTTTCTCAAGGGGTACGAGGTCGAATCATTTTAATATTATCTTCAATCCCTAATTTTAAATCGTAAATTAAAATGTAAATATTTCATTCTCAAGTTATAGGTATTCATCGTATTATCCTTATTTATCATAAATTTCAAGAAAATAAAAAAGTAAGTCATACACAGACATTGATGTTTATCAAAATATCATATTTTATAGGCATGAATTAAATATATTAACCACCAGAAAGATGCTTTTATTCACTTAAAAACGAATTAGAATTAATTAAATCGATTATTTAAGGTTAAATTTTAGTTTTAGTCGAAAAATGAATTTAAGCTCCTGCTGATGTCACATCATAATATATTTATTAATAGAAATATGAGCTTATAAAAATATCTTAACAAAAGTTTTGAAATAAAATAACTGATGCATTATAAAATTCATTAATTGATAAATCAATACTGAAAAGTTCATTAAAATCGGATACCTGATTTTTGGTAATTTTTTGCAATCGCGAATGTTATATTAAAATTGTAAACAAGCGCTTAAAACCCTTGAAAAAGTGACAGAATGGCGGATCGCGTTGGAATTGACCAAAACAAATGCTTTTAAATGTATTAAAAATAAACTGCATTTGTAATGATATTTTTCTTTTTTTAATGATGATCATTATGTTACTACTTATCGATTTAGACAAAGTTTGGCTTTAAATAGTAGATTTAATTATTTTTAATTCGCTTTTAAAACTCATAGTATCCGATTTTTTTGCCAGTGCCTAATCAACACAAACCAAGTAGAGAATAGAACAAATGAGTTGGTTAAAAATTCAAGAGCAATCTTTGTTTTTCTACTTTTTTTAATTTAAAAAGAAAAATATGAAAAACAAAAAAAAACAAAAAAACACAGATTGTTCTTTTAAAAATTAGGAGATTGAAATAGGTCTCCTAAAATAAGGAACAGTTGGAAGTAAAGGTATTTACCCAAAGTTTATCAATAATACAAGTTATGAGAAATAATACAGATGTTTTTAATGTCGTAAAAGCAATATGTCTGTTTGGAAACAAAGGTTAAGGTCGATGTAGCAGCAATTTTGACATTAGGTCACGTGATCAGTTTAGGCCATCTTGAATGAAACGGATTGTTTATAAAAAAAAATGTCGTAAAAAAACAATTAAAGATCGTAAAGGGTTGTTACAAAGAAAAACAGTTAATTCAAAGATCAAATTATCCGATTGGAAAAAATTACATTGTTATCTTAAGAAATAAACAAACCTATCCATATTACATGCGAAAGGGTAAATTTCAGGCCACAATTTAGACAGAAAAAAATACATATTATTACCCTCTTACGATTATTTATCTACATATGGTTAACTGTACGTACATACTTTTTTTTAGCCAAAATTTACTATTAAAATGAATAAAATCTTTAAAGACTTTAATATCAAAATTTACTATTAAAATGAATAAAAACTTGAAAAAATTTAATATTAAAATTTCACAGTGAAATTGAAGTTTAAAAAAAAATGTCTTTGGTTTTAGTATTAATTTTTAAAATCCAAAATGAAATGAAAATTTGAATATTTTTTCTAAGAGAAAAACTGATAAAATAATCTTGGTCGAAAAAGTTAGATAAAATAATTTTTTACGCTAAGAAAAACAAACGATAGTTACTGAGAAGTGCCACATCTCTTTGTATAAAAACAAAACAAATATGTCAGTTTTGCTCTTCCGTATATTCTAACAATCACACATTACTATTCAACAATAAAAATTACAAATTCTTTTTAAAATATTAATCTAGCTCGGATCGGACCAATTTTTAGTTCACCTGAATTCTAAAATTTATATATTTAAATATCCATGAAAAATTCGATTTTATGCCGCAGAAAAAAAAATTATTTATTTCGCACAGAAAATAAAAATATTTAAGCACACAAAAGATTGAAAATCTCTTAAAAATTAATTTCTTTAAAAAAAAAAATTCTTTTTGACAATTTAATAGAATATAGTACATACCAATTACAAAAGCAAAAAAAAAAGTTTACAAATAAAATTCATTCATTGATAAATCAACACTGAAAATTTCATTAAACACTAGAAGTAGCTACTCTGCAAAGCCTTGGTGGAGCAGAAACATAAATAAACATAGGTATAATGATTTCTGAGTTTGTATTCCTTTCGTTTATTAATCACTAGAAGTGGCTACTCAGCAAAGCCTGGGTAGAAGAGAAAAAAACATGGTGTAATAATCATTTGCATATTCTCATAAAAATCACCTCATGAAAAAGATGTTATTTCAATCCGGCTTGGTGGGATGTCAGGGAATTTTATTTTTCGTCAGGATAGAGGAAATGACATCACATAATGATATAGTAAGAAATTTTAATTCGATGATTAACTATATTTTTTCAATAAAATATAAATGACACGATTTGCTAAGTTTCAAATTAATATTTCAAAGCCAAAAAAAAGAAAAAGAAAAAAAAGATACAAAAAATTAAATACAGTAATCAAATTAAAGTAAAACAGTAAATATATTTTAAAGAATGACATTATTAATTCAAAGCATAGCTGATTGAATATCAAATTATGATAGTATAGTGTATTATTTTTTTAACTCGAAAAGTGCACTGACTTCAAACCATTACGAAAAGAAAAGAAAACTAAATGCAAAAAAAAACAAAAAAAAATTGAAACATACTTTTTAAATATCAAATTTAGTACTGATTTTGGTACAAATACAGCATAGCACACTATAGATAATATCATTAGAATTGTATTTTACAAATAAATAACTTTAGGTTATGGAAACTCCCAAAGAAGCCTAATTTTAACCCTCTCAAAGTTTTTAGGTATTTCCATGAAATGTAATGCATTTTATATTTAATCTAAAGGTATTATCTATTGTGATAAAAAAGGTTTGTTTACATTTTCAAATGACGAACGACGAAAAACTTGACTACATAATTATGTAAATTTAAATTTTTATATAAAAAAGAGCACAGGCATGGAACCTGTGAAAAATTAATCTCTCCTATTTAAAATATTAAATGCAAAGAAAAAAAAACATTTAAAAATCTAAACTTATCTTATTAGAAAGAATTTTGTATTTGTTTAAAACATCAACTCACCACAATTATTTCGATGTCACAATTGAAATAATTGAAACTTAAACTGTCCCTAAAAATTGTATAATAAAAAAATAGAGTAAATAAATGATTATTCATCCTGTACAATGAAATATTTACAACTTTGAATGTCTCCTTTTCAAAATATTAAATGCAAAAAAAAAAAAATCTAAAAATCTAACCTTATCTTATGAGAAATAATTTTGTATTTGTTTAAAAGATAAATATCAATTCACTGTAATTATTTCGATGTCAAAATTGAAACTAAGTAATTAATTCTTAAACTGTCCCTAAAAATTGTAAAATAAATAATAGATTAAATAAATGATTGTTCATCCTGTATAATGAAATATTTATTATAACTTTGAATCAGTAAAAATGTAGATTTAACATTAAAAAAAATGAAAAGAAAAAATTGATTGAACTTCTGTTATTCATTTGTTTACTTTTTAGCAAGAAATGCCAAAAAATAGCCAATTAGAATTATAATGTTATTTTATAATGCTGTTTAATTTTTAAATTTATTTGAAAATATAAATCAAATCATCATTATTTTTGTTCAGAAAGAAAGATCTCATGATAGTGAATGTGTATATATATTTATTTTGTTGTCACTTGTTTTATTTTCTTGTTTCTTATGGACATACATACACACAACTGCCATTCATATATGTATAACTAGATTAATATAGAAAAATGTTATGACTTAATATCAATTATCTGATGTTACAATTTATTGAAATGTCAAACAATATAATTCTATAATTGCAAATAGATCATCAGTATTGTTCCTTTTTTCACATTGTCTCTTGTTTATTTGCAGATATCAATTATTGAGGATAATATAACAGCATTTTCACAAAATTCCGATTTAAAAAGACACATGTGTATACACGCAGGAGAAAAAACATATTTGTGTGTAGAATGAGGAAAAGCATTTTTACAAAAATTTGATTTAAAAGCAAACATGCAAGTACACAAAGGAGAGAAACCATTTTCTTGTGATTTGTGTGGAACAACATTTTCATTGAAATCCACTTTTAATAGACACATGCGAATACACACAGGAGAAAAACCATTTTCTTGTGAATTTTGTGAATCTACTTTTTCACTGAAATCATATTTAAAGGAACATCTGCGTATACATACAGGAGAAAAACCATATTCATGTGAAGTTTGTAGATCAGCATTTTCGCAAAAAGCCAATTTAACTAATCACATGCGAGTACACACAGGAGAAAAACCGTTTTCTTGTGAATTTTGTGAATCAGTATTTTCAATAAAATCATCTTTAAAGACACACATGCGTATACATACAGGAGAGAAACCATTTTCTTGTGGAGCATGTGGATCAGCATTTTCACAGAAAGGCCATTTAACAAAACACATGCGAGTACACACAGGAGAGAAACCATTTTCATGTGAAGTGTGTGGATCAGCATTTACACAGAAAGCCAATTTAGAATATCACTTGCGAGTACACACGGGAGAGAAACCATTTTCTTGTGAATTCTGTGAATCAGCATTTTCAAAGAAATCATCTTTAACAACACACATGCATTTACATATAGGATGAAACCATTTTCATGTGAAATTAAATTGGAACAGCAAGTTTATGTAACATTTTTGTGTGAAGTCTGTAGATCAGCATTTTCAACACATTTAAGCCATGTGTCAGGATTGACGAAAATTGTTTCTATGTGAAATATTAGCTTAACATAGTATTGTACACAGCTGGCAATCTTATTATAATGGAGATTGTATGTTTTTCTGTCTGTAACTGAAACTATATTACTACTCAACTCATAATTCTTTTAGTTATTTATGTCACATTCTCCATTATATTATTTTTACTTAAACCTCAATTATTAATAAAATTGTTTTACATTATTAATACAGTTAATTATACTAATAACATGTAATTGTATTTATATATACAACAAAATAGCACTTTATAGAGTGAGCTGGAAGGCTAATTTGCATATTGATATAAAAAAATTTGATTTTGATAAATATGTGCTTAGTATTATTGACTTCTAATTGTTTGGTTTTATCTTAATGCATATGGGCAAAAATATCAGGGATAAATCATAAATGAAATCCATTAACAAGAAGAAATAACTGTAATTTTATTCATTACTTCCTAATTTAACTAAATAGTTAAATCAGGATCATTTAGCAATGAAAGACGGGAATGATGGAAAATAATGTTAATTTCAAAGTTGTTCTATTTTTCGATCATATCGCCTCTGTTTCAAATAATTTTATCTGCATTCTTATTTAGTTTCATTAGTCTTTTTAATTTAATACATCTATTTCATTAAAATTTAAAAACTTGTTATCCTTATAATTCTAATCATTGTCCATTTCTCTTGAGCAGGTGATTATAATAATATATATTATCAATAAGAAACCTATTAAATCCACTGAATTTTGCCGACCATGTAATAACAAGAACAACTTAAAATCAATCAACACATTCAAAAACCTCAAATCAACCAAGCTCCACAACTAATAAGAGCTTTAAAATTTACCACAAATGACATTGCAGAAGTAAAAATGTAAGCACATTCTTATATGATGTTTTTTATGTCTTTTGAATTATGTAAATAAATATGTTAAACTGTTATGTTAGTTACTCTGTGTATTTTCTTTATTATGTCAGGTTTCTTTGGTTGGAGGCTAGTGTATTTTCTTTAGGAGCTGACTTACTCTATTTGGAGGGTAGCCCTTTTAAATGGCTGACTAAAGGAACCTAGTTTTAGAGTGGATATGTGTCAGATATTGTTGACTAAAACGTTTTGACTCATCCATGATAGTCACTAAGGATGAAGTCATTAAAGAGAAAATGTACTCAAATGAGTTTTAATCTTAGTCCAAGACTAAATATACTGTTGACTTTTTACTAAAAGCTTTTGACTCATCCATGATAGCCACTAAGGATGAAGTCATTAAAGAGAAAATGTACTCAAATGAGTTTTAATCTTAGTCCAAGACTAAATATACTGTTGACATTTTACTAAAAGCTTTTGACTCATCCATGATAGTCACTAAGGATGAAGTCATTAAAGAGAAAATGTACTCAAATGAGTTTTAATCTTAGTCCAAGACTAAATATACTGTTGACTTTTTACTAAAAGCTTTTGACTCATCCATGATAGCCACTAAGGATGAAGTCATTAAAGAGAAAATGTACTCAAATGAGTTTTAATCTTAGTCCAAGACTAAATATACTGTTGACTTTTTACTAAAAGCTTTTGACTCATCCATGATAGTCACTAAGGATGAAGTCATTAAAGAGAAAATGTACTCAAATGAGTTTTAATCTTAGTCTCAGATTAAAGAACTAGATTTAATGAAACCCTCCTGCTAGGAAGAATACTTTGTTAGTGTGAATGCACTCATGTATAATGTTTTTTTAAAAATGTATTTTGTATTATGTAAATAAATATGTAAACTCTTACTTCAGTAATCCTTTGTATTTTTTTCTTTGTTTGGATGCTAACCCTGCATACCCAACACTGTTTACCTAACACTATCTTATCTTTCCAATCTTAGACCAAGATAAGAGCTACAAATTATTGTGAAACTCTATTTCTGGTCTTTTTTATCTCTGTTTTTGCTGATTGTTTACTTTTCATTCATCTATTTTGAATGTTTGAATCAATCATTAAAAACAGGACAGTAGTCAAAGATAATTTTATACAAACAAATACAGGCTGACATGACAGTTTTAAAATACAATTGTAGTTTCAAACATCTTCTTTTTTTTTACTTTTTCTTTCTTTGCCTTTCCATGCTGTTTTCCCCTCCTTTTTCTTCCTTCTGCTTTTCCTTTCTCCTCCTGCTTTCCTTCCCCTTTCTTTTTCTTCCCCTTTTGACCAGTTCTTTCCTCTTCAGGTAAGTAATTGATTTTATCCCCAATCTCTCACCCACATTGCATTTCCCTATAAGAAATAGTTTTACCTATCTTATGATGTTTTATTAATTCTAACAGGTCAGTATTTCTTTAGCTCACACTCCTTTGATATCAATATTCAAACCAACTTAAAAATTAACTCTGCATTGTATTCTACTCATAGTAGAGGGATTTGGTGAATTCATTAGAGCAAGAGAAGTGTTGCTGTGCAGAGACTTGTTGGATCCTAATGTGGCAAAAGCAGGTATCAAAGTGAAGACTAGATGTGAAGTAGAGTCGCAAGAGATGCAGTTTGGGATGCAGGGGCAAATCTGTCTTACAGGAAGCTGGTGGTAGTGGTCATCCAAGGCTAAGCTCCCCCAAATGAGTTCCTACAAAGTGAAGACTAGATGTGAAGTAGAGTTGCAAGAGATGCAGTTTGGGATGCAGGGGCAAATCTGTCTTACAGGAAGCTGGTGGTAGTGGTCATCCAGGCTAAGCTCCCCCAAATGAGTTCCTACAAAGTGAAGACTAGATGTGAAGTAGAGTTGCAAGAGATGCAGTTTGGGATGCAGGGGCAAATCTGTCTTACAGGAAGCTGGTGGTAGTGGTCATCCAAGGCTAAGCTCCCCCAAATGAGTTCCTACAAAATGAAGACTAGATGTGAAGTAGAGTTGCAAGAGATGCAGTTTGGGATGCAGGGGCAAATATTTTCTTACAGGAAGCTGGTGGTAGTGGTCATCCCAGGCTAAGCTCCCCCAAATGAGTTCCTACAAAGTGAAGACTAGATGTGAAGTAGAGTCGCAAGAGATGCAGTTTGGGATGCAGGGGCAAATCTGTCTTACAGGAAGCTGGTGGTAGTGGTCATCCAAGACTAAGCTCCCCCAAATGAGTTCCTACAAAGTGAAGACTAGATGTGAAGTAGAGTTGCAAGAGATGCAGTTTGGGATGCAGGGGCAAATCTGTCTTACAGGAAGCTGGTGGTAGTGGTCATCCTAGGCTAAGCTCCCCCAAATGAGTTCCTACAAAATGAAGACTAGATGTGAAGTAGAGTTGCAAGAGATGCAGTTTGGGATGCAGGGGCAAATCTGTCTTACAGGAAGCTGGTGGTAGTGGTCATCCTAGGCTAAGCTCCCCAAATGAGTTCCTACAAAATGAAGACTAGATGTGAAGTAGAGTTGCAAGATGCAGTTTGGGATGCAGGGGCAAATCTGTCTTACAGGAAGCTGGTGGTAGTGGTCATCCTAGGCTAAGCTCCCCCAAATGAGTTCCTACAAAATGAAGACTAGATGTGAAGTAGAGTTTCAAGAGTTGCAGTTTGGGATGCAGGGGCAAATCTGTCTTACAGGAAGCTGGTGGTAGTGGTCATCCAAGGCTAAGCTCCCCCAAATGAGTTCCTACAAAGTGAAGACTAGATGTGAAGTAGAGTTGCAAGAGATGCAGTTTGAGATGCAGGGGCAAATCTGTCTCACAGGAAGCTGGTGGTAGTGGTCATCCAAGGCTAAGCTCCCCCAAATGAGTTCCTACAAAATGAAGACTAGATGTGAAGTAGAGTTGCAAGAGATGCAGTTTGGGAATCAGGGGCAAATCTGTCTTACAGGAAGCTGGTGGTAGTGGTCATCCTAGGCTAAGCTCCCCCAAATGAGTTCCTACAAAATGAAGACTAGATGTGAAGTAGAGTTTCAAGAGTTGCAGTTTGGGATGCAGGGGCAAATCTGTCTTACAGGAAGCTGGTGGTAGTGGTCATCCAAGGCTAAGCTCCCCCAAATGAGTTCCTACAAAGTGAAGACTAGATGTGAAGTAGAGTTGCAAGAGATGCAGTTTGAGATGCAGGGGCAAATCTGTCTCACAGGAAGCTGGTGGTAGTGGTCATCCAAGGCTAAGCTCCCCCAAATGAGTTCCTACAAAATGAAGACTAGATGTGAAGTAGAGTTGCAAGAGATGCAGTTTGGGATGCAGGGGCAAATCTGTCTTACAGGAAGCTGGTGGTAGTGGTCATCCTAGGCTAAGCTCCCCCAAATGAGTTCCTACAAAGTGAAGACTGGATGTGAAGTAGAGTTGCAAGAGATGCAGTTTGGGATGCAGGGGCAAATCTGTCTTACAGGAAGCTGGTGGTAGTGGTCATCCAAGGCTAAGCTCCCCCAAATGAGTTCCTACAAAATAAAGACTAGATGTGAAGTAGAGTTGCAAGAGATGCAGTTTGGGATGCAGGGGCAAATCTGTCTTACAGGAAGCTGGTGGTAGTGGTCATCCTAGGCTAAGCTCCCCCAAATGAGTTCCTACAAAGTGAAGTCTAGATGTGAAGTAGAGTTGCAAGAGATGCAGTTTGGGATGCAGGGGCAAATCTGTCTTACAGGAAGCTGGTGGTAGTGGTCATCCAAGGCTAAGCTCCCCAAATGAATTCTACAAATG
This sequence comes from Doryteuthis pealeii, assembly GCA_023376005.1. Classification (NCBI taxonomy): domain Eukaryota; kingdom Metazoa; phylum Mollusca; class Cephalopoda; order Myopsida; family Loliginidae; genus Doryteuthis; species Doryteuthis pealeii. The sequence goes on from CM042151.1 coordinate 92,176,070, forward strand.
AAGACTAGATGTGAAGTAGAGTTGCAAGAGATGCAGTTTGAGATGCAGGGGCAAATCTGTCTTACAGGAAGCTGGTGGTAGTGGTCATCCAAGGCTAAGCTCCCCCAAATGAGTTCCTACAAAGTAAAGACTAGATGTGAAGTAGAGTTGCAAGAGATGCAGTTTGAGATGCAGAGGCAAATCTGTCTTACAGGAAGCTGGTGGTAGTGGTCATCCAAGGCTAAGCTCCCCCAAATGAGTTCCTACAAAGTAAAGACTAGATGTGAAGTAGAGTTGCAAGAGATGCAGTTTGGGATGCAGGGGCAAATCTGTCTTACAGGAAGCTGGTGGTAGTGGTCATCCTAGGCTAAGCTCCCCAAATGAGTTCCTACAAAGTGAAGACTAGATGTGAAGTAGAGTTGCAAGAGATGCAGTTTGGGATGCAGGGGCAAATCTGTCTTACAGGAAGCTGGTGGTAGTGGTCATCCAAGACTAAGCTCCCCCAAATGAGTTCCTACAAAGTGAAGACTAGATGTGAAGTAGAGTTGCAAGAGATGCAGTTTGGGATGCAGGGGCAAATCTGTCTTACAGGAAGCTGGTGGTAGTGGTCATCCAAGACTAAGCTCCCCAAATGAGTTCCTACAAAGTAAAGACTAGATGTGAAGTAGAGTTGCAAGAGATGCAGTTTGGGATGCAGGGGCAAATCTGTCTTACAGGAAGCTGGTGGTAGTGGTCATCCTAGGCTAAGCTCCCCCAAATGAGTTCCTACAAAATGAAGACTAGATGTGAAGTAGAGTTGCAAGAGATGCAGTTTGGGATGCAGGGGCAAATCTGTCTTACAGGAAGCTGGTGGTAGTGGTCATCCTAGGCTAAGCTCCCCAAATGAGTTCCTACAAAGTGAAGACTAGATGTGAAGTAGAGTTGCAAGAGATGCAGTTTGGGATGCAGGGGCAAATCTGTCTTACAGGAAGCTGGTGGTAGTGGTCATCCCAGGCTAAGCTCCCCCAAATGAGTTCCTACAAAGTGAAGACTAGATGTGAAGTAGAGTTGCAAGAGATGCAGTTTGGGATGCAGGGGCAAATCTGTCTTACAGGAAGCTGGTGGTAGTGGTCATCCAAGGCTAAGCTCCCCCAAATGAGTTCCTACAAAATGAAGACTAGATGTGAAGTAGAGTTGCAAGAGATGCAGTTTGGGATGCAGGGGCAAATATTTCTTACAGGAAGCTGGTGGTAGTGGTCATCCCAGGCTAAGCTCCCCCAAATGAGTTCCTACAAAGTGAAGACTAGATGTGAAGTAGAGTCGCAAGAGATGCAGTTTGGGATGCAGGGGCAAATCTGTCTTACAGGAAGCTGGTGGTAGTGGTCATCCAAGACTAAGCTCCCCCAAATGAGTTCCTACAAAGTGAAGACTAGATGTGAAGTAGAGTTGCAAGAGATGCAGTTTGGGATGCAGGGGCAAATCTGTCTTACAGGAAGCTGGTGGTAGTGGTCATCCTAGGCTAAGCTCCCCCAAATGAGTTCCTACAAAATGAAGACTAGATGTGAAGTAGAGTTGCAAGAGATGCAGTTTGGGATGCAGGGGCAAATCTGTCTTACAGGAAGCTGGTGGTAGTGGTCATCCTAGGCTAAGCTCCCCCAAATGAGTTCCTACAAAATGAAGACTAGATGTGAAGTAGAGTTGCAAGATGCAGTTTGGGATGCAGGGGCAAATCTGTCTTACAGGAAGCTGGTGGTAGTGGTCATCCTAGGCTAAGCTCCCCAAATGAGTTCCTACAAAATGAAGACTAGATGTGAAGTAGAGTTTCAAGAGTTGCAGTTTGGGATGCAGGGGCAAATCTGTCTTACAGGAAGCTGGTGGTAGTGGTCATCCAAGGCTAAGCTCCCCCAAATGAGTTCCTACAAAGTGAAGACTAGATGTGAAGTAGAGTTGCAAGAGATGCAGTTTGAGATGCAGGGGCAAATCTGTCTCACAGGAAGCTGGTGGTAGTGGTCATCCAAGGCTAAGCTCCCCCAAATGAGTTCCTACAAAATGAAGACTAGATGTGAAGTAGAGTTGCAAGAGATGCAGTTTGGGAATCAGGGGCAAATCTGTCTTACAGGAAGCTGGTGGTAGTGGTCATCCTAGGCTAAGCTCCCCCAAATGAGTTCCTACAAAATGAAGACTAGATGTGAAGTAGAGTTTCAAGAGTTGCAGTTTGGGATGCAGGGGCAAATCTGTCTTACAGGAAGCTGGTGGTAGTGGTCATCCAAGGCTAAGCTCCCCAAATGAGTTCCTACAAAGTGAAGACTAGATGTGAAGTAGAGTTGCAAGAGATGCAGTTTGAGATGCAGGGGCAAATCTGTCTCACAGGAAGCTGGTGGTAGTGGTCATCCAAGGCTAAGCTCCCCCAAATGAGTTCCTACAAAATGAAGACTAGATGTGAAGTAGAGTTGCAAGAGATGCAGTTTGGGATGCAGGGGCAAATCTGTCTTACAGGAAGCTGGTGGTAGTGGTCATCCTAGGCTAAGCTCCCCCAAATGAGTTCCTACAAAGTGAAGACTGGATGTGAAGTAGAGTTGCAAGAGATGCAGTTTGGGATGCAGGGGCAAATCTGTCTTACAGGAAGCTGGTGGTAGTGGTCATCCAAGGCTAAGCTCCCCCAAATGAGTTCCTACAAAATAAAGACTAGATGTGAAGTAGAGTTGCAAGAGATGCAGTTTGGGATGCAGGGGCAAATCTGTCTTACAGGAAGCTGGTGGTAGTGGTCATCCTAGGCTAAGCTCCCCCAAATGAGTTCCTACAAAGTGAAGTCTAGATGTGAAGTAGAGTTGCAAGAGATGCAGTTTGGGATGCAGGGGCAAATCTGTCTTACAGGAAGCTGGTGGTAGTGGTCATCCAAGGCTAAGCTCCCCCAAATGAATTCCTACAAAATGAAGACTAGATGTGAAGTAGAGTTGCAAGAGATGCAGTTTGAGATGCAGGGGCAAATCTGTCTTACAGGAAGCTGGTGGTAGTGGTCATCCAAGGCTAAGCTCCCCAAATGAGTTCCTACAAAGTAAAGACTAGATGTGAAGTAGAGTTGCAAGAGATGCAGTTTGAGATGCAGAGGCAAATCTGTCTTACAGGAAGCTGGTGGTAGTGGTCATCCAAGGCTAAGCTCCCCCAAATGAGTTCCTACAAAGTAAAGACTAGATGTGAAGTAGAGTTGCAAGAGATGCAGTTTGGGATGCAGGGGCAAATCTGTCTTACAGGAAGCTGGTGGTAGTGGTCATCCTAGGCTAAGCTCCCCCAAATGAGTTCCTACAAAGTGAAGACTAGATGTGAAGTAGAGTTGCAAGAGATGCAGTTTGGGATGCAGGGGCAAATCTGTCTTACAGGAAGCTGGTGGTAGTGGTCATCCAAGACTAAGCTCCCCAAATGAGTTCCTACAAAGTGAAGACTAGATGTGAAGTAGAGTTGCAAGAGATGCAGTTTGGGATGCAGGGGCAAATCTGTCTTACAGGAAGCTGGTGGTAGTGGTCATCCAAGACTAAGCTCCCCCAAATGAGTTCCTACAAAGTAAAGACTAGATGTGAAGTAGAGTTGCAAGAGATGCAGTTTGGGATGCAGGGGCAAATCTGTCTTACAGGAAGCTGGTGGTAGTGGTCATCCTAGCTAAGCTCCCCAAATGAGTTCCTACAAAATGAAGACTAGATGTGAAGTAGAGTTGCAAGAGATGCAGTTTGGGATGCAGGGGCAAATCTGTCTTACAGGAAGCTGGTGGTAGTGGTCATCCTAGGCTAAGCTCCCCCAAATGAGTTCCTACAAAGTGAAGACTAGATGTGAAGTAGAGTTGCAAGAGATGCAGTTTGGGATGCAGGGGCAAATCTGTCTTACAGGAAGCTGGTGGTAGTAGTCATCCAAGGCTAAGCTCCCCCAAATGAATTCCTACAAAATGAAGACTAGATGTGAAGTAGAGTTGCAAGAAATGCAGTTTGAGATGCAGGGGCAAATCTGTCTTACAGGAAGCTGGTGGTAGTGGTCATCCAAGGCTAAGCTCCCCCAAATGAGTTCCTACAAAGTAAAGACTAGATGTGAAGTAGAGTTGCAAGAGATGCAGTTTGGGGATGCAGGGGCAAATCTGTCTCACAGGAAGCTGTGGTAGTGGTCATCCAAGGCTAAGCTCCCCCAAATGAGTTCCTACAAAGTGAAGACTAGATGTGAAGTAGAGTTGCAAGAGATGCAGTTTGGGATGCAGGGGCAAATCTGTCTTACAGGAAGCTGGTGGTAGTGGTCATCCTAGGCTAAGCTCCCCCAAATGAGTTCCTACAAAGTGAAGACTAGATGTGAAGTAGAGTTGCAAGAGATGCAGTTTGGGATGCAGGGGCAAATCTGTCTTACAGGAAGCTGGTGGTAGTGGTCATCCAAGACTAAGCTCCCCCAAATGAGTTCCTACAAAGTGAAGACTAGATGTGAAGTAGAGTTGCAAGAGATGCAGTTTGGGATGCAGGGGCAAATCTGTCTTACAGGAAGCTGGTGGTAGTGGTCATCCTAGGCTAAGCTCCCCCAAATGAGTTCCTACAAAGTGAAGACTAGATGTGAAGTAGAGTTGCAAGAGATGCAGTTTGGGATGCAGGGGCAAATCTGTCTTACAGGAAGCTGGGTGTAGTGGTCATCCTAGGCTAAGCTCCCCCAAATGAGTTCCTACAAAGTGAAGACTAGATGTGAAGTAGAGTTGCAAGAGATGCAGTTTGGGATGCAGGGGCAAATCTGTCTCTCAGGAAGCTGGTGGTAGTGGTCATCCAAGGCTAAGCTCCCCAAATGAGTTCCTACAAAATGAAGACTAGATGTGAAGTAGAGTTGCAAGAGATGCAGTTTGGGATGCAGGGGCAAATCTGTCTTACAGGAAGCTGGTGGTAGTGGTCGTCCTAGGCTAAGCTCCCCCAAATGAGTTCCATCAGAGAGATAAAGAAACATACCACAATTTAACAAATGATAAGAGTATCAGTGGGTGGGGGAGAGATGGGAGCCTACAAGGAGGTAGCAATTAATTTGGAGAAGAGGGAAGAATGCAAAGGAAAGAAAAGTAATCTCAGCCAATAAGGTAGATTCACCTGTCTTTTTTGTGTTCTTATTTAATTTCATTAGTATTTATAATTCAATATATATTTAATTATATTAAAACTTAAATACTTGTGCCCAGAAGGCTCATTTTTTTTTTCTAGTTAAAAAAAACACACACACCCATACAGAAATACATATGTAAAAAATTAAAATTTAAAAAATTAAATTTAAAAACATTTTTAAAAATTAATTAGAAAAATAAATAAATTTTTTTAAATTAAAAAAATTAAAAGAATTAAAAAATAAGATAAAAAATATAATAAAAAATATAACAAAAATTGAAAAAAAAAGTTGAAAGTTGAAAGAAAGAGCAAAAACAATTTTTACTTAATAAAGTCAATTACTTCTGTAAGAGCTGTATTTATTTATTATAGTGTACAACCAATGTATTTGTTTAACAAAAGTTGAGATTTGGATTCCTTCCTCTTCAATTGATCTTTCTTTTTTCTCTTCTCTCTGCTCCATTCTACACTCTCTGACAGGTATTCACTAAATATCCTGTTGTATCTTTTTCAGACAAGTGGTTGCTTTTATCCCTAACCACTCACCCACAATGCATTGCATTTCCCTGGAAGAAATCTCTTCTACCTTCCTTCTTATAAAGAATTAACCACGAATGGTGACAGACAGGTCAAGAGTTAAGAATAAAACAATCAACTTGAAACAGAAATAAAGACTTGTATTACAGAATATATATAAAACAATAAGGTTCCAAACTTTTAATGTGTCTGCACAAATGTATGTAATTTGTAAAAAACTTAGCTGACTCCTGAGGTAGGGTGAATTATCGGATCCCCTGCTACGGCTTCTCTGTCGTAATGCTGGATATGAGAGATGTTCAATTTGTGGTCCGTCTTCGATGCTGATCGAGCAGAAAAAGGACGAGTCTGCCTATTTGGCTTTGCCACCAAAGTATGCTGGCTTGTGATTGGTTGGTTTGAAACAGAGGCTCGCAGACAAAGGACGATAACCCCCATACCCCAGAATTCTCAATATTCTGATTTTTTATTATTTCCAGCATGTCAGTATTTTTCCACCACACATCACTTTAATTTTGTTATATATACACATAAAGATATCTCTTGATTTATAAAAATCACTAAAGCCATTACACCCACTCACCAACAATACAAAATGTTAACATGAATGTGACCGGATGTGAACAGGACAGTATCTTTTTACAAAATGAAAAATGCGGGTCTGCGCACATGCCTCTGCACATGCTTGAGATGGAATTATCAAGATAACATCGAAAGGGCCATTTTCCAACCTAGTAGTGACCTTTGAGGCCAAAACAAGGAAGATGTGAAATCCGATCCGAGCTGATCCACTCTGGACACTCAAAAACACAGAACTTGCAGTCAGGAGGGGAGATGGGAAATAGTCAACATCATTGACCAAGCCATGCCACATTTCCCTCAGCTCCCACGTCGAGATACTACCAGTTACTGACCAACCTAACATCATCTTGAACGCGCACATCAAGTACCTTCAACTCACTTCTACGCCAGATATCATATTTCACACATCAACTTCTCTCACTCCATGATTGAGATCTGAACAATATCACCTCCATGTTCAATCCCCACACACAAGCCAAACCTACACTCAATGACTGACAACAATTAACTCATCAAATAGCTGTAAATCTTAAATTCATTAAATTCAGTACAACATATTATATGTTAACCTGTGTTTGTTTTTTTCCTTGCAAACATACAATTGGTATAACAATTTCAAGATAGTCTTTATACCATATGACCTATATGGTGGATTCATCTATCTTTTAACCTGATCCCAAAAGGATCCAGTTTAAGTAAGGTGCAATCATCACCTCTGTTTCTCTAATCAAGTCTTGCCATATAGCTATTATATATTATGTATTTGTTTAACAAAGGTTGAGATATGGATTCCTTTGATATTTCTTATCTCAAGTCTTGCCATATAGCTGTTATAGCAATCTCATAATCCACCATTGAGAGATATTACTTGTTACAGTAATGCATGAAATCAATAAGTAATTTTTAAAAATATGCATACCACAGGCCACGTGTCTACTTGGTACAGGATTTATTGATTGGTATCCCTGGCATGCTCACACTACTTTGGACTCAACTCCTCTAGAGACCTGGCCTATTGGCTGTGGCAGTTGAATACACCAAATACACCACTGCAGAGTGGTGTCTGGTTATGCTTAAGTATGGAATCTTAGTAGTTAAGCAGTCAATAACACGCAACACTCTACTTTGGCCCTCTTTTAACCTGATCCCAATCATCACCTCTGTTTCTCCACCCAAGACTTGTCATATCACTATTATAGCAATCTGATAATCCACCATTGAGAGATATTCTTTGTTACAGTAATGCATGACTGTAACAAAGAATATCTCTCAATGGTGGATTATCAGATAAGTTTCTGACCGCCATCCTTGGCCAGTTGAAAAGGACTTAAAGTAAGTAAGTCCTGAGCTATAGAATCCTTTGGTAAGTGAATAAGTCCAAAGTTATGGAATCCTATGTAGTGTCAAAGGTCCTGTGATATAATCCTATGTTCCGTCGTCCACGAAGGTTGAAGGCAATTGAGTGGCTAAGATCAGAACAGCCGATATAAATACAATCTCATAATCCAACATTGAGAAATATTCTTTGTTACAGTAATGCATGACATCAATAAGTAATTTTTGGAGACATGCATTCCCCCCAGCCACATGTGTATTTGGTACAGGATTGATTGATTGATTGGTATCTCTTGCACACTCAAACTACTTTGTGGTTAACTTTTTTAGAAACCTGTCATCTGGGGGAGTAAAGTACCCTAACTACACCTCTGCAGGGGTGGGTGGGTACAACCGCCTTTAAAGAGACAACCTTTTGACCATTGGTGATGACCGTTTATACTTAAGCATGGAATTCTGGTGGCTGAGCAGTCCAAGGCATGCAACAAGTGGTTCAAGATGCCCCCTTCATTATATTCCCAACTACTTACCCACAATTCACTGCAATTTCCTTATAAGAAGTCTCTTTTACCTCCTCTCTAGCTTTTCACCATTTCCCAGCATGCCAGTAAGTACTTTTTGAACACAACAATCAAAAGGAAAATTTAACTGAAATTCCTTAAACTAAAACCCTCCTAATAAAAGAAAATAGGAAAATAAAACTTAGGTAAAAGATGTGTTATTTACATGTTTGTTTTCTGAGCATAAACCTCTAGAAATGGGTTTTCTGTAGATGAGAACATTACCTAGAAATCTAACTGGTCAACTAATTTCAGAGGCTTATTATCTAATGTGGATATGTCTTCCTCTTAGGGGTAATGTATTTCCTTGTAGGAAACACTTGACTTTGATCTTCACTTAGGCTAGACAAGTGGTCCAAGATGTCCCCTCCGATCACTTGGCTGGTCTTAAACCTCCAACCCTTTTATCATATATAGCTAGAAGGTAGTGTACTGGGTATAATATTAAACAGCATCTAATTGTGAAGTTCCAATTTTGGAATGACTGCCGGAAAAAAGAAAACGAAACCAAAGGAGTCTGAATAACAACAAATGTTGAAAAGTGCTCATTAGATGATTGTGTTGGAATGTTGGGGCAATTATTTTAGATAATGTACTCCTCCTTGACAATATTTGTGTTTCAAATAGATTAATCTATAATTATCTCTATACATCCTACCTATAATTTCCTTTTTTATTAGTATATCAATTCTTTAACCCCTGATAAACTTGTTGGAGGGGTTACTGTTTTGCCCAACCTCAAAAAAGGTTACAAAAGAACAGTTTTATTTGTGTTCTAACTCAACTATCAGTTAACAGAAGTAATAGGAAGAAAAACAAGTATTAAGGATAGGGGTAAAGGTTTACTAAGCAAAGATAAAGATGAACAGTAATTTGCAATCTTTTGGTTGAATTATCAAGTCCCATGAGAAAGTCTTGTTCAATAGTAAGTAACATTTATTTAACCAATAAAGACATGTAAATTGTGAATTATATAAACAAAACTTCATTCATCATGAATTTAATGAACCAAAATCAGTAATAGAAGTCAACTATTCAGGTTTCACAGAGAAGGATCTTCAGGAAAACTGACACACACACATACATACATACACACATATGTATGTATGTCAACTAGATATACCACCCACCCTGTCAGTGGGGCGTTAGACTACACCTCTGCAGAGGGTAAGACTCCCCCAATGGGGCCACCTGTTGGCCGTAGGTGGTGACCTGTGATGCTTAAGGATAGAGCCCAGGTGGATGAGCTGTTCATGACATGCAATACTCCACTTTGGCCCTATCTTGGGCTAGACGGGCGGTCGAAGAGGCAATGAATAGAAGTCAACTATTCAGGTTTCACAGAGAAGGATCTTCAAGAAAAACTGACACACACACACATACATACATACACACATATGTATGTATGTCAACTAGATATTGAAATGAAAGGAAACACTAATTAATATTATAGTTTAACTCTTAACGTCCTATACCACATCTGTTGTGGGTGTTGATTCCATGATTTCTTGAAGACAACACAGGGCATCCTTGAGTACTTCCCATCAATCTTTTTCTATAGTGGTAACATTTTCTTTGGGAAGACCATATGTTAGAAGCGCATGGTGTAATGGCTAAAGTCATGGGAAATGGACTCGTCGCCCGGAGTTCAAATCCTGGACGTGATAATTGCATTTCATTTAGCGCTAATATCCTTGGGAAAGGTATGAATCCTACTCTCCCTCCAGCTACGGTTAAATAGTAGGGCAGACTGGGCTCTTTAACCGGTCTAGGAGAAGGGAAACTCTGAATGCAAACCTGCTGAACTCCGCTTAAGAAATTGACCTTGTGTCACATCCTGCTCGTGCGGAGGGGTTGGTAAATATATATGTTAGAAGTTTATTGGGACTGTAGCATGACTTAACACACCTAATGAAAGAAGGAAAAAACACACACACGTATATATATATATATATATATATAATTTCTTGTAAAAAAAGAAAAGGGAAAAATGCAACTTTAGTAACAGATTTGTTATCTACATGTTTGTTTTCTGAGCATAAATCTCTGAAAATATCCATCATGTTTTGTTTGTCTTATATAGATCTTTTGTGATAGAAGGTAAGTGGCCATTCAGTTGCTTTGTTGTAGGTGTTCCTTTCAGAATTTCTTCATGACAGCACAGAACATCCTTGCATAGTTCACGTGTAGATTTTTCACTGAGTGTTTTGTTATAGTCCAAGTGGTTCAGTCATACAGTAGCACTGATATGGCTACAGCAGAGAAAGATTCTTGCTTTATCTTATCAGATTTACATATAATCAATAATCTGTCAATGGCAGTCCAAGCTTCTTCTATGCACATTATTGCCATGGGGTTTCTGTAGATGAGATATTGCTACCTAGGTATGTGAACTCGTGTACTAATTTCAGAGGCTTACTATCCAATGTGGAGATGTCTTCCTCTTAGTGGTAATGTATTTTCTTTGTAGGACTCTAGTGACAATTAAAATATCTTGTAAATAATAATTGTATATTAAAAACGCCATGTCAGCATGTATGATTTTTTAAAACTATTTTTGAACACTGTCCTTTTTTCATGATTGATTCAAACTTTCAAAATAGACAAATAAAAAGGAAGCAATAAGCAAATAACATAGAGATCAAAGAGTTAATAAAGAAAATACACAGCGTTACTCAAGATATTTATTTACATAATGCAAAATACATAAAAAAAGACATTCCCACTAAGTTTCTTTATATCTAGTTCTTTAGTCTTGGACTAAGATTAAAACTCATTTGAGTATATTTAATCTTTAATGACTTCATCCTTAGTGTCTATCATGGATGAGTCAAAAGTCAACAGTATCTGATACGTATCCATTCTAAAACTTGGTACTTTAGATGTATTATGTCGGTCATAAATGCCATAATACATGAGAGTTCCTATTTCAGATCCCTACAAGGCATAGAGTATATCAGGTACTAGAGGTATGGTATTGGCAGATATGAAGTGTAACATGTTGTATATTTCATATCTTAATTTCACTGATATAAACGATTGAATAATAAACAGATCACTGTGTCCATTTCCCATGATGAAAGGAATAAAACATTCAAACCAAAATCAGAAATATAACTTGAATAATGCTACCTATTAATTTGTAGTTCTGCCTTGGCCTAAATAATGGTTGCCATTAAACCAAGAGGGATGTTGTAAACCATGTTGCAGATGATGATTTACATTCAATTATGTATTAATGAAGCAAGAAGTTCAATGGGTTTATCTATTCTATGTATATTTTGAAAAATTATCAAAATGTCAAGTTTAATAAATGAAGATTTGGAGAGAGTGAGAGAGACAGAGAGAAAGTGAAAAGAAAGTGAGAGACAAAAGTGAGACAGAGGGGGAGACTGACAGAGAAAGTGACAGAGAGAAAGAAGGAGAGGGGAGAAATGAGAGTTGGAGTTAGAGAAAGAGTAAGACAGTGAAAGAAAGGAGAGAGAAAAGGAGGGTGGTTGATAAAGAGAAAGAGAGAGAAAAGGATGGGGTTGGGAAGACAATAGACAAACATGTCAAATCTGGGCAGTTTTCCCAAGATGTCTTCATTTTAATATCTGTTCCTTAAAACACAGTCAAGTATGGAATCAAGTATTGGGAGGTTCATGTCAGAAAATAAATTTTTTCTCATATGTTTGTATAGAATAGAGATGTGTTTATCTAGTACATCATATGTTTAACAAATTTGAAAAGATGGCAGATTTTAATAGATAATAAGATAGAAAGAGAAAAATTTCTTGATAGGAATAAAAGGGTTATGTATTTAATAAGCAAAAGAACTAGTCATCAGCTTTAGATATTTTAGTGTCATATTTCAAACTATTTCTTTGTGAAATATCACTTGTGGGTACAGACGTGTCTCTTTAAATGAGGCTTCTGCAATTACTATGGATTCTCCCTTGTAGGTGTTAGCGGGTGATTCCTTAAATTGCAGTTATCTGAATATGCTGATTGATACACTTCAAAAGAAAATGTTTTCTCTCCTATGTGTTATGCATGCGTGCTATTAAATCATAATTCTGTGAAAAATACTTGCCAACACACTGCACAAGAAAATTTTTTTTTCTCCTGTGTGTGTATGCATGTGTCTACTTAAATGTGAATTTGTTGAAAATGCTGATCCAGTTACTCTCCTGTATGTATACGCATGTGATTTGTTAAATTGCATTTCACAGAAATGCTGATCCACACACATCACACGAAATGGTTTCTCTCCTGTGTGTATACGTAAGTGTGTTTTTTAAAGAAGATTTCTGTGAAAAAGCAGATTCACAAAATTCACAAGAAAAGGTTTCTCTCCCTGTGTGTACTCGCATGTGATCTGTTAAAGTGGCTTTTTGTGAAAAAAGCTTGTTCCACACACTTCACATGAGAAGGCTTCTCCCCTGTGTGTATACGCATATGTGTTTTTAAAGATGATTTTTATCTGAAAATGCCGATTCACAAAATTCACAAGGGAATGGTTTCTCTCCTGCTGTGTGTACTTCCATGTGTCGTGTTAAAAAGGATTTCCCTTGAAAATGCTGATTCCACAACTTCACATGAAAATGGTTTTTCTCCTGTATGCATACGCATGTGATTTGTTAATGTGGATTTCCTTGAAAATGCTGATCCACACACTTCACACGAAAATGGTTTCTCTCCTGTATGTATACGCATGTGTTTAATTAATACAGATTTCATTGAAAATGCGGACCGCAACTTCACAGAAAATGGTTTCTCTCCTGTGTGTATTCGCATGTGTGCTTTTAAACATGAATTCTGTGAAAATGCTGATCCACACACTTCACAACGAAAAAGTTCTTCTCCCCTGTGTGTATACGCATATGTGTTTTTAGATGTGATTTATCTGAAAAAGTTGATTCAACAAAATTTCACAAGAAAATGGTTTTCTCCTAAGTGTACTCGCATGTGTCGTGTTAAAAAGAACTTTCCTCGAAAATGTTGATCACACAGTGTCACACGAAAATGGTTTTCTCCTTGTCATGTATACGCATGTGGATTTGTCAAAACAGATTTCAGTGAAAAATGCTGATCCACAACTTCGCATGAAATGTTTCTCTCCTGTATGTATACCGCATGTGGTCTTGTTTAAAACAGATTTTCACTGAAATGCTGATCCAGATACTTCCTGAAAATGGTTTCTCTCCTGTTACTGTGAAACGCATGTGATTTATTAAATGAGATTTTACAGAATAATGCTGATCCACAAATTTTTCACACGTAAAGGGTTCGCTCTCGCTGTATGCTACGCATGTGTTTTATTAAATGTGATTTATTGAAAATTCTGATTCACCTACTTTCACATGAAATGGTTTCTGCTGCTGTAATGGCATACGCAGATGA
>CM042151.1:92189631-92309950 GCA_023376005.1 Doryteuthis pealeii
GATGAAACTGGTTATGGCTTTTCACATTCAGACCTTAAACTTGTTGGGATGGCGCGATGAATCCAAACTTCCTCCTGCTATAGTAAATAGTAGTAGATCTGGGGCTCCTTTAACATGACAGAGGGATTGAGATATAATCAGTCCAACCTGTTTTATTATTCAATTGTTGATATTATTGTGACTGAAATTAACATATGAAATATACAAACACTAATACTTCATATCTACCAATACAATGCCTCCAGTACCACATATACCCTCTATATTGTAGGAACTCTCATGTATCAGGTGACACGCGACCTACAGATTAGCCCTTCCCTTAACCGACTGACTAAAGACACTGAGTTTTTAGAATTAATATTGTGTCAGATACTGTTGATTAAAAACTTTTAACTCATCCATGATAGTCACTAAGGATGAAGTCATTAAAGAGAAATTGTACCCTCAAATGAATTTTAATCTTAGTCCAAGACTAACGATACTGTTGACTTTTTACTAAAAAGCTTTTAACTCATCCGATGATAGTCACTAAGGATGAAGTCATTAAAGAGAAATGTACTCAAATGAGTTTTAATCTTAGTCCAAGACTAAAATACTGTTGACTTTTTACTAAAAGCTTTTGACTCATCCATGATATAGCCACTAAGAATGAAGTCATTAAAGAGAAAATGTACTCAAATGAGTTTTAATCTAAGTCCAAGACTAAAGAATTGGATGGAAAGAAACTCTTCTGCTAGGAAGAATACTTTGTTAGTGGGAATACACTCTTGTATGATGTTTAGTTATGTATTTGTATTATGTAAATAAATATGTTAAACTCTTACTTCAGTAACCCTTTGTATTTTCTTTTAGTATGTCATTTTCTTGGTTTGGAGGCTAACCTGCATACCCTCTATCTTTTGTACCTACGACAACATCATTTATGTTACCCAGAATTATCTAGACAAAAGAAAGAATTACAAATTATAATGTAGTTGGATTTTTGATCATATGATCTCTATGTCATTTGCTTATTGCTTATATGCTTCCTTTTCATTCATTTTTTTTTAAAGTTTGAATCAATCATGAAAAACTGGACAAATATTCAAAAAGAGTTTTATTAAAAGTCATACCATACCTTATTGTGGGTGTAGTTTCCAGGATTTTCTTCAATACAGCACAGAGCATCCTTGTGTAGTGCACATCTTCGCGTTTTCTCTGAGTGTTTTGTTATAGTTCAAGAGGTTCAGCCCACACAGTAGCACTGACATGGCTACAACTGAGAAATATTCTTGCTTTATCTTATCAGCAATGGCATTCCACGATTTTCTATGTATATTATTGCCATGGGTTTCTGTAGATGAGACATTGCTGCCTAGGTATGTGAACTGGTGTACTAATTTCAGAGATTTACTATCCAATTGGGAGATGTCACCATCTTGTTTAAAGGACATGAAATCTTTTTTTATCTGAGTTAACATAAATGCCAATACCTCTTCCTACTTTCTCCAGGCCATGTAGCTGTGATTCGTTGGTATAATTGCAATAAGCTCTAGATCATGAGTGTAGTCTGCATCTGTAATGGTTAAAGCAAGATATCATCTGTTTCTTGCCTTTCTTAGTGTGACCTCTTTTTTCTTTTTTGTTAGACCAGGCAAATTATAAATAGAAATAGTGCTAATGTCAAACTCCAGTGACAATATCAATGAAATCTGTATCAACATCCAGTGAGTGAAGTATTACATTTTTGTTTTTGTTGTGCATCATTATAGTGGTATCATTTTCTCCAAAGATGCTTAAGTTTATTGTGACTGTAGCAGAAGGTGATAGTCTTTCAGGGGTTGCTGTTAAGTGAAAAGTGAAAAGGCTTTTGTTAGAGTACAAGTGTTGCAGCTAAATAGACATAGCTAAACTATAAAGATTAGTAACACTAGCGGCAGTACTCCTAGGTTTGTGTGGAGTTAACCGCGAATGTGGCAGACAGGTTAAGAGTCAAAGAAGTAAAACGAACAACAAGGTGTGAATAAAAGACTTGTATTAGATATAAAACTTGCAAACTTTAGTCTCGTTTGCGGTCAAGTATATAATATATATATATATATATATATATAAGTTAAAAGAAAGGAAATGAATCCGACAATATGAGTAAGAAAAGGTGGAATGAAAACATCACTCCTTTTCTAAAATATTAACATATTCCGCTCATAACTTTTTCACTTTATATATAAAAACTAATTACAGTAAATATCTAATCATTTATGAATTACAGAACTTAAAAATAAAATTTAAATAATAAAAACATTTAATCGTAAAAAATTCCTTTACTAAAAGTCTTTTGAATTCCAACCGTCACATTTCTTAACACCCATCCCCTTCCGTTTAAATTGTTTTCGCCTTGTTGCCAACATCTCAAAAATTCGCTACATTTGTTGACAAAAGATATACATGGATCATGACCGACATATATATGGCGCGAAATGCCCACGTTGGTGAATATTGTAACGTCTTTCGTTTTTTTTTGCAGTATTAAGGTTTTTTGTTTTGTAAACTCATTTTGACTTTCCTCTCCGACCCAAACAACTACGGGAGTGAATGAGCTCTGATGATGATTTTTGTAAAATCGAAATATTGATCAATATCAGCTATGATTATATTATAAATTGTTTTCTTCTTTAACAGCATTGTGTGATGTTTTCATTCCACCTTTTCTTACTCATATATATATATATATAATATTTATATAAATGTCACTTAGCTGTTTATCCTGGGATATGGGGTATTAACAGAGCCCCTTGCTACGGCCTTCTGTTTATAGTTCGGATATAGCTGGACTTCTGTTTGCGTCCGACTCCAGTTCTGTTGTAGTATAGTAGGAGCGACCTTTTGTGCGGTCCGTCTCCGGCGAGTGTTGATTCAGAAGAGAGTGAGTCTCACACTTTTGGGTTTGGCGCCAAAGTATGCTGGCTCATGATTGGTTGTTTTGAAACAGAGGCTCGCAGACAAGGGACGATAACCCCATACCCCAGAATTCTTAATAAAACATGGTAAATGATCAACATAAATGATGGGATTTGGAAGGGAAAGAGAACATTTTCCTAGTGTATTATTGATTATGTTTGAGGTAGTGGATATAAAAATGTTAATTTCAATTTGATGAAATAAAAATGGAAAAAAGAAAAAATTGATTTTTGAAGTGGAAAAGTAAAGCATGGACAGGTGTTTGTGTGTGTGTGTGTGTGTGTGTGTGTGAGAGAGAGGGGGGCGGTGATGAATAGAGGCAGATGTTTAGAAAAAGTAAGACATGGTAATATTGAAAAAAAATGAGAGAGAGAGAGGGGGCGATGAACAGAGGAAGATGTTTAGAAAAGGTAAGACAGAGATGGTAATACAGAAAAAAATCAGAGAGAGAGGGTGGGGTGATGAACAGAGGCAGATGTTTAGAAAAAGTAAGACAGAGATGGTAATATTGAAAAAATGAGAGAGAGAGGGGTGATGAACAGAGGCAGATGTTTAGAAAGGTAAGACAGAGATGGTAATACAGAAAAAAAAATCAGAGAGAGAGAGAGGGTGGGGTGATGAACAGAGGCAGATGTTTAGAAAAAGTAAGACAGATGGTAATATTGAAAAAAATGAGAGAGAGAGAGAGAGAGAGAGAGAGAGAGAGAGAGAGAGAGAGGGTGATGAACAGAGGCAGATGTTTAGAAAAGGTAAGACAGAGATGGTAATACAGAAAAAAAATCAGAGAGAGAGGGTGGGGTGATGAACAGAGGCAGATGTTTAGAAAAAGTAAGACAGATGGTAATATTGAAAAAAATGAGAGAGAGAGAGAGAGAGAGAGAGATGGTGATGAACAGAGGCAGATGTTTAGAAAAGGTAAGACAGAGATGGTAATACAGAAAAAAATCAGAGAGAGAGGGTGGGGTGATGAACAGAGGCAGATGTTTAGAAAAAGTAAGACAGATGGTAATATTGAAAAAAATGAGAGAGAGAGAGGGTGATGAACAGAGGCAGATGTTTAGAAAAAGTAAGACAGAGATGGTAATACTGAAAAAATGAGAGAGAGAGGGGGGAGGTAATAAACAGAGGCAGATGTTTAGGAAAAGATGGTAATATTGAAAAAAATGAGAGAGAGAGAAGGGGTATTAGTAAAAAAAAATATCAGAGAGAGAGAGAGAGAGAGAGAGAGAAGGGGTATTACTAGAAAAAAATCAAAGAACGAGATACTGAGAAGGTACTACTGAAAAATGTCAAAGAGAAAGAGAGACAGAGAGAGGGTATTACTGAAAAAAATCAGGAGAGATATGGTATTATTGGGGAAAAAAATGAAAAGAAGACATATGCTAATAGTTAAAAATGAAAGAGAGCAGTGTATGGTAGTAAGAGGGAGGGGTATGGTACTGAGAGACAGAGAGAGAGACAGACAGAGAGAGAGAGAAGAAGAAGAAGATAATTATTTTTATTAAAGATGTATTTTAGATATTTGCTATAAAATATCAGTGCAATTAGGTATGTTCAATATGATAGTTAAAGGGAGATAAATGATGTTTTGTTTCAGATAATCACATTGTAATGATTTCTGGAGATGAAGCAGACAGATGAAGATTTAGTTTGCAATTGAATATGTAGGATCCGACACTTAGGGTCTATGTGTTCCTTTAGATCCACACTGTTTGGTCTTTTCTAGGTAGACACATATTCCATATACACCTGTGGAAGTAAAAAGGAGGGAAAACATTATTGTTGTTATTTTTGCTCAGATTTTCTAAAAGAAAGATAGACATAGGTAAGTATTTATTTATTCTCCTAATAAATCAAAAAGTAACATTTTTAATGTTAAAACGTATTTGAACTGGTTTTAAATCAAATATAGTCCCCGTTATTAAAGTGTATTTGTCTCCTTTTTCAGTCTAGGTGTATGTTACATATATACATATACATACATATACATACATACAGTATGTATGTATAAAATTTATACATATTTTATAAATATACATATTTAGTTAATGAAGGACTATTTGCTCGTAAATTCCTACCATAAAATAAACTGAACCCCCATTTTATGTCCGTGTTTTTGCAATAAATGTTTTATTTTTCTTGCACCCGTTATTTTACAATACAAAATATATTTTCTTTATTTATTTTAATACTCATTTCGATGTGCATATTATAAAAGTTTTTATTTTGTGAGAATGTTTAGTTTTAAAGTGGGGGCTCGTTTTACAATTTAACCATAAATTGGATCCTCCTTTTATGACCGTAATTTTGTTTTTTCATCGACGATGATTAAAATCTGACGTTTTTATTTTAGAGTAGCAAAGCCAAAAAGAAAAGAAATAACAACAAAAAGTAATATTCAACTTTTTACTCGTAAATTCCTGCCATAAAATTAGGCTTGGGCATTTTATCGTAGGAATTTACGAGTAAAAAGTTACAGAGTAAAAACGAACCCCCACTTTAAAACTAAGCATTCTCACAAAATAAAAGCTTTTAGAATATACACATCGAAGTGAATATTAAAATAAATAAAGGAATTATATTTAGTATTGTAACATAACGGGTGCAAGAAAAATAAAACATTTATTGCAAAAACACGGACATAAAATGGGGTTTAGTTTATTTTATGGTAGGAATTTACGAGCAAATAGTCCTTTATTACCCATATTTATACTATAAATATGTGTGACGAAACTGTAATCGTTTAATCTTCAAAGTTTATCAATAATACAAGTTATGAGAAACAACACAGATGCTTTTAATGTCGTAAAAGCAATATATCTGTGTGGAAACATAGGTGAAGGTCGATGTAGCAGCAGTCTTGACATTTTGTATAGCTAATATCAGCTGCAACAAAAGAAAAGAGCAGCCAGTAGCAAGATGGCTTATTGTTAAAAAAAAAAAATGGTATTATCAGCAGGAGCAACATGGCTGCTGCAACAAATATAAGTTTTTTCTTTATGCCTCACTCTTTCGAAAAAATTCACGTATTTACCTATTATAAAAAGAAAAGATAATTAGAAATCATTTAATTCTAACTTTAATATGTTTTAGTCATTTGAAAAAAAAAATGATTTAAATATTATTTTTGCACCATGAAATCACACACACCATTTCTAAGTGTTTTTTTTTTTTTAATTCCCGAAACCAACATGGTTGCCATATCTAGTCACATGCTTTGTGAGGCTAGTAGTATTTTATTTACAATCGGGATAAACTGCAACACTCCAAATTGGCTAATTATCTGATTTTAAGAACATTTGGCTGAACTTGCACAAAAGGGGAGGGGGTACATTTTCAATCGAGTTTTTCTTCAAAACTTATTACTTTCGTCTAAAAAAAATAAGGTTTGCATTAAGTAGATATTTATTTTTAGAATCTAAAAATATAACATTTTAAACTTAACATCGGGATTTTCATATTTTAAATGAATTTTATATATTAATTTTTCATAGCAAAAATACTAAATTAAAGTTTTGAAATAAAATAACTGATGCATTATAAAATTCATTAATTGTTAAATAAATACTGAAAATTTAATTAAAATCGGATAATTACCTGATTTTTTGTAAAAATTTTTGCAATCGCGAATGTTACAATAAAATTGTAAACAAGCACTTAAAACCATTGAAAAACAGCCAAAATGGCGTCGGCGAACAAAATTGACCAAAACAAATACTTTTAAATCTTTTAAAAATAAACTGCATATGTAATGATATTTTTCTTTTTTAATGATCTTTTTTTTATGGTACTACTTATTGATGTAGACAAAGTTTAACCTTAAATAATAGATTTAATTATTCTTAATTCGCTTTTAAAACTCGTAGTATCCAATTAATTTTTTGCTACTCCCTATATTTTTCCATTAAACTGACCTTAAATCCAAACTCCAACCCCTAAACTCCCATAGTTAAAATTAACAGTTTTATTACAAAATTTGTGGGTTCTGTTTTTTCTGGGTCACCGGTATACAGGGTGACCCAGAAAAACAGAATCCAAATTATTTATTCATTTTCCCATTAAACTAACCCTAAATCCCAACCCTAACCCTAATCCTAAACCTAACTCTAGACCCCATAGTTAAAATTACCAGTTTTATTACAAAATTTGTGGGTTCTGTTTTTTTATGGGTCACCCTAATTTTGACATCTTTGTGCAAGTTCAGCCGAACATTTTCCGTGACTGAATAATAATTTGTGGGACCCATGGAATTTCCCAAAAGAAAAAAATCAAGAGGAACTTATTAAACGATAAATTGCAATTTCATTATATATAAAATAAATCCTACCAAAATTACCAAAATATCTTTCGTAATTCACAAATTCTAATAATACAAGTGAAACAAACACCTAACTTTTTAAAAAAAATTAATTTTAATTTTACGTTGGGCATATACAAGACCATTTTGAATGTTTCTTTTTTAAAAGTGGGTGAAATATAGTTACCACCAATTTACCCTGTTAAATCACCCCCCCCCCTTGCATAAAGGTTAATATTATCTCAAAAGTTATTGTCAATTTGAAAAAATTCCTGATAATTTTTTTTTGAATTTTCAGCTTACAATGTTTACATTTTTGCTCCGTTAAATCAATTGAAATTTAACGTAGCAAAAAACAAGTTACAACTAGAGACTTTTAAAAATTAATGGTCCGATTTTCATGAAAATTTCCATAATTACTTACCTTTTGATGAAAATATGTCTGAAATAATTTGTTTCCTAAATATATATTAGGGGATTTTTTATTAGGTCTACACCCCCCCCCACACACACACACACCTATTTTATTTTATGAAATATGAAAAAATGAACTGACAAAAACGATGTTTACTTTTTTTCTATAAAGATAAGAGTCTGAATAAATATATCAGAAGATTTTTATAAGTTTTGATATGAGAGCTTTTTAGTAAAAGAACCATGAATACAGAATTCTTCTAAAAAGTATCAATAAAGAAACTGATCCTGTTGCAAAAAAAAAGGATTGTTTTACTTATTTTTCAAGATAACTGTATAATTTTTCTCCAATCGGATTATTTGATCTTTGAATTAACTGTTTTTCTTTGTAACAACTCTTTATGTTCATTATTTCTTTTTTGCAAGATATGTTTCTTCCTTCAATATAGCCTAAACTGATCATGTGACGTATTTTGGTGGCAAATAAGAAATCTGCAATTAAACAACACCAGATAATTTGTATTTACAGTTTTGCATTGCATCTCGGACAATTTGAACGGTGTCATTGGTGTTGCAGCATAATAACAAACAGAATATTTAGGGACAAGTGTATTAATATATAGATAGGTATAAACAATTGTATAACATGATGAGTTCTTTTGTTGGTGTCAAGTAATTTTTAACGAAAAAGGAAAGTGTATAGAAGTTTTGTTTTTTTTTAGTTAATGTGAATGGTTTTGTTAAAATGCAAAAATCTTAATATCATATAAATTCTGCTTTTACCTTGTGTTTATAAATAGAAGAAAAGGAGCTAGACTTGCAAATCGGCTTCAAAATTATTACAGAAAATTTTGACAACAATTTGCAACACATCATACTAAAGTCAGGTTAGTAATTGTTTTATTTCATTTATTTAACAAATCTTGAAATATTTTTTAAACTGCACAAATATTTTAGTTTAGAAAATATTTTAAGATTCGTCAAATAGATGAAATAAAACAATTACTAACCTGACTTACCAAAATAAAAAAGGCAAGTATTTTGAATTGGATTTTTAAAATTAATTTTGATTTCAAAATTTAGTTTAATGTGTTGGAAATCGTTGTTAAAATTTGGCTAAACTTGCAAATCATTGTGAACTTGAAATATTTTCTAAACTAAAATATTTATGTGGAGTTTAGAAAATATTTCAAAATTCGTTAAATAAATGAAATAAAACAATTACTAACCTGACTTACCTGACTTTAGTTTGATGCGTTGCAAAATTTTCCGTTTTAATTTTGAGACCGATTTGCAAGTTTAGCCAGAAAAGGTTACAGTAGTGACTTGCTGGCTGTCAAATCAGATGATATTGTTTATTGAACTGTCAAAAGCTGTCATTGGTTTTTTGGGGTCAGCACTTGCTGATCTTGTCATGATGACTGGGATGGCTACAAATTTTCTATAAACACTCGCTCTGAATTGTAAATTTTTAGTCGGAGGCCAGATCGCCAAAAACAAAGTTTGTCACAGGCTCACAAGGAATTCAGGATTCCTGAAATAAGAAAATTGCCACTAGAAGAAAAGACTCTTGCCAAGAATAATTCCATAAAGAACTAATCCACATAAAACAAAATGCCAGACAAAGCTTCTCATCGTGTCTCTTCTCTCCAACCTAGTGTGCAAAATGTACTCATTCATTATATATGAATAAAACTGTTGTTTTTGTTAATGGCATGTCAACTCATTGCTACTAATTTCTGAACCCATCACAAAGACACTCCGACTAGGTTGCATCAATCCCAGTTCTGTGGGTCAAAGAAACATAGTTTGGGCACAGAGCGCATCAAAAAAGCAGCTCACCGGTGACACATGTTTTAGTCATGGAAATAATTCATATCGTGACTGGTACAGGACCACAATTGTGACGTCATTGACGCATTTTACTGATTGATAAAAAATTACCAAAAATCAGGGAATTATTTGATTATCAGGTGCTTTTCCCAATAAATCTCCCCTTCTCTAGTGTGCTGATTTTCCTAATCTTTTAAGGTCTTACTGGTGGTGAGTACTCATGGGTGTCTTTCTCCTTTACACTACATAGTCATTTCTACAAATTTTAGATTTTTTTTTCACTTTTTCATAAATATTAATGTTTTATAATTGTTTAAATTTCTGACAAAAAAGTCTGAGTTTAATATTATCTTCGTCACCTTAACGTAAATTTTCATTTTCATTTTCAAGTTAAATTTTTCTATTTATCATAATCACCATTGATTGTGTAATAAAGTGTTTTTCATAGTTTTTTACATTATTATTATTTCTCATAAAATTTAAGAAATTATTTAATTCCTGCCAAAATGTGTTTTAGCCATTTTATAAAAAGAAAGAAAAATATTTTATGTAAATATTATTTGTATACAATATATAGATTAATAGACAAAAAATTGAATATTTTATGCTTCTATATTTGTGGTTATTTGAATATTAGATTACAATAAACCTTGCTGGACTTGATTGGTCAATATTGTAATTTAATAAGAGAGTGTATTGTAGAAAATCTCTTTAAGGCAAATATTTCAGTTAATTTAATAAGAGATTGTATTGTAGAAAAACTCTTTATTTCTTTAATGCAAATATTTCAATTAATTTAATAAGAGATTGTATTGTAGAAAATCTCTTTATTTCTTTAATGCAAATATTTCAATTAAATAAGAGATTGTATTGTAGAAAATCTCTTTATTTCTTTAAGGCAAATATTTAAATTAATTTAATAAGAGATTGTATTGTAGAAAATCTCTTTATTTCTTTAATGCAAATATTTCAATTAATTTAATAAGAGATTGTATTGTAGAAAATTTCTTAATTCCTTAATGCAAAATGAATTAAGAATTTAAAAAAAGGAATAAGTGCCTCAGTATGGGTTAGGCACAAGGCCCTATTAATGTGGGACAAACCATGGGTGGTGGGTGCAAAAATGTGCTGGTCCCGTTGGCATACCTCTCAAAGGGGGCGCCTTAGGCACTGGGCAATACACCCAGCGCTGTCCCTTTAAATCAAGGGAGCAGGTTGAAATGACTTTAGCCCACCCACCCCTACAGAAAATAATTTACCAAAAATCAGAGAATTATCAGATTTTAATGAAATTTTCAGTGTTTATTTATCAAGGAATGATCTTTATAATGCATTATTTATTTTATTTCAAAACTTTCTCATTTTTTTCAGGTCATTTAATTTTGACCCCATTACTTTGGGGTTGTAAAATATTGGCGTGTTAGTCCTTGTTTTAAACTAATTACAGTATAAATAGAGAGATCAAAGACCGAAGTTGTAAATAGAAAAAAAATTTAAGTGGAATATTTTATAAGGAAAATAAGTACCAAAAATCAGAAAATAAAACGTAAAAAAAAATTAATAAATAATTTTTGGAGATTTCTTTTTTACTCATTTCGATAACTATTTAATTGGCTATTTTCTTATAAAAGAAAAAATTATACATCGATATTTTTCTGCTGAAAAGGGGGATACATTTTCAATAGAGGTTTTCTTCTTTGTTTGACTAAAATAAGGTGTGCATTAAATAGATATTTATTTCTAGAATCTAAAAATATAACATTTTGAACTTAACATCAGAATAGTTTTTATTTTAAATGAATTTTATGTATTCATTTTTCATAGCAAAAATATTTAATTAACATTTTGAAATAAAATAACTGAGGCATTATAAAATTCATTAATTGATAAATCAATACTGAAATTTTAAAAACGGGATAATTGCTTGATTTTTGGTAAATTTTTTTGCAGTCGTGAATGTTACATTAAATTCGTAAACAAGCCATTACAAGCCAGTTGAAAGAGCCAAAATGGTCGAATGGATCGAAATTGACAAAAAATCCTTTTATATGTATTAAAAATAAATTGCATATTTTCTTTTTTTTAATGATGGTCATTATGTTACTACTTATCATTTTAGACAAAAGTTTGACCTTAAATAATAGATTTAATTAATTTTAATTCGTTTTAAAAAGAAACTGTAGCAGACCAATTTTTGGTATAACAAGTCTATATGGAGCAAAATAACTGGAGTACAATAAAAATGATCAGGGTTATATTGGAGATTGGATATATTTGACAAAATCTTGAGGAACATTGAAGGGGGTGAATTGAATTGAGGCCAAAAAGACTGAATGAAACATATCCCTAACTAATACTGATTAGCTGATATTCCTTCGATCCCAGGTATGGGGAATGTCACGACACCCTTCGTCATAAATAAGATCTCACTGACAAGACCCTTGAAGATCCAATTCCATTATTAAAAGGCTTTTCTCGACCTCTTTCTCCCCTGACCATTGACTATCGCATACACGCTTACACGGGTTCCTAGCCGACCATTTTGGCTGGCATGCACAGCAACCCACTCCTTCTTATTCTCCATATACTTTCCTTACATCAACAAATAACATGCATATCCTAGAACACAATATTGTCTACCAAAGCACCCACTACAAGCCTCAGTCATTCTCAAAGTTTGTGGCTTGAAAGAGCATATTTCCCTGAGGAAATCTCAAAAGTATCTCCCTCCCACATCACCAATGTGCAGTGAAGCTTATAAATGACCGGACACGCGTAACACACCAGGAGATATTAGTCATGAAAATTAATTTATGGTTCTGCCTCTCAAATAAATCACGATTGTCTTGGCTTCCACAAAAAAAGAGTGCAAATAATGTCTCCCTCGTATATTACATCCCATAAAATGTACTTCCTTATTTGTTAAGCAGTTGCATAAGAATTTTATTTATGGTTTAGCATAAATTATATAATACATTTTAGTTAATTGAAATATAAAATGATTGTGTTATCATTCCAAATAATATATTTATATCCACATTCTTTTTTAATTAATTCTTTAATTTTTATTTCTTCACAGATAACATTATTGAAAATAATACTTTCAAAACTCAAAAGTGACCTTCAAACATAAATCAAACGAAAAATATATCCTTGCAAAGTGTGTGGATCTATATATTGATAGCTCACAAGAAAATTTATTTCTTTTGAAAATTTCAGTACATAAGCCTTATCAATAAAATTCATATTCATAAAACAATTGCGAAAATAGACTCCAGTGAAAGCCAAATTTTCTACACTGTGCAGATCAGCATTTTCACATAGATTAGAATTAAAAACAGATATGAAAACAAACACTGAAAAGAAAGGATATTCTTGCAAGGTTTGTGGGTCAGAATTTTCTCAGAGTTCCAGTTTGAAAAGACACACCCGAAAACACACTGGAGATAAACCATTTTCTTGTGAAATTTGTGGATCAGCATTTTCTAGGAGTTCACATTTAAAAAGACACATGAAAACACATACCGGAGAGAAACCATTCTCTTGTGATGTCTGTGGATCAACATTTTCTGAGAGTTTCTCTTTGAAACGCCACTTTCGAAAACACACTGGAGAGAAACTATTCACTTGTGAATTATGCAAAACTGCATTTTCAGTTCATTCCAATTTGAGAAGCCACATGCGAACACACACTGGAGAGAAACCATTTTCTTGTGAAATCTGTGGATCAGCATTTTCTTTGCGTTCCCATTTAAAAGAACACATTCGAACACACACTGGAGAAAAACCATTTTCTTGTGAAGTCTGTGGATCAGCATTTTTTATGAGTTCAAATTTAAAAAGCCACATGAGAACGCACACTGGAGAGAAACCATTCTCTTGCGATATGTGTGGATCAGCATTTTCTGAAAGATCCTCTTTGAAAATCCATGTGCGAATACACAATGGGGAGAAACCATTCTCTTGTGAATGGTGTAAAACTGCATTTTCAAGTAATTCCAATTTGAGAAGACACATGCGAACACATACTCGAGAGAAACCATTTTCTTGTGAAATCTGTGGATCAGCCTTTTCTAGGAGATCACAGATGAAAAGGCACATGCGAATACACACTGGAGAGAAACCATTTTCTTGTGAAATTTGTGGATCAGCCTTTTCTAGGAGATCACAGGTGAAAAAGCACATGCAAATACACACAGGATAGAAACCATATACAGTGTATTGGGATCAGTATTTTCTAAGATTTCTAGTTTGAGGTCGCATATACAAACACATACCGTAGATAAACCATTTTCTTGTGAAGTGTGCAAAACATCATTTTCATCGAGCTCACATTTAAAAAGACAATTACGAACACTCGTTATCAATACACCTGTTACGTAATATGATATATATAATGTTTTGACACCAAAATTGACTAACGTACTTAACGCTATATATAATTCTACCAAAATTCAACTAAACATCTGCACCTTAATGTATACATCAATTTGCTTTGCTGACATTTCCGCACAACAAATGGGTTTAAAAGAAAACTTTCCTATCACTCGGATATACAATATTTAGAATTCTTGTATGCAAGGTTCAAGTTGATATTTAGATATTTGTAAAAGAAGAATAATATGATACCAAAGCAGAAATAATGATTTATATGATGCTAAAAGCGGTTACCCGGCATCGCCTGGGTAGAGGGGGCAAAAAGTTTGTCTCGCAAAACCATTAAATTCATTATTACTGAATCATGAATTGAATCCTCACAGGATGACCCATTAAAGTCCCTATGTTGGTTTCTGATAGTTGTTTTACTTATGTATTGACTGGAATTGGAATTTTTTCTTTTACCATCTTCATTTAAGTTACTAGATTTTACAAACACATGTTTTACAAACACCTGACTAAGACTCAAATTGTGAATTCTTTCATTTTGAGTTGGCAAGGTCACTGATCGTTCCCATAAAAAGAATGTATTTTTTCAGTGTGTTATAAATTTTGACAGTTGATTACAAAGTATTCTTTTATCTTTTCATTTCAAAAAAAGGTTTTCTGTAGAACTATGTTTCTGTAGGATTTTTTAGAAAATTTGATGTAGAGATTTTTTTCATTTTAATTTAGAAAATTTGATGTAGAGATTTTTTAATTTAGAAAATTTGATGTAAAGATTTTCTTCTCGCTATTCTGAAATATTAGTAGTATTGTAGAGTTCTGATTTTAATCTTTACAAAATGCTACATTCAATTTTGCAAGAATTTCTAAACATTAATACGCGAAGGATCATGTTGCTTAGTCAGTAGAGCATTTTCCCAGGAATCGCAAAGATTCTGGTTAGAGACAAGTCCTTTTAAATAGCACATGCAAAGGCGAGAAACTGATCCATTTTTTAAAAAAAGGGATGAATTTTTCATTTAGTTTTTATATTTTTCATACAGTCATTTTTAATTCTAGTACAGCTATTTTCATTCCATTTGTCCAAAGAAATCTATTATTTAAGGTCAAACTTTGTCTAAATCGATAAGTAGTAGCATAATGACCATCATTAAAAAAAGAAAAATATCATTACATATGCAGTTTATTTTTAAAAGATTTAAAACCATTTGTTTTGGTCAATTTCGATGTGATCCGCCATTCAGCCTCTTTTACAATTTTACGGTAACATTCGCGATTGCAAAAAAATTTACCAAAAATCAGGTAATTATCTGATTTTAATGAAATTTTCAGTATTGATTTAACAATTAATGAATTTTATAATGCATCAGTTATTTTATTTCAAAACTTTAATTTAGTATTTTTGCTATGAAAAATTAATATATAAAATTCATTTAAAATATGAAAATCCCGATGTTAAGTTTAAAATGTTATATTTTTAGATTCTAAAAATAAATATCTACTTAATGCAAACCTTATTTTAGGTGCCAAAAGTAATAAGTTTTGAAGAAAAACTCAATTGAAAATGTACCCTCTCCTTTTTTTAAGCAGAAAAAGCATCGATGTATAATTTTTTCTTTTATAAAATAATAGTCAATTAAATAATTATCGAAATGAGTAAAAAAGAAATCTCCAAAAAATTAATTATTTATAATTTTTTACATTTCATTTTTCGATTTTCGGTACTTATTTTCTCATAAAACAACAACCGTAAAAAATTTTTTTTGTTTCTATTCATAACTTCAGTGTTTATCTATCAATGAACGATCTTTATAATGCATTATTTATTTTATTTCAAAACCTTCTCATTTTTTTTTCAGGTCACTTAATTTTGACCCCCCTTATGTTGGGGGCGTAAAATGTTTTGCGAGTTGATCATTTTCGATACTAATTACAGTATATGTAATTAGTATCGAAAATGATCAACTCGCAAAACATTTTACGTCCCCAACATAAGGGGGGTCAAAATTAAGCGACCTGTAAAAAATGAGAAAGTTTTGAAATAAAATAAATAATGCATTATAAAGATAGTTCATTGATAGATAAACACTGAAAATTTCATTAAAATCCGATAATTCCCTGATTTTTGGTAATTTATTTTCTGTAGGGGGGCTAAAGTCATTTTGTCAAAAACGCATTTTAGGCTCATTTTGCCAGTAGCTATGTTCTTTATATTAAACGTGGTGCTGCTGCTGATAATGTTGCAAGTAAAGTTGACGGGGCGGCCTAAATTCTTTAATGCTAAACCAAGGAGATGGTTTTGGCGTCTGAGGTGAAGCGCCACATTGTTTTGTCTTGTCTATGAGAGAATGACGAAGATCAATAATAGGTAGACACATATTCCATATACACCGGCGGAAGTAAACACGGAGAAAAAAATTTTTTTCACTATTTTTGTTCACATTTTCTAAAATCTTCCGCATGTGAAGGTAGACACAGGTAAGTGTTTGTTTGTTCTCCTAAGAAACCGACAAATTAATATTTTTAATTTTAAAACATATTTGAACCGGTTTTACATCAATTATTCTCCTTAATATTAACGTGTCTTTGTTTCATTTTTCTCTCTATGTATCCGTACTATACCGTGTATGTATGACGAATCATTTTATTTTTTTCTACATCTTCAACCCCTTATATTAAAAGGTTTAATTAAAATGTTTAAAATTTCTTGAATTTAAATTTCTCTATTTATCATAACGTCCCTTTTATTGATTAAGTGATTATTGTAGTCATCATGTTTTTAATATTATTCATTATAAAGTGAATGAAAATTTCAATAAGTAGGCACATACACAAATTTTTATGATGTGTCTTTTTTTTTGTCACGATTTTAAATGTGATAACAAAAGCTCCATAAAATAATTGACTTTACTTAGTTAAGTAAATTAATCAATATGTTTAATATCAACGTTTATCTGACATTTTATTTCTGTTTTTAATTGAAAGATAAGTTGATCATAAATATAAAGCTAGACATACCCAATTTTTTGTTGGATTTTTGTTTTAACAACGAATTAGAATTAATCAAATCGATTATTTAAGGTCAAATGTTTGTCAAAGTCGAAAAGTAGTCACATAATGATAGGGATGTGCAAAACGCGGGATTTTAATATGCACGGAGATTGTTAACAAATATTTTAAAACGTCAATAAAAAAAATGGAAAATTAACTTTTTAATGTTTTATTTTACGTTTAATATAGGGACTGGCAAAAAATTAGCTTCTACGAGTTTTAAAAGCGAATTAAAAATAATTAAATTTATTATTTAAGGTGAAACTTTGTCTAAATTTGTTTATAATGCATCAGTTATTTTATTTCAAAACTTTAATTTAGTATTTTTGCTACGAAAAAAAAAAAAAAAAATTAATTTAAAATAAAAATATTCGGATTTTAAGTTTAAAATGTTATATTTTTAGATTCTAGAAATAAATATCTATTTAATGCAAACCTTATTCTTTTCGAAAAAAGTATACGTTTTGAAGAAAAACTCGATTGAAAATGTACCCCTCCCCTTTTTAAGCAGAAAAATATCGATGTATAATTTTTTCTTTTATAAAATAATAGCCAATCAAATAATTATCGAAATGAGTAAAAAAAGAAATCTCCAAAAAATGTATTATTTATTATTTTTTTACATTTTATTTTTCGTTTTTCGGTACTTATTTTCTCATAGAACAGCAACCGTGGAAATTTTTTTTTTGTTTTTATTCATAACTTCGGTCTTTTATCTCTTTATTTATACTGTAATTAGTACAATATAAGACCAACTTGAAAAAAAATATTACGCCCCCCCCCCCAACATAGGGGGGGGGTCAAAATTAAGCGACCTGAAAAAAATGAGAAAGTTTTGAAATAAAATAAATAATGCATTATAAAGATCATTCATTGTGCATAAATACTGAAAATTTCATTAAAATCCGATAATTCCCTGATTTTTGGTAAATTATTTTCTGTAGGGGGGGGGGGCTAAAAACATTTTGTCAAAAACACATTTTAGGCTCATTTTGCCAGTAGCTAGTTTAATATAAAGAACAATTCTAAGTTTTTGTGTTTCTCTTACATAAATCCTAAATTTTTGCATTTAAAAGTAAATTCCCGTAAAATATCGCCATTTCTTAATCTTTGTTGACAAAATTATCGCATCTTGACGTGTGCACTATTTCTTCATATGGAGTTTCATACGTAATATGTTTTCAAACAAATAAAATAATAAATTTCTTCAAACACTGTTTGTTTAAGTTCTACAAAGTATAATTATACTTGCGTCACAGATTTGAACCTATTATCGCTGAAGCAAAAAATAACAAAAACAACAATACCCAAAAAAACAGATTTTTTTTAATATCCCTTAGCACCCCCCATTAATGAAAATGACGACAATTTCGATTATTATTTAATTGGCTATTATTTTATAGAAGAAATATATATATATCAATATTTTTTCCATTTAATGTGGAGGGTGCTAAATTTCCAATATAGTTTTCGACCAAAAAAAAATGGGTGATCGATACTAGAGTAAAGTAGTTATTAAAAAAATATTTTTTTTAGAATCTAATGATATGACATTTTAAACCTTAAATTTTATATATTAATTTATTATAGCAGAAATTGCTGATTAAAGTTTTGAAATAGAATAACTGATGCATTAAAAAATTCATTAATTGATAAATCAATATGGAAAATTTAATTAAAATTGGATAATTCTTTGATTTTTGGTAAAGATTTTTGCAATCACGAATGTTACAATTTATTTTGTAAACACGGATTTTAAGCAAAACAAAGGCGACCATCTTGATCGAAATTGAATTCTAATTATTTTGTGTTGAAAACTCTATTGAAAATTTAGTGCCCCTTCTTTTAAACAGAACAAATATTGATGTATTTTTTATTTTATTTTATAAGATAATAGCCAATTAAATAATTGTTGAAAAGAGTAAAAATAAGATCTTCAAAAATTAGATTTTCAGTTTTTATTTTCATTTTATTTTCCAATTCTTAGTACTTATTTTCAGCACCCTTATTATATTTATTTATTTTTTTCTTCTATTCACACTTTCGGTCTTTTTGTCTTTTCATTTATACTGTAATTAGTTTTGAATTTATATAACCCCACTGATATTTTGACCCAAAAAATAGGGGTAGGGTCAAAGTTAAGTGACCTGAAAAAAATCAGAAAGTTATGAAATAAAATAACTGATGCATTATAAAATTAATTCATTGATAAATCTACACTGAAAATTTAATTAAATTTTCAGATAATTCCCTGATTTTTGTTAAATTGTTTTCTAATGAGAGGGGGTAAATTCATTTTGTAAAACACAGATTTTTCGACAAATTGGGTATACCTAATTTGATGAAATAAAAGTTCTTATTGCTTTATATAACAAAGATTTTATTAAAATTGGCTATATTAGTTTTTGTTGAGGTTTTCAAGAATTTTAAGTGATCCCTGGTTATTGCAAGGTGCACATTTTTTTTACTAACAAATCATCATGCAACTATTTTCAAATAAAAACTAAAATTTAACTTTAAATGATCAATTTAATTCATTTAATTAAATTTTTTAGCTGGTAATGTCCTTGTTTTTAGTTTGTAAAAATAAAAAAGACTAGTTTCATTTTCAAGTAAATTTTAACTGTTAACTCTTGATACAATATGTTCTTGCTGTGTGTAATATGTCAACCTGACTTGAGTCAGTTAATTTGCTAAAAGGTTGGGTTATTTTTTTTTTTTTTGCTAGACTAGTAGCATTGTTTAAAGGACCAATCAAGGTGTAGACAACAACGTGGAGACATCCATTGTTCCACAACCAATCAGTTATCTGATTTTAATAAAATAATTTCATACTTAAATAATAAAAGACTAGGTTTATTTTTAAATAGATTTTAACTATTAATTATGGAGACATGTTCTGTTGTCCTTTTTGTGTGTGTGTGTGTGTGTGATGTCACCCCTACCTTAAATCAGTTAATTTGTAACAGAAATATATCTGTCATGAGAAAGGAAGGAAGACAAGACAATATAATTGTATCATCATCATCATGTCGCGCACGCAGCACGGGCATCCATGACAATCCTTCGCCAACCCCTCCCTATCATTCATTACACCTGGAAGCTCCTCTGCGGAGCAGCCAGCATCTTCACATAACTGGTCAATGTATGTCCTTGCTGGGCGCCCCACACTTGCATGTCCATGTTGTTGGCTTCCACAGGAGAACGTCGCCTTATGAGTTCATCCCTGCTTCTCCAGCAGTGTCCTGCATGCCTTGTCCGTCTCACTCGGATAGTTTGTGAGATGGGGGCAGGTGACCGTACAGCTGTTTCCTTGTGGGTGCTGTTTCCACGACTTATTCAAAGACTGCTCGCAGCATTCTTGTGCAGCTCCCATCTAGCTTTCAGTGCAAAAGTGTGTTTTTGCTAAAAATTTTACAGCTTCAGCAGTAAAGAGTCACATACAATATATTAAGTAACAAGTAATGTACTTATCTTTAGGTTTTAAGGAGGAAGTATTTCTGTTGGCTCTTCGTGGTCTGTTTCGTTGTTCATTCTAGTAGTCAGCGCTGTGTTGCGGGACTGCTCTTCTGGTACAGCTCTGTTTCTGCCCTGTTCCAGTAGCAGTGCTGTTTTGAACTCAGATGTCTCCTTTGTCTGCTGTTTTTTTTTCTGTTTGAGTGCACTATCTCCATGGCTGCACTGTTCTCATTGGCACGTCCCTGCTTGTCCGAGTGCTTGTACTGTTCTGTCAATTTCTAGGGTCTATGCCTCCTACCCTTCCGGTCAATTAAGGGGAAGGTAACCATATTTTTCAAATTTGTTTTTAAATAAGGAAGTTGCCACTAAATGATTTTACATTTTTTATTAAAAATAATTCCGTTGAAGAATTCATTTTTGGTTACTTTTTATGGCATAATTTTTCTGAGGATTTTTTTTATAAATAAACAAACAGACCACCAGTAACAAAAAAAGAAAAATGGTAGGCCAAACATGGAATGATGATCAGACACACACATACATATAAGAAAAAAAAAAGAATCAGATTGTCCTGTAAATAAACAAAAGTTAATGCTTAGGCCAAACCTGGAATGATAATCAGACACTGTTGAACAGGTACACATACAAAAACACACATAAAGACCCATCCACACACACACACACACACACACACACACACACAGAATTTGGAAGACATGAGACAGTCACTAACAACAACTTCAGTTTTGGAGATCTTCTGGAGAAGTGATTTTTATCTCAAAATATAAAGAATTAATTAAAAAAATAATATGTTAACAAACAACATCATAATTACCTTATTTTTCTTTACACTTGCATTGTGATAACCTTCAAAACCAACCACCAAGCCAATATAAACCCAATGCTTCAAGCAAATTATGAAACCCTTTTATTATATTTTTTTAGTTTATTTGGTAGATTATGATTTAGTGTTCTGAAATAGAGCAATTGAGGATGTCTTGTCTAGAGTAATAGCCAAACTGCCTTTACTGAACCGGTACTGCTTTTATAGCTGTACCTCATTTACATATGATACTACAGAAAAAGAATAAACCTATTCACTTTATATATTTTTTTTTCAATGTTTATATAGGTATGTTAAAAATGCAGAGTTAAAGGTAGATAAATATACTGTTTCAATTGAATAATCCTCAAAATAAATGCTTGACTTTTTTTCTTCTATCGCAAAAATAGTTGTCTCTGTACATATCTTTATTCCAGCTTTTATTTCTTTTATTTCTGTATATATCTTTATGTATGTCTTCCAGATTTTATTTATTTATTTATTTGTTTTTTCTTTTTTTTTTGCAAGAAATATTTTCCTTTTCATAGTCTAAATCAAAAGACATACAATTAAAAGGGCATTAGACTCAAAAGGCATAAGTAGTTATTACACTTTTGATCTCCATACTTAATTAGAGTCATATTGTAATATAAAAAAAACACAGAAACTATCTAATCAACAATTTTGTAGTACTGCACTGAATATTCACTTCCCACAAATCAGCATACACCATATGTAAACATTAAGTACACACTTAACCAGAATTAAACTGCTATGTATCATTCTCTGTCATCCAGTTCCATTATTACATATTGTCTATTATTTCCTAACCCATAACACTTCAAACAAGTTTACTTTATATTAGATGAAAGTAGTATTACCTCACATTACCAACTCCTTTTATCTCTTCAACCACTTACCAATAATTGCTTCAGATTTCAGGTGCTATATATATATATATATATATATATATATATATATGGTAAATGAGCTGAAAATCATCAGATAACTGAATGCCTTTTTGCCATCGCTGATCATGATGCCATTCTCATTAAATAAGCTCTGTCAGCTGGGGCTTTAGAATACACCGACTGCACTTCTGCAGAGGGGTAAAAATCACCCAATGGGGCCACCTGTTGGCCATAGATGGTGACACATGATGTTTAAGGATGGAATCACTTAGGTCCTTACCTAAGCTAGACAGGCTAGAGGGCCCCTTCAGATCAATCAGCTTGGCATGTCAAGCATAGCACTTATTTGATTGTCCAAACCCTATTGCCCTGATGGCAAGCCCCAACACTTTTTATCATATGGGTGCTAGAAGGCAGCAGCTGAAGGTCTTCATGTCTTGGGTATCTGATAGTGAGCTTCCAGTTCTAGAGGTCTGGGAAATATGGAACACCCCTTCATCATCATTGCTCCCTGGTCCACCCTGACCCAGTTGGGTAGTACCTGTTAGGGTCTCATCTATGTGTTAAATAGTAAAACATGTTTATAAGCAAAAGTGATTATCCATTAAGAATGAATTTATTTGAAAACTTTATTGGTATTAAATAACCCACCAAGGTTGATATGCCATAAAACAAGACAACCAACCAACCAACAACTCATACAAGAAGCCATTTAACTCTCAACTAAACAAAGTTTGTCTTGATTCATCATACATACCTTTCATTTACCACCTAATGTAATGGCAAATTCTTTTGTTTTAGATAAATAGAATTTTGGAAAAACAATTTCTGTGTTGAGCTTTTATTCATTTCATTTATTAAAAAAATTGATATAAAAAAAATGTTAGAAATCTGACCATCATACTACATGGTTATGTTATAATCCATAATGCTTTGCTGTTTATGCAACAGGTGATTGAACACTTTCAACTTAGACTGTAGAGAATCAAGCTGTTGAAATTTTGTCTTCATTCATCATACATATCTTTTCATTCACCTATGTAATGGCAAGTTATTTTGTTTTAGATTAATAAAATTTAGTCAAAACGATTTGTTCTGAGTTTGTATAATTTTAATTAATTAAAAAATTGATATAGAAAGATCTTATGACTTAATATCAATTATCTAATGTTAAAATTTATTGAAATGACAAACAATATAATTCTATGATTGCAGATAAATCATCTGTATCATTCCTTTTTTCACATTGTCTCTTGTTTATTTGCAGATATCAATTACCGAGGATAATAAAACAGCCAGGTAAAACCACATCTACAACTCTGAAAATGTGATTTTTAAATAAGTGTAGATCTTCAGTTGCATAGATTTCATCTTGAAATCATCACCTACAGGAAAAACATCGACAGATTCCTTATTCTTACAAAATTTATACATCAGCATTTGTAATTAAATAACATTTCTAAATAAACATGCAAGCAAACAGGGAAAAGCAATGCTTCTTTTCTAAACGTATGTTGTTCAACATTGCCAGAAAGTTCCAAATTAAAAGCACAAATGCAAATACTCAAAGGAGAGGAATAATTTTCATGTAAA
The DNA here is from genome assembly GCA_023376005.1 of Doryteuthis pealeii. Lineage (NCBI taxonomy): Eukaryota > Metazoa > Mollusca > Cephalopoda > Myopsida > Loliginidae > Doryteuthis > Doryteuthis pealeii. Next base: position 92,213,333 of record CM042151.1, read on the forward strand.
GTGTGATGATCAGTGTTTTTACGACATTCAGATTTAAAAAGTCACATCTGTATACACATAGGAGAAAAAACATTTCTTCTGTCGTATGAAGAAAAAGCATTTTTACAGAAATTTCATTTAAGAGCAAACATGCAAGGATACACAGGAGAGAAATCATTTTCTGTGAAAGTGTTGGTTCAGCATTTTCACAGAATTATGAATTAAAAAAACATATGCTTACACACACAGGAGAGAAACCGTACTTTGTGAAGTGTGTGAATCAACATTTTCAGATGAATTCTTATTTAAAACACACATGCGTACGCACACTGGAGAAAAACCATTTTCTTGTGAAGTCTGTGGATCAGCATTTTCAGATAAATCTATCTAAAAAAAAACACATTCGTATACACACTGGAGAGAAACCATTTTTTGTGAAGTGTGTGAATCAGCATTTCAGCGAATTCCTCTTTAAAAAACACATGCGAGTACACACAGGAGAGAAACCGTTCTCTTGTTTAGTGTGTGGGGCAGCATTTTCAGCAAATTCTAATTTAATAAACATGTTCGTATACACACAGGAGAGAAACCATTTCTTGTGAAGTGTGTGAATCAACATTTTCGCAGAAATACAATTTAAAAAAGCATATGCTTACACACACAGGAGAGAAACCATTCTCTTGTGACGTGTGTGAATCAGAATTTTCAGATAAAATCGTATTTAAAAAACACACATGCGTACCCACACAGGAGAAAAACCATTCTCTTGTGAAGTGTGTGAATCAGCATTTTCACAAAAATCTTCTTTAAAAATACACATGTGTAAACACACAGGAGTGAAACCGTTTTCTTGTGTAGTGTGTGGGGCAGCATTTTCCTTAAATTCAACTTTAAAAAGTCACATTCGTACACACACTGGAGAGAAACCATTTTCTTGTGAAGTGTGTGGAACAGCATTTGCAATGAAATCCAATTTATCAAAACACATGCGTTATACACACAGGAGAGAAACCATTTTCTTGTGAATTTTGTGAATCAGCTTTTTCAGTAAATTCATCTTTAAAAAACACAATACGTATACACACAGGAGAGAAACCATTCCTTGTGAAGTGTGTGAATCAGCATTTGTAACAAATTCACAATTAAGAAGACACACATGCATACACACTCTGGAAGTAACAATTTTCTTGTGAAGTATGACAATTCAGATAACTGCAGTTTAAGGAATAACATACTCAAACACACAAGAGAGAATCCATTGTAAAGTGTGGGGATCTCCATTTTTTCATAAGCCATGTTTCAAGAGACACATGCGTGTACACACAAGGGAGATATCATGCTAAAATTTGTAAATTTCACAAGAAATAGTTTCAATTGACATTTTAATATCAACTAAAGTACCTTAGAAATGAATATTCTTTTCTTGTGACTCCTCTCCATGCTGCTGCTGATCCATCAATAAATTTTTCTCTTTCTATGTTATCATTTTATTTCTTTTTGTTATGGGAAATGGACACAGTAACCTGAGTTCAAATCCTGGATGATACTGTTTGCTTTTCACATAGAGCCCAAATCCAACTATTTTTAATGACTAGTTTATTTTGGTCATTAAATAAATAACCCTTTCATTCCCATCAAGAAATGTTTCTTTTTCTATCTTATCTATTAAAAAAGGCATATGATTGTACTATATAAAGACATCTCTATTCTATACAAATATATGTGGTTCTTACTTTCATAAAAGAAAAAATATTTTCTCACATGTACCTCCCAAAAGTAGATATTTTAGAATATGATAAACTTGTTTACTGATCTATGACCATACTAGACTGTTTTTTAATGAACATATAATAACAAAAATATACATAAAATAGTTAAATATATTGAATATGTATCTTCATTAATGCATATAATTCATCATGTTTTATTAATTCATATATATCTCAATGTAAATCATCATCTGCAATATGGCTTACAACATCTCTCTTGGATTTGCTACTTCTTCATGCACTGTTGCATAGCAACCATTATTTAGGCAAAGGGAGGAGGTACAAATTATTAGGTAGTAATATTCAATTATTTTTTTTTGTGTTTTGATTTATTTCCATTAATCATGGGAAATGGACACAGTGACCTGTGTTCAAATCCTGGATTAAACTGTTTGCTTTTCACATTTGGGAATGACATGAATCCAACTATTCTCCCATCAGCTGTGGGTAAATAGTAGTTAAATCTTGGCCCTTTAACCTTGGTGAGACACATGGCAGAATGATTGGGATCCTATTTATTAGTCAATTTTTTATATCAGTATAATTAAGATATAAAACACCTAATACTTCATATCTCCAGTACCACATATACCCTCTGTCTTTGTAGGGATCCTAAATAGGAACTCTCATATGATAGGAGACACATGACCTACAGATTAACCTTCTTAGCTGACTGACTAAAGACACTGAGTTTTAGAATGAATATGTATCAAATATGGTTGACTTTTGACTCATCCATGATAGCCACTAAGGATGAAGTCATTAAAGAGAAAATGTACTCAAATGAGTTTTAATCTTAGTCCAAGACAAAAGATACTGTTGACTTTTTACTAAAAGCTTTTAACTCATCCATGATAGCCACTAAGGATGAAGTCATTAAAGAGAAAATGTACTCAAATGAGTTTTAATCTTAGTTCAAGACTAAAGAATTGGATGGAAAGTAACTCTTCTGCTAGGAAGAATACTTTGTTAGTGTGAATACACTCTTGTATGATGTTCAGTTTATGTATTTTGTATTATGTAAATAAATATGTTAAAGTCTTACATCAGTAACCCTGTGTATTTTCTTTAGTATGTCATTTTCTTTGGTTGGAGGCTAACCCTGCATACCCTGCTATTGTGTACCTATGACAACATCATTTTACATTACCAGCATTATCTAGACAAAAGAATGAATTACAAATTATTATGTAGCTGGATTTTTGATCATATGATCTCTATGTTATTTGCTTATTGCTTCCTTTTCATTCATTTTTTTTTAATGTTTGAATCAATCATGAAAAACTGGACAAATATTCAAAAAGAGTTTTATAAAAGTCATACATACCTTATTGTGGGTGTAGTTTCCAGGATTTCTTCAATACAGCACAGAGCATCCTTGTGTAGTTCACATCTTGCGTTTTCTCTGAGTGTTTTGTTATAGTTCAAGAAGTTCTGGACATTATCTGCACATTGTTTTGTCTTGCCTATAAGAGAATGACGTGGATCAATAATAGGTAGACACATATTCCATATACACTGGCGGAAGTAAAAAGGAGAGAAAAAATTATTGTTATTTTTTTTAGCTGATATATCACCCTATGGATCTATTAAAAGATTAAGAACAGACAATTCACTTGTACAAAATTTTAAAATATTCTTGTAAAAAATAAAATAAAACAAGAATTTTCAGCTCCTTATTCACCATACCAAATGTTTTGTTATAGTTCAAGAGGTTCAGTCATACAGTAGTACTGACATGGTTACAACTGAGAAGGATTCTCACTTTATAATATAAGATATATCAGATTTACATATCATCAATAATCTGTCAATGACAGTCCAAGCTTCTTCTATGCACATTATTGCAATGGGTTTCTGTAGATGAGACATTGCTCCCTAGGTATGTGAACTGGTATACTAATTTCAGAGGTTTACTATCCAATGTGGAGATGTCACCATTTTGTTTAAAGGACATGAAATCTTTTTTTATCTGAGTTAACATAAATGCCAATACCTCTTCACTCATCCATGATAGCCACTAAGGATGAAGTCATTAAAGAGAAAATGTACTCATTTCATTTCTTCTTTCTCTCTTCATTGCTTTTCCCTGTCATATTCTCCTCCTTTCTCTTGCTTCTATTTTTCCTTTCTCTTTCTCCTGCTTTTTCTGTTTCCTTCTCCGTTCTTTTATTTTTCTTCTTTCTGTTTCCTTCTTCCATCACTAAATGGCGAGTTGTCTTTTCTTCAAAGAAGTGGTTGCTTTTATCCCTAACAACCTTCCCACAATGCATTGCATTTCCCTGTTGGAAATATCTTCTACCTCTCATGCAGTGTCCCCCGTTGCTCTACGAGTTTCTCTACTGCTCCCTTGGTCCTTATGCTGTTTTCTTTCATGATTACAGACTCCAACTATGCCAATACTGATGCGTAATCAGTTCTGTTCCACTAGACATAAAAATGAGATTTTTGTGGGCCAGTTGATAATATGGAGTTCACTAAAAGAAAGCAACTACAAAGGGAGATAACTCTCTTCTGGATGGATTAGCTGATTTTTGAATAAATAAAATTTCATTTGAAAGTTTCTGATTGTTTGCAAGCCATAGTGTGCACTCTGAAAAGGTTATGATTAAAAAAAAAAAAATTTAAATAATGGAATTGTTTTTTTATAGAAATAATGGTTATTTCCTAGTTGAGTTACATATTACAGAGTGACCCAGAAAAAACAGAACCCAAATTATTTATTTGTTTTCCCGTTAAACTAACCCTAAACCCTAACTCCTGTTGGACACAAACTTTTTAAAAAATTTAAAATTAACAGTTTTATTACAAAATTTGTGGGTTCTGTTTTTTCTGGGTAATCCTGTAATATTATGTTACTCAACTAGGGTTGGGGTTTAGGGTTAGTTTAATGGAAAATAAATAAATAATTTGGGTTCTGTTTTTTTCTGGGTCACCCTGTAATATCATGTTACTCAACTAGGAAATAACCAAAATAACTTTCAAACCCTCTTTGCTCAAATTCAAGAAATTGCATTGGTGCTTGCATCATACCAAACAATGCCCCATCCACTTTTGGTATGTGCCGCTTTCCTCTCACGGTGTCCTATTTCGTCACCTCCTCGAAAGTGTTGACATGCCGTAACACCCAATGAACCAACCTATCCCCTAGAGATGCTTGGGTCCACCTTTCTGTTAATCATCTCATCTTATCATCTCCACTTATGTCTTTACTGCATGTTATCCTCAAACAGTTTATCCACCCAATCCCAGAATCTCTGTCTTCTGCAAATTGAACTCAAGCACTGCTCCCTCATCGAGTGATTTTGAAGGTTTAGTTATTAATCCATATTTTTCAAGTATTTGAAGTAAAATGGGAACAAATCTATTTTTCTTTAATACTACACAAAATAAATAAAAGAAGAACAAAAATTAGTTATAATTTTCAAATATACAAAAATCTCAAATTATATGTTGTGCAAAATTGTGCATATTTAATCATACATTTTTTGATAGTTTAAAAATGTTTGAGGGATAAAGATAGTTTGAATTGCTTCCTTTGGAGCCTATGCTGCTGCTGATTGAGAGAAAGGGTATTTAAGGCTCGGTTAACCCTTCAACTGCCTCTTTTAGACAGACCAGCTGCAGTGTAGTTTAGTTTGGAGGCCCCATGTGAGTTTATTTTTTGTGTTTTTTTTTTATTCTAATTCTATTTTTGTTTTATTTTAATCCCCACATGTTACATCCAAAATCAGCTAATTATCTGATTTTACCTACATTTTCCGTGATTGAATAAAAATTGGTGCAAACAATTGTGACATCATGGATGTATTATACAGTACCAAGCATTAACACTGATTGGAGAAAAAATCAAAGATTTCTCCAATTTTAATGAAATTTTCAGTGTTAATTTATCAATGAAAGATTTTCATATTTTGTCAGTTATTTTATTTTAAAAAGTTTTGCAGAAATGACTGGCATGGCAAACAGCCAGTCTTTATCATTCAAAATGACAACAAGTGGTGTGCTGTTTATGCAGGCAGCATTTAGGCTGGCTCAAACTCTGATGCATTTGATTACGGAAACAGGCAGTCATGGAGGAATGTAGCAGAGTTTGAACTTGTGACCTCCTGATCCCGAGTGGTGGGATTGCTGTCATCCCTGTCATCTGAAATGGTTCAGCCACAGAGAAGAATAAATGCAGAGGCGAGTTCTGTCAGGCAGAACGTCTTTTACAGTAGTGAGATCAGGCTGTATGACCCAACAGATTTTGGTGCTCTTTATAAAAATGATAAGAGTTTTTCAGGTCAATTAACTTGGAATCCCCTACATTATTTTAGGGTGCAAAATATCAGTGGGGTTATATATAATTGAAACTAATTTCTGTAAACATAAAAAGACAAAAGACCAAATGTGTCAATAGAAGAACACAAAAATTTTTGAATAAAATTTGAACATGAAAATTTTTTTTAAATTTCTTTTTGAGAGTTTTGGTTAAAATTGCAAACCGTAGTCAAAATTAAAATGGAAAAATTTTGCTGGGGCATAGATTTTAATGAATTTAATTATTACTAAGTGAAAAATAACATAGATTTTAATGAATTTAATTATTACTAAGTGAAAAATAACATAAATTGTGTCAATTTATGTTATTTTTCACTTAAATTTTAACCGTTAGTTGTGTTTTTAACCTTTTTTCATTGAATGTTATTTTCCTACAGAGGACCACAAGAGAACTAATTTTTAAGGGAGATAAAGATTTCTTCTTTGATTTATTGGAAATATATAGAAAAATGTATAGAAATCTGAGAATGAAGTTATTGAAATTTTGTCTTGATTCATCATACATACCTTTAATTCCCCACTGTAATGGCAAGTTATTTTGTTTTAGATAAATAAAACATAGGCAAAATGATTTCTACTTTGAGTTTGTATTTCTTTTATTTATTGAACATTGATATAAAAAAAATGTTAGAAATCTGACCATCATACTACATGGTCATGCTATAACCCATAATGCTTTGCTGTTTATGAAAAAGGTCAATTAACACTTTCAACTCAGACTAGAGACTGTTAAAAGTTTGTCTTAATTCATCATAAATATCTTTCATTCACCACCGAATATAATAGCACGTTCTTTTGGTTTAGATTAAAAAAACTTAGGAAAAATGATTTCTCAGTTGAGTTTATATTTCTTTTATTTATTGAAAATTGATATAGAAAAATGTTAGAAATCTGACCATCATACTAGATTGTCATGTTAGAATCCATAATGCCTTGCCGTTTATGCAACATGATTGAACTCTTTAAACTAAGACTGTAGAGAATCAAGCCGTTGAAATTTTGTCTTGATTCATCATACTTACCTTTCATTTACCACCTAATGTAATGGCAAGTTCTTTTGGTTTAGATAAATAGAACTTTGGAAAAACGATTTCTGTGTTGAGCTTTTATTCATTTCATTTATTTAAAAAATTGATATAGAAAAAGGTTAATGTTGAGTTTTACCAACTAAAATAGTCCCTTCAGCATATGAGGTTACTGCCATTGTCGCATTACCAGAACTATGTGGTAAAATTACTAAGCAACAACCAATGGTGCTATAAGAATTGGTGCTCATTTCGTTTTCCCTTTTGTCTTTGTACCTTGTACTAAACTAACATGTAAGCACGTCTGTCCAGTACCTCTGTTAAAATGTCTTGTGTTCTCATTTTTACTAACATTATGAGTCGACTAACCCACACCATTTTAAGTAGCTATATGCCTTCATATTCAACAGTTATGACTTAATATCAATTATCTGATTTTACAATCTATTGAAATGACAAAAAATGTAATTCTGTTATTACAAATAAATCATCAGTATCCTTCCATTTTAAGATCATCTCTTGTTTATTTGCAGATATCAACTATTGAGGATAAGTCAGCCGGGCTAAACCACATCTATAACAGAGAAAATATCATTTTTCAATAAATGTAGATCTGCTGTTTCATAGATTTCATCTTGAAAGCATTCCATGCAAGGAGAAAATATCCTTATTCTTATGCAATTTATACATCAGCATTTGTAATTAAGTAAAATCTCTAAATAAATATGCAAAGAAACAGTGAAAAGCAACACTGCTTTTCTCAAATAGGTAGTTCAACATTGCCAGGGAGTTTGAAATTAAAACCACAAATGCAAATACACAAAGGAGAAAAACAATTTTCATGTGAAGTGTGTGAATCAGCATTTTCACAAAATTCCGATTTAAAAAGACACATGCGTATACACACGGGAGAAAAACCATTTTCTTGTGAGGTGTGGATCAGCATTTTTCAGAGAATTCCTCTTTAAAAAAACATATGCGAGTACACACAGGAGAGAAACCGTTTTCTTGTGAAGTGTGTGAATCAGCATTTTCAGTGAAATCATCTTTAAAAAAAACATGCATATACATACAGGAGAGAAACCATTTTCTTGTGAAGTATGCGGATCTGCATTTTCAATGAAATCCACTTTAACAAATCACATGCGTATACACACAGGAGAGAAACCATTTTCTTGTGAAGTGTGTGGATCGCATTTTCAGAAATTCATGCAACATACAGAGAGAAACCGTTGTGAAGTGTGTGGTTCAGCATTTTCAATGAAATCCCATTTAACAAATCACATGCGTACACATACAGGAGAGAAACCATTTTCCTGTGAAGTGTGTGGATCAAAATTTTCAAGGAAATCCATTTTGACAAAACACATGCAATTACACACAGGAGAGAAACCCTTTTCCTGTGAAGTCTGTGGATCAGCATTTTCAACAAATTCACATTTAAGAAGACACATGCAAACACACACAGGGGAAAAATCATTTTCTTTTAGTGGATCAACATTTTCACAGAATTCTCATTTAAAAGTGCACATGTGTGTACACACAGGAGAGAAACCATTTTCTTGTGAAGTGTGTGGATCAGCATTCGCAGCAAACATGAAGTTGTGAAGTGTGTCGATCAGCATTTTCAGATAACTGCAGTTTAAGGAATCACATGCTAACACATACAAGAGAGAATCTATTGTAAAGTGTAGGGATCAATATTTTTGTGAAGGCCCAGTTCAAAGGGACATATGTGTACACACAAATGAGATTTTATTGTAAAATTTTCAAATTTCACAAAGAAATAATTTGACATTTTAGTATCAATTAAAATATCTAATACTAATGCCTAGTTTATTTTGATCATTAAATAAATAACCCTTTCATTCCCATCAAGAGATTTTTCTCTTTTTGTCTTATAATTTTATTTCTTTTCATCATGGAAAATGGACACAGTAACCTGATTTCAAATCATGGATGGCTGAATAGTAGGGAAGTCTGTGCACTTTAAATTTGGGGTGATACCAGATCTAGAAGAAAATCATTGAAATCAAATATGATAAACTCCACTTAGAAATTGGTATTGTGTCTCATCCTATACATGGTGGAGAGTTTGGAATGTAATCAGTCCAACCAGTTTATTATTCCATTATTTATATCAGTGAAATTTAGATAGAAAATATAAAACACCTAATACTTCATATCTACCAATACAATGCCTCCAGTACCACATATTCTCTCTGTCTTTGTAGGGATCTTAAATAAGAACTCTCATGTGTTAGGGGACACATGACCTAAAGATTAGCCTTCTTAGCTGACTGACTAAAGACACTGAGTTTTAGAATTATTATGTGTCAGATACTGTTGACAAAGCTTTTGACTCATCCATAACAGCCACTAAGGATGAAGTCATTAAAGAAAAAATGTACTCAAATGAGTTTGTCCAAGACTAAAGATACTGTTGACTTTTTACTAAAAGAAACCCTCCTGCAAGGAAGAATACTTTGTTAGTGTATGATGTCTTTTTATTATGTAAATAAATATGTAAACTTTTTCTTGAGTAACCCTGTGTGTTTTCTTAGTAGGAGACTAGCTCTGCATACCCTGCCATTGTGTAACTACAACCCCAACACCATTTTAGGTTGCCAGCATTATCTAGGGAAAAGAATGAATTCCAAATTATGATGTAGTTGGATTTTTGATCATATGATCTCTATGTTATTTGCTTATTGCTTCCTTTTCATCCATCCGTTTTGAATGTTTGAATACATTTTGAAAAACATGTCTATATTCAAAAAGAGTTTTATAAAAAGTTATACATGCTAGCATGGCATTTTTAAAAATAAATTATTGTTTCCAAGATCTTATAATTTCTTCTTTCTATCTTCATTGCTTTTCCCTGTTGTATTTCCCTTCTTTCTCTTGCTTCTACTTTTCCTGTCTCTTTCTTTTTCTACTTTCTGTTTACTTCTTCACTCACTGATGGCTATTCACTAAATTACTGGTTGTCTCTTCTTCAAGCAAGTAGTTGCTTTTATGCCCAACCACTCACCTACAATGCATTGCATTTCCCTGTTGGAAATATCTTCTACCTCTCATGCACTGTCCCCCATTGCTTTACAAGTTTCTCTACTGCGCCCTTGGTCATTATCCTGTTTTTTTTTCATGAGTTCAGACTCCAAATATGCCAATACTGATGCATAATCTGTTTTCACCTTGATGTTCATCAGCTCCTACTTCAATGCCAAGTTGATGCCCTTCATTAACATTTTCAATTCAACCAAACATTGTTCTCTTCCTGGCCCCTCCTACCTCTAATACACCTTCCATTTCTATGCTGTTTGCATCATACCAAATAATGCCCCATCCACTTTTGGTATGTGTTACTTTCCTCTTACAGGTTCCCTTTTCTTCACCTCCTCAAAAAGGTGGACATGCCGATCCGAAACTGCCTTTTTGGGCTGAAGCTTGGCTGAATATATGTAAAATTCCACCCCACACATCCCCACGGACTCGACCACCCAGATGCTCAGAACTTAATTTAATCTTAGACTTTTTGTTTGCGTTTTCCCTTAAAATTAAAGCAATTACTTTGGACTTCACATCCCCAATCTTCCGATGATTAATTTCTTCAAAAGAGATTCCTCATAAAAAAACCCTTAACAGATGTTGCATAAAGATATTATCTCTAAGTGGCCATCTTAAACTTTTCTGCACATTCTATTTTTATTTATTTATTTATTTTTTCTGACCATGTTCCCACGTAACCATAGTATCACAATAGAAAGAAATATTTTCACTGAAGTTACTTAAAACTAAAACACTCCTAATGAAAGAAGAAAAGGGAAAAATACAACTTGGGTACAGATTTTTTATTTACATTTTTGTCTTCTGAGCATAAAACTCTAGAAATATCCTGTATGTCTTGTTTGTCTTATATAGATCTCTTGTGTGATTGGTGGCCATTAAGCAGCTTTGTTTTGGGTGTTGCTTCCAGGATTTCTTCAATACAGCACAGAGCATCCTTGCATAGTTCACATCTAGATTTCTCACTGAGTGTTTTGTTATAGTCCAAGAGGTTCAGTCATACAGTAGCACTGACATGGCTATAACTGAGAAAGATTCTTGCTTTATCTTATCAGATATATCAGATTTACATATCATCAATAATCTGTCAATGGCAGTCCAAGCTTTTTCTATGCATATTATTGCCATTGGTTTCTGTAGATGAGACATTGCTACCTAGGTATGTGAACTGGTGTACTAATTTCAGAGGCTTACTATCCGGTGTGGAGATGGCTTACTCTTGTATAAAGGACATGAAATCTTTTTTATTTAACATAAATGCCAATACCTCTTGCTACTTTCTCCAGGCCATGTAGCTGTGATTCAGTTTGTGTAAGTGTAATTACAATAAGCTCTAGATCATATGTGTAGTCTGCATCTGTAATGGTTACTGCAGGACATCATCTGTTTATTGCCTTTATTCGGTTTGGGTCAGTGTAATTGTCATAAACACTAGACAATCTGCGTAGTCTTTAATAGTTTCTACAGGTTATCATCTGTTTCCTGCCTTTTTTAGTGTGAAAACTTTTTCTTTCATTAAACCAAATTAATTTTATAGGACATATGTCAGATTGTAAATAAAAATGGTGCTAATGTATCTCCTTGTAGGACTAAAATGACATTGTCAAAGAAATCTGTATCAACATCCAATGAGTGAACCATTACTTTCTTGTTTACAGTTGTAACATTTTCTTTTGTGAGACTATATGCTCAAGTTTATTGGGACTGTAGCATGAAGTGATAATCTTTCAGGGGTTGCTGTTTAGGGAAAAGTAAAATTAAGAGTTTGAAAATAATTTTTTTTATCTCATTTAGTAAAATTGGACATACCTATATATATATATATATATAATGTAGTATATATATATATATATATACACACAAACACACACACACACTAATTCACGCACACACACATACACACACACACACAACACACACACACACATATATATATATGAGTTAAGTAGCTAAATATGTATGCATATATATATATGTATATATTTATATATATGTATATATATTATATATATATATATATATATATAATATGTCTACATTTATATATTTATACTTATATACAATAATAATAATTGTATTTTCATGGTGATGTGAACATTTTGCCAAAGCTTTTGAAATTCTTCCCACGCCTTCGTCCCCAAATAAAAATCGATTGACTTTTTAAAGGGTCTTTTTCTATTTTGCCTTAGGCTGAATGCATAGTTTATTGATTACTGACACAACCGCATTTTCGATTTTGAAGATGACAGTAGACTACTTTCAGTGTGTATAGGAACATGTTCCTTCACATTTAGTGAAATGGTTTGTGTGTTCAGTGCTATATAACATTTATTTATTTATATATTCATTTGTTTGTTTGTTTGTTTGTTATGCTTCCTTGGGCAAATCTCATTTCTCTCTCTTCTTTCACCAGCCTTTAAAAAAAAAAATTAAAAAAAGAAAAAATATATATATATATATATAATATATATATATATATATATATAAATATATATATATATAAATATATATGAGTGAAATAGTATCACTACATATTAAATTGTGCATGTAAATAATAATTGAGGATAGGACAGGGAAGTGTAGATTCATGCCTTTATTGACTGTATTTTTGGTAAATGTTTTTAAATATCACTACAATCAGTGCCATTTATTGTTTATGTTTGAAATGAGATAAATGTTTCAGACAATCACATTGTGATGATTTCTGGAGATCAAGCAGACAGCTAAATATTTAGTTGACAATTGAATAATATGCACGATCTGTTATGATATGGTTTATGTGGCAGTATTAGTAATAATTTATGATTCCAACATTAAGATATAACTATCAATTTATTAACGAATGGTACAACTCCATACAAGAGAATAACTAGAATCAACAATAACATTCAGGGTAGACATATATTAGAACTACACCGCCGGAAGTAAACACGACAGAAAAATATTTTTTATTTTTGGTACGTTATCTGAAATCTTTCGCATGAGAATATAGACACAGGTAAGCATTTGTTTATTCACCTAATTAACAAAAAAATTATATTTCTAATGTTAGAATATATTTAAATAGGTTTTATATAAATTATAGTCACTAATATTAAAGTGTCTTTATTTATTTATTTATTTTCTCAAGTGGCACGAGGTCGAATCATTTTAATATTATCTTCAATCCCTAATTTTAAATCGTAAATTAAAATGTAAATATTTCATTCTCAAGTTATAGGTATTCATCGTATTATCCTTATTTATCATAAATTACAAGAAAATAAAAAAAGTAAGTCATACACAGACATTGGTGTTTATCAAAATATCATATTTTATAGGCATGAATTAAATATATTAACCACCAGAAAGATGCTTTTATTCACTTAAAAACGAATTAGAATTAATTAAATCGATTATTTAAGGTTACATTTTAGTTTTAGTCGAAAAATGAATTTAAGCTCCTGCTGATGTCACATCATAATATATTTATTAATAGAAATATGAGCTTATAAAAATATCTTAACAAAAGTTTTGAAATAAAATAACTGATGCATTATAAAATTCATTAATTGATAAATCAATACTGAAAAGTTCATTAAAATCGGATACCTGATTTTTGGTAATTTTTTGCAATCGCGAATGTTCTATTAAAATTGTAAACAAGCGCTTAAAACCCTTGAGAAAGTGACAGAATTGCGGATCGCGTCGAAATTGACCAAAACAAATGCTTTTAAATGTATTAAAAATAAACTGCATTTGTAATGATATTTTTCTTTTTTTAATGATGATCATTATGTTACTACTTATCGATTTAGACAAAGTTTGGCCTTAAATAATAGATTTAATTATTTTTAATTCGCTTTTAAAACTCATAGTATCCGATTTTTTTGCCAGTGCCTAATCAACACAAACCAAGTAGAGAATAGAACAAATGAGTTGGTTAAAAATTCAAGAGCAATCTTTGTTTTTCTTCTTTTTTTTTTTAATTTAAAAAGAAAAATATAAAAAACAAAAAAAAACACAGATTGTTCTTTTAAAAATTAGGAGATTGAAATAGGTCTCCTAAAATAAGGAACAGTTGGAAGTAAAGGTATTTACCCAAAGTTTATCAATAATACAAGTTATGAGAAATAATACAGATGTTTTTAATGTCGTAAAAGCAATATGTCTGTTTGGAAACAAAGGTTAAGGTCGATGTAGCAGCAATTTTGACATTAGGTCACGTGATCAGTTTAGGCCATCTTGAATGAAACGGAAATAGATATTTCTGAACTTTGTTTATAAAAAAAAATGTCGTAAAAAAACAATTAAAGATCGTAAAGGGTTGTTACAAAGAAAAACAGTTAATTCAAAGATCAAATTATCCGATTGGAAAAAATTACATTGTTATCTTAAGAAATAAACATGCGAAAGGGTAAATTTCAGGCCACAATTTAGACAGAAAAAATACATATTCTTACCCTCTTACGATTATTTATCTACATATGGCTAACTGTACGTACATACTTTTTTTTAGCCAAAATTTACTATTAAAATGAATAAAATCTTTAAAGACTTTAATATAAAAATTTACTATTAAAATGAATAAAAACTTGAAAAAATTTAATATTAAAATTTCACAGTGAAATTGAAGTTTAAAAAAAAATGTCTTTGGTTTTAGTATTAATTTTTAAAATCCAAAATGAAATGAAAATTTGAATATTTTTTCTAAGAGAAAAACTGATAAAATAATCTTGATCGAAAAAGTTAGATAAAATAATTTTTACGCTAAGAAAAACAAACAATAGTTACTGAGAAGTGCCACATCTCTTTGTATAAAAACAAAACAAATATGTCAGTTTTGCTCTTCCGTATATTCTAACAATCACACATTACTATTCAACAATAAAAATTACAAATTCTTTTAAAAATATTAATCTAGCTCGGATCGGACCAATTTTTAGTTCACCTGAATTCTAAAATTTATATATTTAAATATCCGTGAAAAATTCGATTTTATGCCGCAGAAAAAAAAAATTATTTATTTCACACAGAAAATAAAAATATTTAATCACACAAAAGATTGAAAATCTCTTAAAAATTAATTTCTTTAAAAAAAAAAATTTTTTTGACAATTTAATAGAATATAGTACATACCAATTACAAAAGCAAAAAAAAAGTTTTCAAATAAAATTCATTCATTGATAAATCAACACTGAAAATTTCATTAAACACTAGAAGTAGCTACTCTGCAAAGCCTTGGTGGAGCAGAAACATAAATAAACATAGGTATAATGATTTCTGAGTTTGTATTCCTTTCATTTATTAATCACTAGAAGTGGCTACTCAGCAAAGCCTGGGTAGAGGAGAAAAAAACATGGTGCAATAATCATTTGCATATTTATTACTACTGAATAGCAAGTTTGATACTCTCATAAAAATCACCTCATGAAAAAGATGTTATTTTAATCCGGCTTGGTGGGATGTCAGGGAATTTTTTTTCGTCAGAATAAAGGAAATGATATCACATATTAACTATATTTTTTCAATAAAATATAAATGACACAATTTGCTAAGTTTCAAATTAATATTTCAAAGAAAAAAAAAAGAAGAAAAAGATACAAAAAATTAAATAAAGTAATCAAATTAAAGTAAAACAGTAAATATATTTTAAAGAATAACATTATTAATTCAAAGCATAGCTGATTGAATATCAAATTATAATAGTAGAGTATATTATTTTTTTAAAATTAAAAAGTGCACTGACTTCAAACCATTGTGAAAAGAAAAGAAAACTAAATGCAAAAAAAAAAAAAAAAAAAAATTGAAACATACTTTTTAAATATCAAATTTAGTACTGATTTTGGTACAAATACAGCATAGCACACTATAGATAATATCATTAGAATTGTATTTTTACAAATAAATAACTTTAGGTTATGGAAACTCCCAAAGGAGCCTAATTTTAACCCTCTTACAAGAGTCTCTCAAAGTTTTTAGGTATTTCTGTGAAATGTAATGCATTTTATATGTAATCTAATGGTATTATATTTTGTGATAAAAAAGGGTTTGTTTACATTTTCAAATGACGAACGACGAAAAACTTGACAGTACATAACTATGTAAATTTTAATTTTTATATAAAAAAGAGCACAGGCATGGAACCTGTGAAAAATTAATCTCTCCTATTTAAAATATTAAATGCAAAGAAAAAAAAAGATCTAAAAATCTAAACTTATCTTATTAGAAAGAATTTTGTATTTGTTTAAAACATCAACTCACCGCAATTATTTCGATGTCACAATTGAAATAAACTTAAACTGTCCCTAAAAATTGTATAATAAAAAAATAGAGTAAATAAATGATTATTCATCCTGTACAATGAAATATTTACAACTTTGAATGTCTCCTATTCAAAATATTAAATGCAAAAAAAAATCTAAAAATCAAAACTTATCTTATGAGAAATAATTTTGTATTTGTTTAAAAGATAAATATCAATTCACTGTAATTATTTCGATGTCAAAATTGAAACTAAGTAATTAATTCTTAAACTGTCCCTAAAAATTGTAAAATAAATAATAGATTAAATAAATGATTGTTCATCCTGTAATAATGAAATATTTACTACAACTTTTGAATCAGTAAAAATGTAGATTTAACATAAAAAAAAATGAAAAGAAAAAATTGATTGAACTTCTGTTATTCATTTTGTTACTTTTTAGCAAGAAATGCCAAAAATAGCCAATTAGCATTATAATGTTATTTATAATGCTGTTTAATTTTTTAAATTTATTTGAAAATATAAATCAAATCGTCATTATTTTTGTTCAGAAAGAAAGATCTCATGATAGTGAATGTGTATATATATTATTTTTGTTGTCACTTGTTTATTTTCTTGTTTCTTATGGACATACATACACACAACTGCCATTCATATATGTATAACTAGATTAATATAGAAAAAGTTATCACTTAATATCAATTATCTGATGTTACAATTTATTGAAATGTCAAACAATATAATTCTATAATTGCAAATAGATCATCAGTATTGTTCCTTTTTTCACATTGTCGCTTGTTTATTTGCAGATATCAATTATTGAGGATAATATAACAGCATTTTCACAAAAATTCCGATTTAAAAAAGACACATGTGTATACACGCAGGAGAAAAAACATATTTGTGTGTAGAATGAGGAAAAGCATTTTTACAAAAATTTGATTTAAAAGCAAACATGCAAGTACACAAAGGAGAGAAACCATTTTCTTGTGATTTGTGTGGAACAACATTTTCATTGAAATCCACTTTTAATAGACACATGCGAGTACACACAGGAGAAAAACCATTTTCTTGTGAATTTTGTGAATCTACTTTTTCACTGAAATCATATTTAAAGGAACATCTGCGTATTCATGTGAAGTTTGTAGATCAGCATTTTCACAAAAAGCCAATTTAACTAATCACATGCGAGTACACACAGGAGAAAAACCGTTTTCTTGTGAATTTTGTGAATCAGTATTTTCAATAAAATCATCTTTAAAGACACACATGCGTATACATACAGGAGAGAAACCATTTTCTTGTGGAGCATGTGGATCAGCATTTTCACAGAAAGGCCATTTAACAAAACACATGCGAGTACAAAGGAGAGAAACCATTTTCATGTGAAGTGTGTGGATCAGCATTTACACAGAAAGCCAATTTAGAATATCACTTGCGAGTACACACGGGAGAGAAACCATTTTCTTGTGAATTCTGTGAATCAGCATTTTCAAAGAAATCATCTTTAACAACACACATGCGTTTACATATAGAATGAAACCATTTTCATGTGAAATTAAATTGGAACAGCAAGTTTATGTAACATTTTTGTGTGAAGTCTGTAGATCAGCATTTTCAACACATTTAAGCCATGTGTCAGGATTGACGAAAATTGTTTCTATGTGAAATATTAGCTTAACATAGTATTGTACACAGCTGGCAATCTTATTATAATGGAGATTGTATGTTTTTTCTGTCTGTAACTGAAACTATATTACTACTCAACTCATAATTCTTTTAGTTATTTATGTCTCATTCTCCATTATATTATTTTTATTTAAACCTCAATTATTAATAAAATTGTTTTACATTATTAATACAGTTGATTATACTAATAACATGTAATTGTATTTATATATACAACAAAATAGCACTTTATAGAGTGAGCTGGAAGGCTAATTTGCATATTGATATAAAAAATTTGATTTTGATAAATATGTGCTTAGTATTATTGACTTCTAATTGTTTGGTTTTATCTTAATGAATATGGGCAAAAATATCAGGGATAAATCATAAATGAAATCCATTAACAAGAAGAAATAACTGTAATTAAAATCTTTAAAGACTTTAATATCAAAATTTACTATTAAAATGAGTAAAATCTTTAAAGACTTTAATATCAAAATTTACTGTTAAAATGAATAAAATCTTTAAAGACTTTAATATCAAAATTTACTATTAAAATGAGTAAAATCTTTAAAGACTTTACATTATTAATAATTAATTAATAATCAGCATTTTCACAGAAAGGCCATTTAACAAAACACATGCGAGTACATACAGGAGAGAAACCATTTTCATGTGAAGTGTGCGGATCAGCATTTACACAAAAAGCCAATTTAGAATATCACTTTATTATCAGGAACATTTAGCAATGAAAAACAGGAATTATGGAAAATGATGGAAGAGTTAATTTCAAAGTTGTTCTATTTTTTGATTATATCGCCTGTGTTTCAAATAATTTTATCTGCATTCTTATTTAGTTTCATGAGTCTTTCTAATTTAATACATTTATTTCATTAAAACTTAAATACTTGCGCCCGGAAGGTGCATATTTTTGCTAGTAGTCATAATTATTAAACTTGTTATCCTTATAATCCTCATCACAATAGCTCATTGTCCATTTCTCTTGAGCAGGTGATTATAATAATATATATTATCAATAAGAAACCTATTAAATCCACTGAATTTTGCCGACCATGTAATAACAAGAACAACTTAAAATCAATCAACTCATTCAAACCTCAAAATCAACCAAGCTCCACAAACTAATAAAGAGCTTTAAAATTTTACCACAAATGACATTGCAGAAGTAAAATGTAAGCACATTCTTATATGATGTTTTTGATGTCTTTTGAATTATGTAAATAAATATGTTAAACTGTTACGTTAGTCACTCTGTGTATTTTCTTTATTATATCATTTTCTTTGGTTGGAGGCTAGTGTATTTTCTTTAGGGGCTGACTTACTCTATTTGGAGGGTAGCCCTTTTAAATGGCTGACTAAAGGAACTTAGATTTAGAGTGGATATGTGTCAGATATTGTTGACTAAAACGTTTTGACTCATCCATGATAGCCACTAAGGATGAAGTCATTAACAAGAAAATGTACTCAAATGAGTTTTAATCTTAGTCTCAGACTAAAGATACTGTTGACTTTTTACTAAAAGCTTTTGACTCATCCATGATAGCCACTAAGAATGAAGTCATTAAAGAGAAAATGTACTCAAATGAGTTTTAATCTTAGTCCAAGACTAAATATACTGTTGACTTTTTACTAAAAACTTTTGACTCATCCATGATAGCCACTAAGGATGAAGTCATTAAAGAGAAAATGTACTTAAATGAATTTTAATCTTAGTCTAAGATTAAAGAACTAGATTTAAAGAAACCCTCCTGCTAGGAAGAATACTTTGTTTGTGTGAATGCATTCATGTATAATTTTTTTTTAATGTATTTTGTATTATGTAAATAAATATGGTAAACTCTTACTTCAGTAACCCAGTGTATTTTTTTAAGTATCTCATTTTCTTTGGACGCTAACCCTGCATACCCAACACTATCTTATCTTTCCAGCATTATTTAGACAAAGATAGGAGCTACAAATTATTGTGTATATCTATTTGTGGTCCTTTTATCTCTGTTTTTGCTGATTGTTTACTTTTCATTCATCTATTTTGAATGTTTAAAAACAGGACAGTAGTCAAAGATAATTGTATACAAACAAATACAAGCTGACATGACAGTTTTAAAATACAATTGTAGTTTCAAACATCTTTTTTTTTTAACTTTTTCTTTCTTTGCCTTTCCATGCTGTTTTCCCCTCCTTTTTCTTCCTTTTGCTTTTCCTTTCTCCTCCTGCTTTCCTTCCCCTTTCTTTTTCTTCCCCTTTTGACCAGTTCTTATATCGTACTCTTCAGGTAAGTAATTGATTTTATCCCCAATCTCTCACCCACATTGCATTTCCCTTTACCTATCTTCTGAAGTTTTATTAATTCTAACAGGTCAGTATTTTTTTTAGCTCACATTTGATCTTAATATTCTGAATTCAAACCAACTCGAAAATTAACTCTGCATTGCATTCTACTCATGGTATTGATATTCATATTGATATTTTGTTGTTTTTATTTTTGCATTTGGCTTGTATGTATATAATATATATATATATATATATATATATATATATATATATTGTGTGTGTGTGTGTGTGTATTTATACATCTTTGTGTGTATATGTATCTGTATATACATACATGTATGTGTATATAATAATAATAATAATAATATCGTCTTAAATATTCATTGGAGTCCTGGAGACCTGAAGAGAATTTCTGTCACCCAGACTCCAGTGAAAAACCACCCGGTAACGTTGGTGTGAAAAACTTGCACAGAATGATAGAATAATAGAATAATAATGGGAAAGGTGACCCACTGGGAATTGTGCAAGAAATTAAATCATTACCGCACTACAAAATGGTATATGCACAAACCAGAATCGATGAAATGCAAACAGCCTCATCTAGGATTTGAACTCTGGTCGACGAGTCCATTTCCTACAAAGTGAAGACTAGATGTGAAGTAGAGTTGCAAGAGATGCAGTTTAGGATGCATGGGCAAATCTGTCTTACAGGAAGCTGGTGGTAGTGGTCATCCCAGGCTAAGCTCCCCCAAATGAGTTCCTACAAAGTGAAGACTAGATGTGAAGTAGAGATGCAAGAGATGCAGTTTGGGATGCAGGGGCAAATCTGTCTTACAGGAAGCTGGTGGTAGTGGTCATCCCAGGCTAAGCTCCCCCAAATGAGTTCCTACAAAGTGAAGACTACATGTGAAGTAGAGTTGCAAGAGATGCAGTTTAGGATGCATGGGCAAATCTGTCTTACAGGAAGCTGGTCGTAGTGGTCATCCCAGGCTAAGCTCCCCAAATGAGTTCCTACAAAGTGAAGACTAGATGTGAAGTTGAGTTGCAAGAGATGCAGTTTAGGATGCATGGCAAATCTGTCTTACAGGAAGCTGGTGGTAGTGGTCATCCCAGGCTAAGCTCCCCAAATGAGTTTCCTACAAAGTGAAGACTACATGTGAAGTAGAGTTGCAAGAGATGCAGTTTAGGATGCATGGGCAAATCTGTTTTACAGGAAGCTGGTGGTAGTGGTCATCCCAGGCTAAGCTCCCCCAAATGAGTTCTACAAAGTGAAGACTAGGTGAAGTAGAGTTGCAAGAGATGCAGTTTAGGATGCATGGGCAAATCTGTCTTACAGGAAGCTGGTCGTAGTGGTCATCCCAGGCTAAGCTCCCCCAAATGAGTTCCTACAAAGTGAAGACTAGATGTGAAGTTGAGTTGCAAGAGATGCAGTTTAGGATGCATGGGCAAATCTGTCTTACAGGAAGCTGGTGGTAGTAGTCAACCCAGGCTAAGCTCCCCCAAATGAGTTTCTACAAAGTGAAGACTAGATGTGAAGTAGAGTTGCAAGAGATGCAGTTTAGGATGCATGGGCAAATCTGTCTTACAGGAAGCTGGTGGTAGTGGTCATCCCAGGCTAAGCCTCCCCAAATGAGTTCCTACAAAGTGAAGACTAGATGTGAAGTAGAGATGCAAGAGATGCAGTTTGGGATGCAGGGGCAAATCTGTCTTACAGGAAGCTGGTGGTAGTGGTCATCCCAGGCTAAGCTCCCCCAAATGAGTTCCTACAAAGTGAAGACTACATGTGAAGTAGAGTTGCAAGAGATGCAGTTTAGGATGCATGGGCAAATCTGTCTTACAGGAAGCTGGTCGTAGTGGTCATCCAGGGCTAAGCTCCCCCAAATGAGTTCCTACAAAGTGAAGACTAGATGTGAAGTTGAGTTGCAAGAGATGCAGTTTAGGATGCATGGGCAAATCTGTCTTACAGGAAGCTGGTGGTAGTGGTCATCCCAGGCTAAGCTCCCCAAATGAGTTCCTACAAAGTGAAGACTACATGTGAAGTAGAGTTGCAAGAGATGCAGTTTAGGATGCATGGGCAAATCTGTTTTACAGGAAGCTGGTGGTAGTGGTCATCCCAGGCTAAGCTCCCCCAAATGAGTTCCTACAAAGTGAAGACTAGATGTGAAGTAGAGTTGCAAGAGATGCAGTTTAGGATGCATGGGCAAATCTGTCTTACAGGAAGCTGGTCGTAGTGGTCATCCCAGGCTAAGCTCCCCCAAATGAGTTCCTACAAAGTGAAGACTAGATGTGAAGTTGAGTTGCAAGAGATGCAGTTTAGATGCATGGGCAAATCTGTCTTACAGGAAGCTGTGTAGTAGTCAACCCAGGCTAAGCTCCCCAAAATGAGTTTCTACAAAGTGAAGACTAGATGTGAAGTAGAGTTGCAAGAGATGCAGTTGGGATGCAGGGGAAATCTGTCTTACAGGAAGCTGGTGGTAGTGGTCATCCCAGGCTAAGCTCCCCAAATGAGTTCCTACAAAGTGAAGACTACATGTGAAGTTTGAGTTGCAAGAGATGCAGTTTAGGATGCATGGGCAAATCTGTCTTACAGGAAGCTGGTCGTAGTGGTCATCCCAGGCTAAGCTCCCCAAATGAGTTCCTACAAAGTGAAGACTACATGTGAAGTAGAGTTGCAAGAGATGCAGTTTAGGATGCATGGGCAAATCTGTCTTACAGGAAGCTGGTCGTAGTGGTCATCCCAGGCTAAGCTCCCCAAATGAGTTCCTACAAAGTGAAGACTACATGTGAAGTTGAGTTGCAAGAGATGCAGTTTAGGATGCATGGGCAAATCTGTCTTACAGGAAGCTGGTCGTAGTGGTCATCCCAGGCTAAGCTCCCCCAAATGAGTTCCTACAAAGTGAAGACTAGATGTGAAGTAGAGTTGCAAGAGATGCAGTTTAGGATGCATGGGCAAATCTGTCTTACAGGAAGCTGGTGGTAGTGGTCATCCCAGGCTAAGCTCCCCCAAATGAGTTTCTACAAAGTGAAGACTAGATGTGAAGTAGAGTTGCAAGAGATGCAGTTTAGGATGCAGGGGCAAATCTGTCTTACAGGAAGCTGGTGGTAGTGGTCATCCCAGGCTAAGCTCCCCCAAATGAGTTTCTACAAAGTGAAGACTAGATGTGAAGTAGAGTTGCAAGAGATGCAGTTTGGGATGCAGGGGCAAATCTGTCTTACAGGAAGCTGGTGGTAGTGGTCATCCCAGGCTAAGCTCCCCAAATGAGTTCCTACAAAGTGAAGACTACATGTGAAGTAGAGTTGCAAGAGATGCAGTTTAGGATGCATGGGCAAATCTGTCTTACAGGAAGCTGTCGTAGTGGTCATCCCAGGCTAAGCTCCCCCAAATGAGTTCCTACAAAGTGAAGACTACATGTGAAGTTGAGTTGCAAGAGATGCAGTTTAGGATGCATGGGCAAATCTGTCTTACAAGGAAGCTGGTCGTAGTGGTCATCCCAGGCTAAGCTCCCCAAATGAGTTCCTACAAAGTGAAGACTAGATGTGAAGTAGAGTTGCAAGAGATGCAGTTTAGGATGCATGGGCAAATCTGTCTTACAGGAAGCTGGTGGTAGTGGTCATCCCAGGCTAAGCTCCCCCAAATGAGTTTCTACAAAGTGAAGACTAGATGTGAAGTAGAGTTGCAAGAGATGCAGTTTAGGATGCATGGGCAAATCTGTCTTACAGGAAGCTGGTGGTAGTAGTCAACCCAGGCTAAGCTCCCCCAAATGAGTTTCTACAAAGTGAAGACTAGATGTGAAGTAGAGTTGCAAGAGATGCAGTTTGGGATGCAGGGGCAAATCTGTCTTACAGGAAGCTGGTGTAGTGGTCATCCCAGGCTAAGCTCCCCAAAATGAGTTCCTACAAAGTGAAGACTACATGTGAAGTAGAGTTGCAAGAGATGCAGTTTGGATGCATGGGCAAATCTGTCTTACAGGAAGCTGGTGGTAGTGGTCATCCCAGGCTAAGCTCCCCCAAATGAGTTCCTACAAAGTGAAGACTACATGTGAAGTAGAGTTGCAAGAGATGCAGTTTAGGATGCATGGGCAAATCTGTCTTACAGGAAGCTGGTCGTAGTGGTCATCCCAGGCTAAGCTCCCCCAAATGAGTTCCTACAAAGTGAAGACTAGATGTGAAGTTGAGTTGCAAGAGATGCAGTTTGGATGCATGGGCAAATCTGTCTTACAGGAAGCTGGTGGTAGTGGTCATCCCAGGCTAAGCTCCCCCAAATGAGTTCCTACAAAGTGAAGACTAGATGTGAAGTAGAGATGCAAGAGATGCAGTTTGGGATGCAGGGGCAAATCTGTCTTACAGGAAGCTGGTGGTAGTAGTCAACCCAGGTTAAGCTCCCCCAAATGAGTTTCTACAAAGTGAAGACTAGATGTGAAGTAGAGTTGCAAGAGATGCAGTTTAGGATGCAGGGGCAAATCTGTCTTACAGGAAGCTGGTGGTAATGGTCATCCCAGGCTAAGCTCCCCCAAATGAGTTCCTACAAAGTGAAGACTAGATGTGAAGTAGAGTTGCAAGAGATGCATGGGCAAATCTATCTTACAGGAAGCTGGTGGTAGTGGTCATCCAAGGCTAAGCTCCCCCAAATGAGTTCCATCAGAGAGATAAAGAAACACTCCACATAGTTTAACAAATGATAAGAGTATCAGTGGGTGGGGGAGAGATGGGAGCCTACAAGGAGGTAGCAATTAACTTGGAGAAGAGGGGAGAATGCAAAGGAAAGAAAAGTAATCTCAGCCAATAAGGTAGATTCACCTGTCTTTTTTGTGTTCTTATTTAATTTCATTAGTATTTATAATTCAATATAATATTTAATTATATTAAAACTTAAATACTTGTGCCCAGAAGGCTCATTTTTTTTCTAGTTAAAAAAAACACACACACTCATACAGAAATACATATGTAAAAAATTAAAATTTAAAAAATTAAATTTTAAAATTTTTAAAAATTAATTAGAAAAAATAAATCATTTTTTTTTAAATTAAAAAATTAAAAATAAGATAAAAAATATAATAAAAAATATAACAAAAATTGAAAAAAAAAGTTGAAAGTTGAAAGAAAGAGCAACAATTTTTTACTTAATAAAGTCAATTACTTCTGTAAGAGCTGTATTTATTTTTATAGTGTACAACCAATGTATTTGTTTAACAAAAGTTGAGATTTGGATTCCTTCCTCTTCAATTGATCTTTCTTTTTTCTCTTCTCTCTGCTCCATTCTACACTCTCTGACAGGTATTCACTAAATATCCTGTTGTATCTTTTTCAGACAAGTGGTTGCTTTTATCCCTAACCACTCACCCACAATGCATTGCATTTCCCTGGAAGAAATCTCTTCTACCTTCCTTCTTATAAAGAATTAACCATGAATGGTGACAGACAGGTCAAGAGTTAAGAATAAAACAATCAACTTGAAACAGAAATAAAGACTTGTATTACAGAATATATATAAAACAATAAGGTTGCAAACTTTTAGTGTGTCTGCACAAATGTATGTAATTTGTAAAAAAACTTAGATGACTCCTGAGGTAGGGTGAATTATCAGATCCCCTGCTACAGCTTCTCTGTCGTAATGCTGGATATGAGAGATGTTCAATTTGTAGTCCGTCTTCGATGCTGATCGAGCAGAAAAAGGACGAGTCTGCCTATTCGGCTTTGCCGCCAAAGTATGCTGGTTTGTGATTGGTTGGTTTGAAACAGAGGCTCGCAGACAAAGGACGATAACCCCCATACCCCAGAATGCTCAATATTCTGGCTTTTTATTATTTCCAGCATGTCAGTATTTTTCCACCACACATCACATCGAAAGGGCCATTTTCCAACCAAGTAGTGACCATTGAGGCCAAACCAAGGAAGATGTGAAAACCAATCCGAGCTGATCCACTCTGGACACTCGAAAAAACACAGAACTTGCTGTCAGGAGGGGAGACGGGAAATAGTCAACATCATTGACTAAGCCATGCCTCATTTCCCTCAGCTCCCACGTCGAGATACTGCCAGTTACTGACCAACCCAACATTATCTTGAACGCGCACATCAGGTACCTTCAACTCACTTCTACGCCAGATATCATATTTCACACATCAACTTCTCACACTCTGTGACTGCGATCTGAACAATATCACCTCCATGTCCAATCCCCACACACAAGCCAAACCTACACTTAATGACTGACAACAATTAACTCATCAAATAGCTGTAAATCTTAAATTCATTAAATTCAATACAACATATTAAATGTTAACCTGTGTTTGTTTTTTTCCTTGTAAACATACAATTGGTATAACAATTTCAAGATAGTCTTTATACCATATGACCTATATGGTGGATTCACCTATCTTTTAACCTGATCCCAAAAGGATTTAGTTTAACAAAGGTGCAATCATCACCTCTATTTCTCTAATCAAGTCTTGCCATATAGCTATTATATATTATGTATTTGTTTAACAAAGGTTGAGATATGGATTCCTTTGATATTTCTTATCTCAAGTCTTGCCATATAGCTGTTATAACAATCTCATAATCCACCATTGAGAAAGATTCTTTGTTACAGTAATGCATGAAATCAATAAGTAATTTTTTTAAAATATGCATACCACAGGCCACGTGTCTACTTGGTACAGGATTTATTGATTGGTATCCCTGGCATGCTCACACTACTTTGGACTCAACTCCTCTCGAGACCTGGCCTATTGGCTGCGGCAGTTGAATACATCAAATGCACCACTGCAGAGTGGTGTCTGGTTATGCTTAAGCATGGAATCTTAGTAGTTGAGCAGTCAATAACATGCAACACTCTACTTTGGCCCTCTTTTAACCTGATCCCAATCATCACCTCTGTTTCTCCACCCAAGACTTGTCATATCACTATTATAGCAATCTGATAATCCACCATTGAGAGATATTCTTTGTTACAGTAATGCATGACTGTAACAAAGAATATCTCTCAATGGTGGATTATCAGATAAGTTTCTGACCGCCATCCTTGGCCAGTTGAAAAGGACTTAAAGTAAGTAAGTCCTGAGCTATAGAATCCTTTGATAAGTGAATAAGTCCTAAGTTATGGAATCCTATGTAGTGTCAAAGGTCCAGTGATATAATCCTATGTTCCGTCGTCCACGAAGGTTGAAGGCAATTGAGTGGCTAAGATCAGAACAGCCGATATAAATACAATCTCATAATCCACCATTGAGAAATATTCTTTGTTACGGTAATGCATGACATCAATAAGTAATTTTTGGAGACATGCATCCCCCCCCCCCAGCCACATGTGTATTTGGTACAGGATCGATTGATTGGTATCTCTTGCAAGCTCAAACTACTTTGTGGTTAACTTTTTTAGAAATCTGTCATCTGGGGGAGTAAAGTACCCTAACTACACCTCTGCAGTGGGGGGGGGTACAACCGCCTTTAAAGAGACAACCTTTTGACCATTGGTGATGACCGTTTATACTTAAGCATGGAATTCTGGTGGCTGAGCAGTCCAAGGCATGCAACAAGTGGTTCAAGATGCCCCCTTCATTATATTCCCAACTACTTACCCACAATTCACTGCATTTCCTTATAAGAAGTCTCTTTTACCTCCTCTCTAGCTTTTCACCATTTCCAGCATGCCAGTAAGTACTTTTTGAACACAACAATCAAAAGGAAAATTTAACTGAAATTCCTTAAAACTAAAACCCTCCTAATAAAAGAAAAATAGGAAAAATAAAACTTAGGTAAAAGATATGTTATTTACATGTTTGTTTTCTGAGCATAAACCTCTAGAAATGGGTTTCTGTAGATGAGACATTACCTAGAAATCTAAACTGGTCAACTAATTTCAGAGGCTTATTATCTAATGTGGATATGTCTTCCTCTTAGGGGTAATGTATTTCCTTGTAGGAAACACTTGACTTTGATCTTCACTTAGGCTAGACAAGTGGTCCAAGATGTCCCCTCCGATCACTCGGCTGGTCTTAAACCTCCAACCCTTTTATCATATATAGCTAGAAGGTAGTGGCTAAGGTAGTGTACTGGGTATAATATTAAACAGCATCTAATTGTGAAGTTCCAATTTTGGAATGACTGCCGGAAAAAAGAAAACGAAACCAAAGGAGTCTGAATAATAACAAATGTTGAAAAGTGCTCATTAGATGATTGTGTTGGAATGTTGGGGCAATTATTTTAGATAATGTACTCCTCCTTGACAATATTTGTGTTTTAAATAGATTAATCTATAATTATCTCTATACATCCTACCTATAATTTCCTTTTTTATTAGTATATCAATTCTTTAACCCCTGATAAACTTGTTGGAGGGGTTACTGTTTTGCCCAACCTCAAAAAAGGTTACAAAAGAACAGTTTTATTTGTGTTCTAACTCAACTATCAGTTAACAGAAGTAATAGGAAGAAAAACAAGTATTAAGGATAGGGGTAAAGGTTTACTAAGCAAAGATACAAGATGAACAGTAATTTGCAATCTTTTGGTTGAATTATCAAGTCCCATGAGAAAGTCTTGTTCAATAGTAAGTAACATTTATTTAACCAATAAAGACATGTAAATTGTGAATTATATAAACAAAACTTCATTCATCATGAATTTAATGAACCAAAATCAGTAATAGAAGTCAACTATTCAGGTTTCACAGAGAAGGATCTTCAAGAAAACTGACACACACACATACATACATACACACATATGTATGTATGTATGTCAACTAGATATACCACCCACCCTGTCAGTGGGGCGTTAGACTACACCTCTGCAGAGGGTAAGACTCCCCAATGGGGCCACCTGTTGGCCGTAGGTGTGACCTGTGATGCTTAAGGATAGAGCCCAGGTGGATGAGCTGTTCATGACATGCAATACTCCACTTTGGCCCTATCTTGGGCTAGACGGGCGGTCGAAGAGGCAATGAATAGAAGTCAACTATTCAGGTTTCACAGAGAAGGATCTTCAAGAAAAACTGACACACACACACATACATACATACACACATATGTATGTATGTCAACTAGATATTGAAATGAAAGGAAACACTAATTAATATTATAGTTTAACTCTTAACGTCCTATACCACATCTGTTGTGGGTGTTGATTCCATGATTTCTTGAAGACAACACAGG
This sequence comes from Doryteuthis pealeii, assembly GCA_023376005.1. Taxonomy (NCBI): domain Eukaryota; kingdom Metazoa; phylum Mollusca; class Cephalopoda; order Myopsida; family Loliginidae; genus Doryteuthis; species Doryteuthis pealeii. The sequence continues at coordinate 92,242,851 of CM042151.1, forward strand.
GCATCCTTGAGTACTTCCCATCAATCTTTTTCTATAGTGGTAACATTTTCTTTGGGAAGACCATATGTTAGAAGCGCATGGTGTAATGGCTAAAGTCATGGGAAATGGACTCGTCGCCCGGAGTTCAAATCCTGGACGTGATAATTGCATTTCATTTAGCGCTAATATCCTTGGGAAAGGTATGAATCCTACTCTCCTCCAGCTACGGTTAAATAGTAGGGCAGACTGGGCTCTTTAACCGGTCTAGGAGAAGGGAAACTCTGAATGCAAACCTGCTGAACTCCGCTTAAGAAATTGACCTTGTGTCACATCCTGCTCGTGCGGAGGGGTTGGTAAATATATATGTTAGAAGTTTATTGGGACTGTAGCATGACTTAACACACCTAATGAAAGAAGGAAAAAACACACACACGTGTATATATATATATATATATATATATAATTTCTTGTAAAAAAAGAAAAGGGAAAAATGCAACTTTAGTAACAGATTTGTTATCTACATGTTTGTTTTCTGAGCATAAATCTCTGAAAATATCCATCATGTTTTGTTTGTCTTATATAGATCTTTTGTGATAGAAGGTAAGTGGCCATTCAGTTGCTTTGTTGTAGGTGTTCCTTTCAGAATTTCTTCATGACAGCACAGAACATCCTTGCATAGTTCACGTGTAGATTTTTCACTGAGTGTTTTGTTATAGTCCAAGTGGTTCAGTCATACAGTAGCACTGATATGGCTACAGCAGAGAAAGATTCTTGCTTTATCTTATCAGATTTACATATAATCAATAATCTGTCAATGGCAGTCCAAGCTTCTTCTATGCACATTATTGCCATGGGTTTCTGTAGATGAGATATTGCTACCTAGGTATGTGAACTCGTGTACTAATTTCAGAGGCTTACTATCCAATGTGGAGATGTCTTCCTCTTAGTGGTAATGTATTTTCTTTGTAGGACTCTAGTGACAATTAAAATATCTTGTAAATAATAATTGTATATTAAAAACGCCATGTCAGCATGTATGATTTTTAAAACTATTTTTGAACACTGTCCTTTTTTTCATGATTGATTCAAACTTTCAAAATAGACAAATAAAAAGGAAGCAATAAGCAAATAACATAGAGATCAAAGAGTTAATAAAGAAAATACACAGCGTTACTCAAGATATTTATTTACATAATGCAAAATACATAAAAAAAGACATTCCCACTAAGTTTCTTTATATCTAGTTCTTTAGTCTTGGACTAAGATTAAAACTCATTTGAGTATATTTAATCTTTAATGACTTCATCCTTAGTGTCTATCATGGATGAGTCAAAAGTCAACAGTATCTGATACGTATCCATTCTAAAACTTGGTACTTTAGATGTATTATGTCGGTCATAAATGCCATAATACATGAGAGTTCCTATTTCAGATCCCTACAAAGGCATAGAGTATATCAGGTACTAGAGGTATGGTATTGGCAGATATGAAGTGTAACATGTTGTATATTTCATATCTTAATTTCACTGATATAAACGATTGAATAATAAACAGATCACTGTGTCCATTTCCCATGATGAAAGGAAATAAAACATTCAAACCAAAATCAGAAATATAACTTGAATAATGCTACCTATTAATTTGTAGTTCCTGCCTTGGCCTAAATAATGGTTGCCATTAAACCAAGAGGGATGTTGTAAACCATGTTGCAGATGATGATTTACATTCAATTATGTATTAATGAAGCAAGAAGTTCAATGGGTTTATCTATTCTATGTATATTTTTGAAAAATTATCAAAATGTCAAGTTTAATAAATGAAGATTTGGAGAGAGTGAGAGAGACAGAGAGAAAGTGAAAAAGAAAGTGAGAGACAAAAGTGAGACAGAGGGGGAGACTGACAGAGAAAGTGACAGAGAGAAAGAAGGAGAGGGGAGAAATGAGAGTTGGAGTTAGAGAAAGAGTAAGACAGTGAAAGAAAGAGAGAGAGAAAAGGAGGGTGGTTGATAAAGAGAAAGAGAGAGAAAAGGATGGGGTTGGGAAGACAATAGACAAACATGTCAAATCTGGGCAGTTTTCCCAAGATGTCTTCATTTTAATATCTGTTCCTTAAAACACAGTCAAGTATGGAATCAAGTATTGGGAGGTTCATGTCAGAAAATAAATTTTTTCTCATATGTTTGTATAGAATAGAGATGTGTTTATCTAGTACAATCATATGTTTAACAAATTTGAAAAGATGGCAGATTTTAATAGATAATAAGATAGAAAGAGAAAAATTTCTTGATAGGAATAAAAGGGTTATGTATTTAATAAGCAAAAGAACCTAGTCATCAGCTTTAGATATTTTAGTGTCATATTTCAAACTATTTCTTTGTGAAATATCACTTGTGGGTACAGACGTGTCTCTTTAAATGAGGCTTCTGCAATTACTATGGATTCTCCCTTGTAGGTGTTAGCGGGTGATTCCTTAAATTGCAGTTATCTGAATATGCTGATTGATACACTTCAAAAGAAAATGTTTTCTCTCCTATGTGTTATGCATGCGTGCTATTAAATCATAATTCTGTGAAAATACTTGCCAACACACTGCACAAGAAAATTTTTTTTTCTCCTGTGTGTGTATGCATGTGTCTACTTAAATGTGAATTTGTTGAAAATGCTGATCCAGTTACTCTCCTGTATGTATACGCATGTGATTTGTTAAATTGCATTTCACAGAAAATGCTGATCCACACACATCACACGAAAATGGTTTCTCTCCTGTGTGTATACGTAAGTGTGTTTTTAAAGAAGATTTCTGTGAAAAAGCAGATTCACAAAATTCACAAGAAAAAGGTTTCTCTCCTGTGTGTACTCGCATGTGATCTGTTAAAGTGGCTTTTTGTGAAAAAGCTGTTCCACACACTTCACATGAGAAAGGCTTCTCCCCTGTGTGTATACGCATATGTGTTTTTAAAGATGATTTATCTGAAAATGCCGATTCACAAAATTCACAAGGGAATGGTTTCTCTCCTGTGTGTACTTCCATGTGTCGTGTTAAAAAGGATTTCCTTGAAAATGCTGATCCACACACTTCACATGAAAATGGTTTTTCTCCTGTATGCATACGCATGTGATTTGTTAATGTGGATTTCCTTGAAAATGCTGATCCACACACTTCACACGAAAATGGTTTCTCTCCTGTATGTATACGCATGTGTTTAATTAATACAGATTTCATTGAAAATGCGGATCCACACACTTCACAAGAAAATGGTTTCTCTCCTGTGTGTATTCGCATGTGTCTTTTTAAACATGAATTCTGTGAAAATGCTGATCCACACACTTCACACGAAAAAGGCTTCTCCCCTGTGTGTATACGCATATGTGTTTTTAGATGTGATTTATCTGAAAAAGTTGATTCACAAAATTCACAAGAAAATGGTTTCTCTCCTAAGTGTACTCGCATGTGTCGTGTTAAAAAGAATTTCCTCGAAAATGTTGATCCACACAGTTCACACGAAAATGGTTTCTCTCCTGTATGTATACGCATGTGATTTGTCAAAACAGATTTCAGTGAAAATGCTGATCCACACACTTCGCATGAAAATGGTTTCTCTCCTGTATGTATACGCATGTGTCTTGTTAAAACAGATTTCACTGAAAATGCTGATCCACATACTTCACATGAAAATGGTTTCTCTCCTGTATGTGAACGCATGTGATTTATTAAATGAGATTTTACAGAAAATGCTGATCCACAAATTTCACACGTAAAGGGTTCCTCTCCTGTATGCATACGCATGTGTTTTATTAAATGTGATTTTATTGAAAATTCTGATTCACACATTTCACATGAAAATGGTTTCTCTCCTGTATGCATACGCAGATGAATTGTCAAATTGGATTGCTTTGAAAATGCTGATCCACACACTTCACATGAAAATGGTTTCTCTCCTGTGTGTATGAGCATGTGCATTTTTAAAGAAGATTTCTGTGTAAATCCTGATTCACACACTGGACAAGAATATGGCTTCTCTCCTGTGTGTACTCGTATATGTTTTTTTAAAGAGGAATTCTCTGAAAATGCTGATCCACACACTTCACAAGAAAATGGTTTTTCTCCCGTGTGTATACGCATATGTCTTTTTAAATCTGAAGTTTGTGAAAACGATGATCCACACACTTCACATGAGAATCGTTTCTCCCCTTTGTGTATTTGCATTGGTGCTTTTAATTTAGAACTCTCTGACAATGATGAATCACATATTTGAGAAAAGCAGTGTTGTGTTTCACTGTTTGCTTGCATGTTTATTTAGAAATATTAATTTATTCCAAATGCTGATTTATAAATTTTGTAAGAATAAGGAATTTCACAATTTTGTCTTCATATATGATGATTTAAAGATGAAATCTATGAAACTGAAGATCTACACTTATTGAAAAATCATATTTTCTCAGTTGTAGATGTGGTTTTACCCGGCTGTTTTATTATCCCCGATAATTGATATCTGCAAATAAATAAGAGATAATATTTTAAAATCAAGGATACTAATGCCTTATTTACAATTATAGAATTATATTATCATTTCAATGAATTGTAACATCAAATAATTGGTATTAAGTGATAATGTTTTTCTCTCTATATATATATAACAATTTTTTTATATTAAATGAAAATGAAAGGAATTCAACCTTACTTACCATCACATTAGATAGTGAATGAAAAGTATGTATGATGAATTAAGACAAAATTTCAACAGCTTGATTCTCTACAGTCTTAGTTGAAAGTGTATAAACAGCAAAGCATTATAGATTATAACATAACCATGTAGTACAATAGTCAGATTTCTAACATTTTAATATATCAATGTTCAATAAATAAAAGAAATACAAACTCAAAGCAGAAATCTTTTTACTTAAATATTATCTATCTAAAACAAAAGAACTTGCCATTACATTAGCTCTACAGTCTTAGTTGAGGTTTAAATGTCCTCTTACATGAGAAACACATCAGGGCCAGTGATGGCAATAAAACATTCAGTTATCTGATGATCTTATAGTCACTATTTGCATTAAAGAAAGAAATTGTTCTTAACAATGCAATCAAGAACTTGCCATTACATTTGCTCTACAGCTGAGAGTTAAATGGCCTCTTGCATGACAAAGGCATCAAGGTTTTTTATGACTTTACAGTTTAGTTAAGAGTTAGTGAATGAAAGATATGTATGATGAATCAAGACAAAATTTCAACAGCTTCATTCTCAGATGTCTAACATTTTTCTATATATTTCCAATGAATGAAAGAAATACAAACTTAGAGCAGAAATCATTTTGCCTATGTTTTATTTATCTAAAACAAAAGAACTTGCCATTACATTAGTAGGGGGACCAATTTTCCGCAATCACGGACGGAACCGCGGAATCGTTAATCTTAAATGGAATCTGGGATTTTAAATGAAATTTTCAATAATAAATAAATTGATTTTTTTGTTTTCAAATTTTTGTTTTAATTCTTTCAAAACTTCACCGTCTCTCCGATTTTTTGGTTAAACGTTCTAATAAATATAACAAAGCCTAGTTATTTACTTTGAAATTGATTTTACAAATAATGTACTGTAATGTAATAGCATATTTTATTCAATTTTTTCACAAAATACTAAAAAAATGGAATTACCAAAAGTGGAAATGGAAAAAAATGAAATTGACAAAAATTTGAAACGGAAAATCAGGGGGCCCTACATTAGGTGGTGAATGAAAGGTATGTATGATGAATCAAGACAAAATTTCAATAGCTTCATTCTCAGATTTCTGACATTGTTCAATAAACTAAAACTAAAGAACTTGCCATTACATTAGCTCTAAAGTCTTAGTTGAGGGTTAAATATCCGCTTACATGAGAAATACACCAAGGCTAGTGACAGCAATAAGGCATAAAGTTATCTGATTATACTATAGTCGCTATTTGCATTAAAGAAATTTTACAATAATACAATCAAGTATTCAATTTTTTTTAATCATTTGCACTGTGATATTTCTTAAAAAGAACTATGGATATCATGGACAACAAATACTGTCTATGCTTTTCTATAAGTGCAGACAAATATCACATGATTTTTATGTTGGGGAAGGCAGTTAAAAGTCTTCATCCACCATTTTATGCATGTGTTCGAGTATATGCAGAATAGTGCACAAGAAATAATACCATTAAATTATGTTTTTCCAGGTAAATAGATTTCATCCACCTTTTAATGCATAGGTTTGAGTATATACTCAAGTAATGAATGACCTTGTGTAATGAATGATCTTTTATCTACAAAAAGGTGTTTTTATAATATGAATGGCCATACGTTTTGAAGATGCTAGCCTACAAAAATATATTGTCCATTTTAAGAATGGTCCAGAGTATCTTACAAGAAAGGCTGTCTAGGTATTAACTCCTTCGATTATATTATTTACTTACACTCAAACAAAGGTATTCTCAACATCCTCTGCAAAGAGGTACACTCAAACAAAGGTGTCCTAGATAGGACATTAAACTACATCCAGTGGTGCTCTAAAGTGTGATCCAGCCCAGCCGGGTCCAGTGGCTTCGGCCCCGGACTTTACAAGCTAACATCGTTGATCCCAGGAGGCTATCCTCCCAGGCTTGATTTAAAGGGACAGGGTTGGGTGTATTGCCCAGTGCCTAAGGCACCCCCTTTGAGAGGTATTCCGACAGGACCAGCACATTTTTGCACCCACCACCCATGGGTTGTCTCACATTAATAGGGTCTTGTACCTAACCCATACATTTAGTTCTTGCTCTTCTGAGGCACTTATTCCTTTTTTTAATTCTTAATTCATTTTGCATTAAGGAATTAAGAAATTTTCTACAATACAATCTCTTAGAAGTGATCTGTTTATCAACTCTTGATCAATCAAGCCGTGCAAGGTATATTGTGATCCAATATTCAAATCACCATTAAAAAGCTTTGGGTTTTCTGATGACATTACCATATGAACTTGTGATGGAGAACGAGAAAGGAAAAAGAGCAAGACATTGTCTTGCCTGCCGGGATCGAACTTGCGTCCTCCCGCATGCAAAAACAAATGCGTTTTGGGCACTGGATGGATGCGAGGTTCGACTGATGTGCTCGGATGTTTGGGTAAATATTTCCATATATAACAAGTGAGTCGAGCGTTGGGGAGTCAGCAGCAGCAGCAGAAGCAGTCGATGACGACGAAGCGCTTTGTGAACGACCCAGTAAAGAAATTGATTTTAGTCCAACAGAAACAAAATTAAATAGGAATTGCAATTTTGAACTGTTAAAGATTATTTCGACTACGACGACAGATTTTTCAGCTGCTAGACGAAGAGGAAGAATGTGTTGATTCGAATATCTATTTCCCCCCATATATTGTCCCCCCCCTTCTATAGAACTTTTCAGCCCACCATTGTAAATCACTTTTTACTATCGATAGTCTTCCTCCACCTTTTTATGCATGTGTTTGAGTATATACTCAAGTAATGAATTATTTTGTGTAATGAATGATTTTTATCCACAAAAATGTTGGAGAGGGCAGTTTTTATTCATCAGTTTTATCCACAAAAAATATATATGATGATATATAATATGAATGACCTTATCTTTTGACTATGCAGGCCTACAAAAATATGTTGTCCATTTTAAGAATGGTCCAGATTATCATACAAAAAAGGCTGTCCAGGTATTAACTCACTGATTAGATTTCTGCTATATTGTTTGGTTTTGAGAATTGTTCTTGTTCTTCTGGGGAATTTATTCCTTTTTTTAATTCTTAATTCATCTTAACTCTTTATAAAAGAAATATTTGCGTTAAAGAAATAAAGAGATTTTCTACAATACAATCTCTTATTAAATTAATCGAAATATTTGCATTAAAGAAATAAAGAGTTTTTCTACAATACAATCTCTTATTAAATTAATTGAAATATTTGCATTAAGGAAATAAAGAGATTTTCTACAATACAATCTCTTATTAAATTGAAATATTTACATTAAAGAAATAAAGAGATTTTCTACAATACAATCTCTTATTAAATTAATTGAAATATTTGCATTAAAGAAATAAAGAGATTTTCTACAATACAATCTCTTATTAAATTAATTAAAATATTTGCATTAAAGAAAAAAAGAAATTTTCTACAATACAATCTCTTATTAAATTAATTGAAATATTTGCATTAAAGAAAAAAAGAGTTTTTCTACAATACAATCTCTTATTAAATTAATTGAAATAGTTGCATTAAAGAAATAAAGAGATTTTCTACAATACAATCTCTAATTAAATTAATTGAAATATTTGCATTAAAGAAATAAAGAGATTTTCTACAATATGATCTCTTATTAAATTAATTGAAATATTTGCATTAAAGAAAAAAAAAGATTTTCTACAATACGATCTCTTATTAAATTAATTGAAATATTTGCATTAAAGAAAAAAAGAGTTTTTCTACAATACGATCTCTTATTAAATTAATTGAAATATTTGCATTAAAGAAAAAAAGAGTTTTTCTACAATACAATCTCTTATTAAATTAATTGAAATATTTGCATTAAAGAAAAAAAGAGATTTTCTACAATACAATCTCTTATTAAATTAATTGAAATATTTGCATTAAAGAAATAAAGAGATTTTCTACAATACAATCTCTTATTAAATTAATTGAAATATTTGCATTAAAGAAAAAAAAGATTTTCTACAATACAATCTCTTATTAAATTAATTGAAATATTTGCATTAAAGAAAAAAAGAGTTTTTCTACAATACAATCTCTTATTAAATTAATTGAAATAGTTGCATTAAAGAAAAAAAAGAGTTTTTCTACAATACAATCTCTTATTAAATTAATTGAAATATTTGCATTAAAGAAAAAAAGAGATTTTCTACAATACAATCTCTTATTAAATTAATTGAAATATTTGCATTAAAGAAAAAAGAGTTTTTCTACAATACAATCTCTTATTAAATTAATTGAAATATTTGCATTAAAGAAAAAAAAGAGTTTTCTACAATACAATCTCTTATTAAATTAATTGAAATATTTGCATTAAAGAAAAAAAGAGTTTTTCTACAATACAATCTCTTATTAAATTAATTGAAATATTTGCATTAAAGAAAAAAGAGTTTTTCTACAATACAATCTCTTATTAAATTAATTGAAATAGTTGCATTAAAGAAAAAAAGAGATTTTCTACAATACAATCTCTAATTAAATTAATTGAAATATTTGCATTAAAGAAATAAAGAGATTTTCTACAATACGATCTCTTATTAAATTAATTGAAATATTTGCATTAAAGAAAAAAAAAAAATTTTCTACAATACGATCTCTTATTAAATTAATTGAAATATTTGCATTAAAGAAAAAAAGAGATTTTCTACAATACAATCTCTTATTAAATTAATTGAAATAGTTGCATTAAAGAAAAAAAGAGATTTTCTACAATACAATCTCTAATTAAATTAATTGAAATATTTGCATTAAAGAAATAAAGAGATTTTCTACAATACGATCTCTTATTAAATTAATTGAAATATTTGCATTAAAGAAAAAAAGAGTTTTTCTACAATACAATCTCTTATTAAATTAATTGAAATATTTGCATTAAAGAAAAAAAGAGATTTTCTACAATACAATCTCTTATTAAATTGAAATATTTGCATTAAAGAAAAAAAGAGTTTTTCTACAATACAATCTCTTATTAAATTAAGTGAAATAGTTGCATTAAAGAAAAAAAGAGATTTTCTACAATACAATCTCTAATTAAATTAATTGAAATATTTGCATTAAAGAAATAAAGAGATTTTCTACAATACGATCTCTTATTAAATTAATTGAAATATTTGCATTAAAGAAAAAAAAGAAGATTTTCTACAATACAATCTCTTATTAAATTAATTGAAATATTTGCATTAAAGAAAAAAAGAGTTTTTCTACAATACAATCTCTTATTAAATTAATTGAAATAGTTGCATTAAAGAAATAAAGAGATTTTCTACAATACAATCTCTTATTAAATTCATTGAAATATTTGCATCAAAGAAATAAAGAGATTTTCTACAATACAATCTCTTATTAAATTAATTGAAATATTTGCATTAAAGAAATAAAGAGATTTTCTACAATACAATCTCTTATTAAATTAACTGAAATATTTGCCTTAAAGAGATTTTCTACAATACACTCTCTTATTAAATTACAATATTGACCAATCAAGTCCAGCAAGGTTTATTGTAATCTAATATTCAAATAACCACAAATATAGAAGCATAAAATATTCAATTTTTTGTCTATTAATCTACATATTGTATACAAATAATATTTACATAAAATATTTTTCTTTCTTTTTATAAAATGGCTAAAACACATTTTGGCAGGAATTAAATAATTTCTTAAATTTTATGAGAAATAATAATAATGTAAAAAACTATGAAAAACACTTTATTACACAATCAATGGTGATTATGATAAATAGAAAAATTTAACTTGAAAATGAAAATGAAAATTTACATTTTAGAATTAGGTGATGAAGATAATATTAAACTCAGACTTTTTTGTCAGAAATTTAAACAATTATAAAACATTAATATTCATGAAAAAGTGAAAAAAAAATCTAAAATTTGTAGAAATGACTATGTAGTGTAAAGGAGAAAGACACCCATGAGTACTCACCACCAGTAAGACCTTAAAAGAATAGGAAAATCAGCACACTAGAGAAGGGGAGATTTATTGAGAAAAGCACCTGATAATCAAATAATTCCCTGATTTTTGGTAATTTTTTATCAATCAGTAAAATATGTCTATGACGTCACAATTGTGGTCCTGTACCAGTCACGATATGAATTATTTCCATGACTAAAACATGTGTCACCGGTGAGCTGCTTTTTTGATGCGCTCTGTGCCCAAACTATGTTTCTTTGACCCACAGAATTGGGATTGATGCAACCTAGTCGGAGTGTCTTTGTGATGGGTTAAGAAATTAGTAGCAATGAGTTGACACGCCATTAACAAAAACAACAGTTTTATTCATATATAATGAATGAGTACATTTTGCACACTAGGTTGGAGAGAAGAGACACGATGAGAAGCTTTGTCTGGCATTTTGTTTTATGTGGATTAGTTCTTTATGGAATTATTCTTGGCAAGAGTCTATTTCTTCTAGTGGCAATTTTCTTATTTCAGGAATCCTGAATTCCTTGTGAGCCTGTGACAAACTTTGTTTTTGGCGATCTGGCCTCCGACTAAAAAATTTACAATTCAGAGCGAGTGTTTATAGAAAATTTGTAGCCATCCCTAAAAACAAAACTTCTATACATTTTCCTTTTTTGTTAAAAATTACTTGACGCCAACAAAAGAACTCATCATGTTATACAATTGTTTATACCTATTTATATATTAATACACTTGTCCCTAAATATTCTGTTTGTTATTATGCTGCAACACCAATGACACCGTTCAAATTGTCCGAGATGCAATGCAAAACTGTAAATACAAATTATCTGGTGTTGTTTAATTGCAGATTTCTTATTTGCCACCAAAATACATCACATGATCAGTTTAGGCTATATTGAAGGAAGAAACATATCTTGCAAAAAGAAATAATGAACATAAAGAGTTGTTACAAAGAAAAACAGTTAATTCAAAGATCAAATAATCCGATTGGAGAAAAATTACACAGTTATCTTGAAAAATAAGTAAAACAATCAGTTTTTTTTTTGCAACAGGATCAGTTTCTTTATTGATATTTTTTTAGAAGAATTCTGTATTCATGGTTCTTTTACTAAAAAGCTCTCATATTGAAACTTATAAAAATCTTCTGATATATTTATTCAGACTCTTATCTTTATGGAAAAAAAGTAAAAATCGTTTTTGTCAGTTCATTTTTTCATATTTCATAAAATAAAATAATCCCCTAATATATATTAAGGAAACAAATTATTTCAGACATATTTTTATCAAAAGGTAAGTAATTATGAAAATTTTCGTGAAAATCGAAACATGAATCGATTTTTCATAGATTTTTTTAAAAAAAGCCTCTAGTCATAACTTTTTTGGCTACATTAAATTTCAATTGATTTAATGGAGCAAAAATGTAAACATTGTTTTTTGTTCATAATTTTCATTTTTTCTGTAAGCTGAAAATTTTTTTAAAAACCATCAGGAGTTTTTTTTGTTTCTTCTTTCAAATTGACAATAACTTTCGAGATAATATTAACCTTTATGCAAGTTTCATTGTATTAATATAGGGGGGGGGGATTTCACAGGGTAAATTGGTGGTAACTATATTTCACCCACTTTTAAAAAAGAAACATTCAAAGTTATGTGTTTGTTTCACTTGTATTATTAGAATTTGTGAATTACAGAAGATATTTTGGTAATTTTGGTAGGATTTATTTTATATATAATGAAATTGCAATTTATCGTTTAAATAGTTCCTCTTGATTTTTTTTTCATGGAAATTCCATGGGTCCCACAAATTATTATTCAGTCACGGAAAATATTCGGCTGAACTTGCACAAAGGTGTCAAAATTAGGGTGACCCATAAAAAAAAAGAACCCACAAATTTTGTAATAAAACTGTTTTTAACTATGGGGTCTAGGGTTAGGGTTTAGAGTTAGAGTTAGGATTAGGGTTAAGGTTGGGATTTATGGTTAGTTTAATGGGAAAATGAATAAATAATTTGGGTTCTGTTTTTCTGGCTCACCCTGTATACCGGTGACCCAGAAAAAACAGAACCCACACATTTTGTAATAAAACTGTTAATTTTAACTATGGGAGTTTAGGGGTTGGGGTTTGGGTTTAAGGTTAGTTTAATGGAATAATAAATAATTTGGGTTCTGTTTTTTTTTTGGGGGGGGGATCCTAATTTTGACACCTTTGTGCAAATTCAGTCAAATGTTCTTAAAATCAGATAATTAGCCAATTTGGAGTGTTACAATACAAATCTGTGTTGCTGTTTATCCCAATTGTAAATAAAATATTTCTAGCCTCACAAAGCATGTGACTTAGCCGTTGGTTTCAGGAATTTAAAAAAACAAAAAAACACTTAGAAATGGTGTGTGTGATTTCATGGTACAAAAATAATATTTAAATCAATTTTTTTTTTCAAATGACTAAAACATATTAAAGTTAGAATTAAATGATTTCTAATTATCTTTTCTTTTTATAATAGGTAAATACGTGAACTTTTTCGAAAGAGTGAGGCATAAAGAAAAAACGCATCAAATTTCTACAAATGTTAATTCATTAAAATTCTCAAAATTGTTGAGCAATTAGTTAAAGAAAACATTCGAGAAAATTGAAGTTGAAAAGTTATTTAATTTATATTTTTGTAAATATTTGCAAATGTAATCAAAATGTTTTGTTCGTAAAAATGTACTTATATTTGTTGCAGCAGCCATGTTGCTGATAATACGTTTTTTTTTCTTTTTTAACAATAAGCCATCTTGCTACTGGCTGCGCTTTTCTTTTGTTGCAGCTGATATTAGCTATACAAAATGTCAAAACTGCTGCTACATTGACCTTCACCTGTGGTTCCACACAGACATATTGCTTTTACGACATTAAAAGCATCTATGTTATTTCTCATAACTCGTATTATTGATAAAATTTGAAGATTAAACGATTCGTCACACATATTTATAGTATAAATAAATTATGTATAAATTTTATACATACACACACCTAGACTGAAAAAGGAGACAAATACACTCTAATAACGGAGACTATATTTGATTTAAAATCAGTTCAAATACGTTTTAACATTAAAAATATTATTTTTTGATTTATTAGGAGAATAAATAAATACTTACCTATGTCTATCTTCTCATGTGAAAAATTTTAGAAAATCTGAGCAAAAATAACAACAATAATTTTTTCCTTCCGCCGGTGTATATGGAACATGTGTCTACCTACTATTGATCCTCGTCATTCTCTTACTTGTAGACAAGACAAAACAATATGGATCTAAAGGAACACTTAGACCATAAGTGTTGGATCCTGCATATTATTCAAATGGTAAATAAATATATGACATATTAAACTTCATAGGTTATTTAATGCCAAAACCATCCATGTAAGAGAACACTAGTAGTACTATTTAACAGATGACTGGGAGATGAGTGAGTTTATAACTTTATATGAACATTTAATTTGAACGATAATCAATGAACGGTTAAGAACCTTTTCTATATATTAGACACTAGACAAGACCAAACAGTGTGGATCTAAAGGAACACATAGATCTTAAGTGTCGGATCCTACATATTCAATTGCAAACTAAATATTCATCTGTATGCTTCATCTCCAGAAATCATTACAATGTGATTGTCTGAAACATTTATCTAATTTCAAACACAAACAATAAATGGCACTGATTGTAGTGATATTTAAAACATTTACCCAAAATAAAGGCATGAATCTACACTTCCCTGTCCTATTATCTAATTTCAAACACAAACAATAAATGGCACTGATTGTAGTGATATTTAAAAACATTTACCCAAAATAAAGGCATGAATCTACACTTCCCTGTCCTATTATCTAATTTCAAACACAAACAATAAATGGCACTGATTGTAGTGATATTTAAAAACATTTACCCAAAATAAAGGCATGAATCTACACTTCCCTGTCCTATTATCTCATTTCAAACACAAACAATAAATGGCACTGATTGTAGTGATATTTAAAAACATTTACCCAAAATAAAGGCATGAATCTACACTTCCCTGTCCTATTATCTCATTTCAAACACAAACAATACATGGCACTGATTGTAGTGATATTTAAAAACATTTACCCAAAATAAAGGCATGAATCTACACTTCCCTGTCCTATTATCTCATTTCAAACACAAGAAAGAAATGGCACTGATTGTAGTGATATTTAAAACATTTACCCAAAATAAAGGCATGAATCTACACTCCCCTGTCCTATTATCTAATTTCAAACACAAACAATAAATGGCACTGATTGTAGTGATATTTAAAAACATTTACCCAAAATAAAGGCATGAATCTACACTTCCCTGTCCTATTATCTCATTTCAAACACAAACAATAAATGGCACTGATTGTAGTGATATTTAAAACATTTACCAAAAATACAGTCAATAAAGGCATGAATCTACACTTCCCTGTACTATGCTTGATTACATTTACACGCACCATTTAATATGTAGTGATACTATTTCAGTCATATAGAGATAAGTATGTCCAATTTTATCAATTATTTTAAATTTTTTAAATTTTAAAGCAATTACCAAAAATTAGGAAATTGTCCAATTTCAATGAAATTCTATTTAAATTTATAAAATAATGTCTTTTATTAATCACTATTGTAAGTGGGGAGGGGGTCAACATTTGAACATTTGAATAAGAAAAATTAATTAAAATTAATTAATTAATTTAAAATTAAAAGCAATTAATCAATGAAATTTTATTTAAATTTAAATTGAAAATAATGTCTTTTATTAATCACTATTGTAAGGGGGGGTCAACATTTGAACAAGAAAAATTCAAGTTCCTAAAAATTCCATTTCTCAAAAGATCAAAAAAATTAAAATTTAATAGTTAATTTAAAATCACTGGAAGGTAGAATGTTGTAAACAATATTTTTCTCATGAATAAATATTTATGTAATCTATCAAAAATTGCATGATTAAAAATGCACTATTTTGCACAACATATATTGAGATTTTCATATATTCGAAAATTATAACTAATGATTGTTCTTTTTCATTTATGGAAAACTAGTGTAGTGTTAAGGAAAAATAGGTTTGTTCCCATTTTACTTCAAATACTCAAATTGCCACCATGGGGACAGCAACAACTGTTTCAGCTGATGTGTCTTTGTTACATTATTATTTTTTGTCATTTTTTTTTTTTGCTACCGAATGTAAAAGTGGTGTATGAAATTGATATGTATTTGCTTCCATACATTCTTCCTTTCTCTTTGACTTCTTTACAGTCTGAAAACAACATTTATCTCCCTTTAACTATCATATTGAACATACCTAATTTCACTGATATTTTAAAACAAGTACCTAAAATACAACCAATAAAGGCATGAATCTATACTTCCCTGTCCCATGCTTGATTATCATTCATCATCATCATCATCATGTCGCACGGACATCCATGAGTCTTTCGTCAACCTTCCCTATTACTCATGGCCCCTGGGAGGTCCTCTCTGCAGCATCCTGAGTCCTCGCATAGTTGGTCAATGTAGGTCCTTAGCGGGCGTCCTATGTTAGCATGTCCATGTGTTGGCTTCCACAGGAGAACGTCGCTTATGAGCTCATACCCGCTTCTCCAGCAGTATCCTGCATGCCTAGACCGTCTCACTCGGATGGTTTGTGAGATAGGGGGCAGGTGACCATATAGTTGCTTATTTGTGGGGTGCTGCTTCCATGACTTGTTCAGGACTGCTTGCAGCATTCTTGTGCAGGTACCATCTAGCTTATTCTCGAGGTGCTTTGTTAGGGTCCAGGTGGTGCAGCCATACAGCAGCACTGATATAACCACAGCCTGGAAGAATTGTTGCTTTAGCTTGTCAGTGAGATTGGATCTCCATATTACTGATAGTCTGTTTGTGGCTACCCATGTCTTTCCTATACATGTATTAACATTGCTTTCTGTTGATGAGATATTACTACCTAGGTAAGTGAACTGTTCTACTGGCTTAAGAGGCTTATCGTCAAGTGTGGAGATGTCTCCTTTCTTTTTGAAGCACATGAACTCTGTTTTATTGGAGTTCACATTGAGGCCGATATTCTTTGCTGCCTTCTCCAGGCTATGCAGTAGTGACTCAGCCTGTGCTGGTGTGTCTGCAAGAAGTGCAAGGTCATCAGTGTAGTCTGCATCTGTGACTGTTTGTGCAGGATATCGCCTACTTCTTGCCTTTCTTAGTGTAAAGCCTTTTTCTTTAATGGTATCTCATGATGTTTGAAGTGCATAGTCTAGGCATATTATAAATATATATGGTGCTAATGTATCTCCTTGTAGGACTCCAACGGCAATATCAAAGAAATCTGTGTCGCCATCAGGTGAGCGTACCATTGCTTTAGTGTTTTTGTAGAGCATCATTATAGCGGCAACCGTTTCTTTGGGGAGTAGTAGTATTTGTTCCATTTTCCCTCTGTGTATGGAATCAAATGCCTTGGAGAAGTCTACAAATAGCAGCATTGCCTTTAGATACTTTGCTCGAACCCCTTCTATGATCCTTCCAATGTTTAAGATCTGGAGGCTGTGGATCGATTTCTGCAGAATCCGTTTTGGGTTTTTCCTAAGGATTTTTTTCTATTTCGGGTCGGATGCGGTTAAGAAGAAGAGCATTATATATTTTAGCTGCAATAGCAGTAAGAGTTATGCTCCTGTAGTTTTTAGTGATTCTGAGGTCTCCCTTTATGGGGAATGGAAGGATGCATCCTTTCGTCCATTTGTCTATTCTATTTTGTCTATATACTGCATTGCAAAGCCTAAGCAGTATATCATTAAACTTTCCTATATTCCATACCTCAGGTGGGATTTCATCAAGCCCTGCGGCTTTTCTACCTTTTAGCTTCTTTAAGACTTCATTTAGTTCTTCTATTGTGAAATCTCCAAGTTTGATATAGTTGTCTATCTATGATCTTTTGGGTTTTATTTTCTATGATTTTAGGGGGGTTCCCCAATAGTTTCTGGAAGTGGTCTTTCCATTTCTGGAGTCTATCTTTTGGCTGGTTGCCTTTAGCTTTGATCTAGAGGTACTTTTCCTACCACTGATTTCATTTACTGTTTGCCATGCTAATCGCGACTGTCTATCCTCTACTGATTGTCTAATGTTATTTATCTGTACTTGATGTATTTTGTTTTAATTTCTCCTGGTTAGAATCAAGTTAGCTCGCCTAAACGTACCCTCTTTCCCGCACCCCACCCCCCGACATGGCTCGTTAAAAAGCTTGTCCATACTGATTCTGAGGATTCCTCCTTCCATTTCTAAGGCCTGACTGGGTAAGCCGATGTTTTTATTTGTTCATTGCTGGTGTAAAAACTAAAAAAATTAACTAAAATAAGCGAATACACTTCACTATTTAATATTAAGTATGAAAATAAGGTCAATAATCTTAAATATTAACTTTCCTATTTCAGTGAAATTTTAAACAGTATGTATTTTGTTTTAATTTAATTCGTCCTGGTTAGAATCAAGTTAGCTCGCCTAAACGTACCCTCTCCCCCCCCCCGACATGGCTCGTTAAAAGCTAGCGTTCCCCAACCAACTCCTAGACAGCATACCTCCCTCTATAATATAGACATTAGAACAAAAATAGAGGGGTGGTCTTGTCTTATAACCTAAATAGGAGGGTATATGTGGACTTTAACTAAGTTAAAACTTAAATAGGAAATAAAATTTTTTTTTTTTCTCCAAATCTCTCTATCTTGGGGCAACAGTTCAAGGTCGAGCAAATCTCATACCAGACGGTGGGTTAACACCTGAACCCACGGGAAGCAGCATGGTGGATGTGAGACACAGCGGACGAACCCTAAATGGGTCAACGGTGTACCTCACATGATGCTGGCAGATGAGTTCAAATGCGAGCCAACGGCCAGGATCAAACAGTTCAGTCAGGAAACTACTGCCATCATCTCTAAGTCCGGCATCTATTGATGAGTCAAATTAGCCACCGAATGGTATCGATGACATCGAGCCAACCTAACCTATGACAGTACACAAAAATATCAATCTGCTACAGTGCCCCAAAACAACAAACAACTCAAACTGCAAGCTTTTAGTCAACAGTGACACATATCCATTTTTAACACTAGTTTCCTTTAGTCAGCCATTTAAGAGGGCTAGCCCCAAACAGAGAAAGTCAGCTCCTAAAAGAAATACACAGAGTTACTCATATAACAGTTTAACATATTTATTTATATAATTCAAAATACATCAAAAACTCATACAACAGTTTGCTCACAGTAACAAAGTGTTCTTCATTGCATCATAATTTACCCAAATAAAGGCATGAATCTACACTTCCCTGTCCTATTATCTCATTTCAAACACAAACAATAAATGGCACTGATTGTAGTGATATTTAAAAATTTACCAAAAATACAGTCAATAAAGGCATGAATCTACACTTCCCTGTACTATGCTTGATTACATTTACACGCACCATTTAATATGTAGTGATACTATTTCGTCATATAGAGATAAGTATGTCCAATTTTATCAATTATTTTTAATTTTTAAATTTTAAAGCAATTACCAAAATTAGGAAATTGTCCAATTTCAATGAAATTCTATTTAAATTTATAAAATAATGTCTTTTATTAATCACTATTGTAAGTGGGGAGGGGGTCAACATTTGAACATTTGAATAAGAAAAATTTAAAATTAATTAATTAATTTAAAATTAAAAGCAATTAATCAATGAAATTTTATTTAATTTAAATTGAAATAATGTCTTTTATTAATCACTATTGTAAGGGGGGGTCAACATTTGAACAAGAAAAATTCAAGTTCCTAAAAATTCCATTTCTCAAAGATCAAAAAAAATTAAATTTAATAGTTAATTTAAAATCACTGGAAGGTAGAATGTTGTAACAATATTTTTTTCATGAATAATATTTATGTAATCTATAAAAATTGCATGATTAAAATGCACTATTTTGCACAACATATATTGAGATTTTCATATTTCGAAAATTATACTAATGATTGTTCTTTTTCATTTATGGAAAACTAGTGTAGTGTTAAGGAAAAATAGGTTTGTTCCCATTTTACTTCAAATACTCAAATTGCCACCATGGGGACAGCAACAACTGTTTCAGCTGTGTGTCTTTGTTACATTATTATTTTTTGTCATTTTTTTTTTTTGCTACCGAATGTAAAGTGGTGTATGAAATTGATATGTATTTGCTTCCATACATTCTTCCTTTCTCTTTGACTTCTTACAGTCTGAAAACAACATTTATCTCCCTTTAACTATCATATTGAACATACCTAATTTCACTGATATTTTAAAACAAGTACCTAAAATACAACAATAAAGGCATGAATCTATATTCTGTATGCTTGATTATCATTCATCTCATCATCATCATGTCGCACGGACATCCATGAGTCTTTCGTAACCTTCCCTATTATCCATGGCCCCTGGGAGGTCCTCTCTGCAGCATCCTGAGTCCTCGCATAGTTGGTCAATGTAGGTCCTTAGCGGGCGTCCTATGTTAGCATGTCCATGTGGTTGGCTTCCACAGGAGAACGTCGCTTATGAGCTCATACCCGCTTTTCGAAGTATCCTGCATGCCTAGACCGTCTCACTCGGATGGTTTGTGAGATAGGGGGCAGGTGAATATAGTTGTTATTTGTGGGGTGTGCTTCCATGACTTGTTCAGGACTGCTTGCAGCATTCTTGTGCAGGTACATCTAGCTTATTCTCGAGGTGTTTGTTAGGTATTATTCAGTCACGAAAATATTCGGCTGAACTTGCACAAAGGTGTCAAAATTAGGGTGACCCATAAAAAAAAAGAACCCACAAATTTTGTAATAAAACTGTTTTAACTATGGGGTCTAGGGTTAGGGTTTAGAGTTAGAGATTAGGGTTAAGGTTGGGATTTATGGTTAGTTTAATGGGAAATGAATAAATAATTTGGGTTCTGTTTTTCTGGCTCACCTGTATACCGGTGACCCAGAAAAAACAGAACCCACACATTTTGTGTAATAAAACTGTTAATTTAACTATGGGAGTTTAGGGTTGGGGTTTGGGTTTAAGGTTAGTTTAATGGAATAATAAATAATTTGGGTTCGTTTTTTTTTTGGGGGGGATCCTAATTTTGACACCTTTGTGCAAATTCAGTCAAATGTTCTTAAAATCAGATAATTAGCCAATTTGGAGTGTTACAATACAATCTGTTGCTGTTTATCCCAATTGTAATAAAATATTTCTAGCCTCACAAAGCATGTGACTTAGCCGTTGGTTTCAGGAATTTAAAAAAACAAAAAAACACTTAGAAATGGTGTGTGTGATTTCATGGTACAAAAAATATTTAAATCAATTTTTTTTTCAAATGACTAAAACATATTAAAGTTAGAATTAAATGATTTCTAATTATCTTTTCTTTTTATAATAGGTAAATACGTGAACTTTTTCGAAAGAGTGAGGCATAAAGAAAAAACGCATCAAATTTCTACAAATGTTAATTCATTAAAATTCTCAAAATTGTTGAGCAATTAGTTAAAGAAAACATTCGAGAAAATTGAAGTTGAAAAGTTATTTAATTTATATTTTTGTAAATATTTGCAAATGTAATCAAAATGTTTTGTTCGTAAAAATGTACTTATATTTGTTGCAGCAGCCATGTTGCTCCTGCTGATAATACGTTTTTTTTTCTTTTTTAACAATAAGCCATCTTGCTACTGGCTGCTCTTTTCTTTTGTTGCAGCTGATATTAGCTATACAAAATGTCAAAACTGCTGCTACATTGACCTTCACCTGTGGTTCCACACAGACATATTGCTTTTACGACATTAAAAGCATCTATGTTATTTCTCATAACTCGTATTATTGATAAAATTTGAAGATTAAACGATTCGTCACACATATTATAGTAAAATAAATTATGTATAAAATTTTATACATACACACACCTAGACTGAAAAAGGAGACAAATACACTTTAATAACGGAGACTATATTTGATTTAAAATCAGTTCAAATACGTTTTAACATTAAAAATATTATTTTTTGATTTATTAGGAGAATAATAAATACTTACCTATGTCTATCTTCTCATGTGAAAAATTTTAGAAAATCTGAGCAAAAATACAACAATAATTTTTCCTTCCGCCGGTGTATATGGAACATGTGTCTACCCTATTATTGATCCTCGTCATTCTCTTACTTGTAGACAGACAAAACAATATGGATCTAAAGGAACACTTAGACCATAAGTGTTGGATCCTGCATATTATTCAAATGGTAAATAAATATATGACATATTAAACTTCATAGGTTATTTAATGCCAAAAACCATCCATGGAAGAACACTAGTAGTACTATTTAACAGATGACTGGGAGATGAGTGAGTTTATAACTTTATATGAACATTTAATTTGAACAATCAATGAACGGTTAAGAAACCTTTTCTATATATTAGACACTAGACAAGACCAAACAGTGTGGATCTAAAGGAACACATAGATCTTAAGTGTCGGATCCTACATATTCAATTGCAAACTAAATATTCATCTGTATGCTTCATCTCCAGAAATCATTACAATGTGATTGTCTGAAACATTTATCCATTTCAAACACAAACAATAAATGGCACTGATTGTAGTGATATTTAAAAACATTTACCCAAAATAAAGGCATGAATCTACACTTCCCTGTCCTATTATCTAATTTCAAACACAAACAATAAATGGCACTGATTGTAGTGATATTTAAAAACATTTACCCAAAATAAAGGCATGAATCTACACTTCCCTGTCCTATTATCTCATTTCAAACACAAACAATAAATGGCACTGATTGTAGTGATATTTAAAAACATTTACCCAAAATAAAGGCATGAATCTACACTTCCCTGTCCTATTATCTAATTTCAAACACAAACAATAAATGGCACTGATTGTAGTGATATTTAAAAACATTTACCCAAAATAAAGGCATGAATCTACACTTCCCTGTCCTATTATCTCATTTCAAACACAAACAATAAATGGCACTGATTGTAGTGATATTAAAAACATTTACCCAAAATAAAGGCATGAATCTACACTTCCCTGTCCTATTATCTAATTTCAAACACAAACAATAAATGGCACTGATTGTAGTGATATTTAAAAACATTTACCCAAAATAAAGGCATGAATCTACACTTCCCTGTCCTATTATCTAATTTCAAACACAAACAATAAATGGCACTGATTGTAGTGATATTTAAAAACATTTACCCAAAATAAAGGCATGAATCTACACTTCCCTGTCCTATTATCTCATTTCAAACACAAACAATAAATGGCACTGATTGTAGTGATATTTAAAAACATTTACCCAAAATAAAGGCATGAATCTACACTTCCCTGTCCTATTATCTCATTTCAAACACAAACAATAAATGGCACTGATTGTAGTGATATTTAAAAACATTTACCCAAAAAAAGGCATGAATCTACACTTCCCTGTCCTATTATCTAATTTCAAACACAAACAATAAATGGCACTGATTGTAGTGATATTTAAAAACATTTACCCAAAATAAAGGCATGAATCTACACTTCCCTGTCCTATTATCTAATTTCAAACACAAACAATAAATGGCACTGATTGTAGTGATATTTAAAAACATTTACCCAAAATAAAGGCATGAATCTACACTTCCCTGTCCTATTATCTAATTTCAAACACAAACAATAAATGGCACTGATTGTAGTGATATTTAAAAACATTTACCCAAAATAAAGGCATGAATCTACACTTCCCTGTCCTATTATCTAATTTCAAACACAAACAATAAATGGCACTGATTGTAGTGATATTTAAAAACATTTACCCAAAATAAAGGCATGAATCTACACTTCCCTGTCCTATTATCTAATTTCAAACACAAACAATAAATGGCACTGATTGTAGTGATATTTAAAAACATTTACCCAAAATAAAGGCATGAATCTACACTTCCCTGTCCTATTATCTCATTTCAAACACAAACAATAAATGGCACTGATTGTAGTGATATTTAAAAACATTTACCCAAAATAAAGGCATGAATCTACACTTCCCTGTCCTATTATCTCATTTCAAACACAAACAATAAATGGCACTGATTGTAGTGATATTTAAAAACATTTACCCAAAATAAAGGCATGAATCTACACTTCCCTGTCCTATTATCTCATTTCAAACACAAACAATAAATGGCACTGATTGTAGTGATATTTAAAAACATTTACCCAAAATAAAGGCATGAATCTACACTTCCCTGTCCTATTATCTCATTTCAAACACAAACAATAAATGGCACTGATTGTAGTGATATTTAAAAACATTTACCCAAAATAAAGGCATGAATCTACACTTCCCTGTCCTATTATCTCATTTCAAACACAAACAATAAATGGCACTGATTGTAGTGATATTTAAAAACATTTACCCAAAATAAAGGCATGAATCTACACTTCCCTGTCCTATTATCATTTCAAACACAAACAATAAATGGCACTGATTGTAGTGATATTTAAAAACATTTACCCAAAATAAAGGCATGAATCTACACTTCCCTGTCCTATTATCTCATTTCAAACACAAACAATAAATGGCACTGATTGTAGTGATATTTAAAAACATTTACCCAAAATAAAGGCATGAATCTACACTTCCCTGTCCTATTATCTAATTTCAAACACAAACAATAAATGGCACTGATTGTAGTGATATTTAAAAACATTTACCCAAAATAAAGGCATGAATCTACACTTCCCTGTCCTATTATCTCATTTCAAACACAAACAATAAATGGCACTGATTGTAGTGATATTTAAAAACATTTACCCAAAATAAAGGCATGAATCTACACTTCCCTGTCCTATTATCTCATTTCAAACACAAACAATAAATGGCACTGATTGTAGTGATATTTAAAAACATTTACCCAAAATAAAGGCATGAATCTACACTTCCCTGTCCTATTATCTAATTTCAAACACAAACAATAAATGGCACTGATTGTAGTGATATTTAAAAACATTTACCCAAAATAAAGGCATGAATCTACACTTCCCTGTCCTATTATCTAATTTCAAACACAAACAATAAATGGCACTGATTGTAGTGATATTTAAAAACATTTACCCAAAATAAAGGCATGAATCTACACTTCCCTGTCCTATTATCTAATTTCAAACACAAACAATAAATGGCACTGATTGTAGTGATATTTAAAAACATTTACCCAAAATAAAGGCATGAATCTACACTTCCCTGTCCTATTATCTAATTTCAAACACAAACAATAAATGGCACTGATTGTAGTGATATTTAAAAACATTTACCCAAAATAAAGGCATGAATCTACACTTCCCTGTCCTATTATCTCATTTCAAACACAAACAATAAATGGCACTGATTGTAGTGATATTTAAAAACATTTACCCAAAATAAAGGCATGAATCTACACTTCCCTGTCCTATTATCATTTCAAACACAAACAATAAATGGCACTGATTGTAGTGATATTTAAAAACATTTACCCAAAATAAAGGCATGAATCTACACTTCCTGTCCTATTATCTCATTTCAAACACAAACAATAAATGGCACTGATTGTAGTGATATTTAAAAACATTTACCCAAAATAAAGGCATGAATCTACACTTCCCTGTCCTATTATCTCATTTCAAACACAAACAATAAATGGCACTGATTGTAGTGATATTTAAAAACATTTACCCAAAATAAAGGCATGAATCTACACTTCCCTGTCCTATTATCTAATTTCAAACACAAACAATAAATGGCACTGATTGTAGTGATATTAAAAACATTTACCCAAAATAAAGGCATGAATCTACACTTCCCTGTCCTATTATCTCATTTCAAACACAAAAATAAATGGCACTGATTGTAGTGATATTTTAAAACATTTACCCAAAATAAAGGCATGAATCTACACTTCCCTGTCCTATTATCTCATTTCAAACACAAACAATAAATGGCACTGATTGTAGTGATATTTAAAAACATTTACCCAAAATAAAGGCATGAATCTACACTTCCCTGTCCTATTATCTCATTTCAAACACAAACAATAAATGGCACTGATTGTAGATATTTAAAACATTTACCAAAAAATACAGTCAATAAAGGCATGAATCTACACTTCCCTGTACTATGCTTGATTACATTTACACGCACCATTTAATATGTAGTGATACTATTTCAGTCATATAGAGATAAGTATGTCCAATTTTATCAATTATTTTAAATTTTTTAAATTTTAAAGCAATTACCAAAAATTAGGAAATTGTCCAATTTCAATGAAATTCTATTTAAATTTATAAAATAATGTCTTTTATTAATCACTATTGTAAGTGGGGAGGGGGTCAACATTTGAACATTTGAATAAGAAAAATTAATTAAAATTAATTAATTAATTTAAAATTAAAAGCAATTAATCAATGAAATTTTATTTAAATTTAAATTGAAAATAATGTCTTTATTAATCACTATTGTAAGGGGGGGTCAACATTTGAACAAGAAAAATTCAAGTTCCTAAAAATTCCATTTCTCAAAAAGATCAAAAAAATTAAAATTTAATAGTTAATTTAAAATCACTGGAAGGTAGAATGTTGTAAACAATATTTTCTCATGAATAAATATTTATGTAATCTATCAAAATTGCATGATTAAAAATGCACTATTTTGCACAACATATATTGAGATTTTCATATATTCGAAAATTATAACTAATGATTGTTCTTTTTCATTTATGGAAAACTAGTGTAGTGTTAAGGAAAAATAGGTTTGTTCCCATTTTACTTCAAATACTCAATTGCCACCATGGGGACAGCAACAACTGTTTCAGCTGATGTGTCTTTGTTACATTATTATTTTTTGTCATTTTTTTTTTTGCTACCGAATGTAAAAGTGGTGTATGAAATTGATATGTATTTGCTTCCATACATTCTTCCTTTCTCTTTGACTTCTTTACAGTCTGAAAACAACATTTATCTCCCTTTAACTATCATATTGAACATACCTAATTTCACTGATATTTTAAAACAAGTACCTAAAATACAACCAATAAAGGCATGAATCTATACTTCCCTGTCCATGCTTGATTATCATTCATCTCATCATCATCATCATGTCGCACGGACATCCATGAGTCTTTCGTCAACCTTCCCTATTACTCATGGCCCCTGGGAGGTCCTCTCTGCAGCATCCTGAGTCCTCGCATAGTTGGTCAATGTAGGTCCTTAGCGGGCGTCCTATGTTAGCATGTCCATGTGTTGGCTTCCACAGGAGAACGTCGCTTATGAGCTCATACCCGCTTCTCCAGCAGTGTCCTGCATGCCTAGACCGTCTCACTCGGATGGTTTGTGAGATAGGGGGCAGGTGACCATATAGTTGCTTATTTGTGGGGTGCTGCTTCCATGACTTGTTCAGGACTGCTTGCAGCATTCTTGTGCAGGTACCATCTAGCTTATTCTCGAGGTGCTTTGTTAGGGTCCAGGTGGTGCAGCCATACAGCAGCACTGATATAAACCACAGCCTGGAAGAATTTTGCTTTAGCTTGTCAGTAGAATCGGATCTCCATATTACTGATAGTCTGTTTTGGCTACCCATGTCTTCCTATACATGTATTAACATTGCTTTCTGTTGATGAGATATTACTACCTAGGTAAGTGAACTGTTCTACTGGCTTAAGAGCTTATCGTCAAGTGTGGAGATGTCTCCTTTCTTTTTGAAGCACATGAACTCTTTATTGGAGTTCACATTGAGGCCGATATTCTTTGCTGCCTTCTCCAGGCTATGCAGTAGTGACTCAGCCTGTGCTGGTGTGTCTGCAAGAAGTGCAAGGTCATCAGTGTAGTCTGCATCTGTGACTGTTTGTGCAGGATATCGCCTACTTCTTGCCTTTCTTAGTGTAAAGCCTTTTTCTTTAATGGTATCTAATGATGTTTGAAGTGCATAGTCTAGGCATATTATAAATATATATGGTGCTAATGTATCTCCTTGTAGGACTCCAACGGCAATATCAAAGAAATCTGTGTCGCCATCAGGTGAGCGTACCATTGCTTTAGTGTTTTTGTAGAGCATCATTATAGCGGCAACCGTTTCTTTGGGGAGTAGTAGTATTTGTTCCATTTTCCCTCTGTGTATGGAATCAAATGCCTTGGAGAAGTCTACAAATAGCAGCATTGCCTTTAGATACTTTGCTCGAACCCCTTCTATGATCCTTCCAATGTTTAAGATCTGGGAGGCTGTGGATCGATTTCTGCAGAATCCGTTTTGGGTTTTTCCTAAGGATTTTTTCTATTTCGGGTCGGATGCGGTTAAGAAGAAGAGCATTATATATTTTAGCTGCAATAGCAGTAAGAGTTATGCTCCTGTAGTTTTTAGTGATTCTGAGGTCTCCCTTTATGGGGAATGGAAGGATGCATCCTTTCGTCCATTTGTCTATTCTATTTTGTCTATATACTGCATTGCAAAGCCTAAGCAGTATATCATTAAACTTTCCTATATTCCATACCTCAGGTGGGATTTCATCAAGCCCTGCGGCTTTTCTACCTTTTAGCTTCTTTAAGACTTCATTTAGTTCTTCTATTGTGAAATCTCCAAGTTTGATATCTAGTTGTCTATCTATGATCTTTTGGGTTTTATTTTCTATGATTTTAGGGGGGTTCCCCAATAGTTTCTGGAAGTGGTCTTTCCATTTCTGGAGTCTATCTTTTTGGCTGGTTGCCTTTAGCTTTGATCTAGAGGTACTTTTCCTACCACTGATTTCATTTACTGTTTGCCATGCTAATCGCGACTGTCTATCCTCTACTGATTGTCTAATGTTATTTATCTGTACTTGATGTATTTTGTTTTAATTTCTCCTGGTTAGAATCAAGTTAGCTCGCCTAAACGTACCCTCTTTCCCCGCACCCCACCCCCCGACATGGCTCGTTAAAAGCTAGTGTCCATACTGATTCTGAGGATTCCTCCTTCCATTTCTAAGGCCTGACTGGGTAAGCCGATGTTTTTATTTGTTCATTGCTGGTGTAAAAACTTAAAAAATTAACCTAAAATAAGCGAATACACTTCACTATTTAATATTAATGTATGAAAATAAGGTCAATAATCTTAAATATTAACTTTCCTATTTCAGTGAAATTTTAAACAGTATGTATTTTGTTTTAATTTAATTCGTCCTGGTTAGAATCAAGTTAGCTCGCCTAAACGTACCCTCTCCCCCCCCCTGACATGGCTCGTTAAAAGCTAGCGTTCCCCAACCAACTCCTAGACAGCATACCTCCCTCTATAATATAGACATTAGAACAAAAATAGAGGGGGTGGTCTTGTCTTATAACCTAAATAGGAGGGTATATGTGGACTTTAACTAAGTTAAAACTTAAATAGGAAATAAAATTTTTTTTTTTCTCCAAATCTCTCTATCTTGGGCAACAGTTCAAGGTCGAGCAAATCTCATACCAGACGGTGGGTTAACACCTGAAACCACGGGAAGCAGCATGGTGGATGTGAGACACAGCGGACGAACCCTAAATGGGTCAACGGTGTACCTCACATGATGCTGGGCAGATGAGTTCAAATGCGAGCCAACGGCCAGGATCAAACAGTTCAGTCAGGAAACTACTGCTCATCATCTCTAAGTCCGGCATCTATTGATGAGTCAAATTAGCCACCGAATGGTATCGATGACATCGAGCCAACCTAACCTATGACAGTACACAAAAATATCAATCTGCTACAGTGCCCCAACAACAACAAACACACTCAAACTGCAAGCTTTTAGTCAACAGTGACACATATCCATTTTAACACTAGTTTCCTTTAGTCAGCCATTTAAGAGGGCTAGCCCCCAAACAGAGAAAGTCAGCTCCTAAAAGAAATATACAGAGTTACTCATATAACAGTTTAACATATTTATTTATATAATTCAAAATACATCAAAAACATCATACAACAGTTTGCTCACAGTAACAAAGTGTTCTTCATTGCATCATAATATTTTTCTATCTGGTCCTTTAGCGTTGGTTGGACTAAGATTAAAACTTATTTGAGTACATTTTCTCTTTAATGGCTTCATTCTCAGTGGCTATCATGGATGAGTCAAGAGCTTTTTGTCAACAGTATCTGATACATATCCATTCTAAAACTCGGTTTCTTAAGTCAGCCATTTACGAGGGCTAATCTGAGGGTCATGTTTGCCCTAACATTATATTGGTATATATACTGATCCACACATTTAACCCCCCCAATTTTTTTTCCTGTGTGTATAAGCACATGTATAGTCAAAGAAGATGTCTCTGCAAATACGGATTCACACACTTAACAAGAAAATGGTTTCTCTCCTGTGTGTATATGCATGTGAGTCTTTAAAGATGATTTATCTAATTTTTTTTTAAACACATTTTTTTCTATTTAAATCATAGATGGGACCCTAACAGGTACTACCACTCCAGGTCAGAGTGAACCGGAGAGTAATTAGGATCAAAGGGTACTTTTGTTTTTTGTTTTGTACTTTTTGGTTTATAATCATTTGCACACATCAGTGGTGTGACCTATCCATTCAACATAAATGTAAAACAGCACCAACTTTAATTTTTATTTATCCTTAAGTTACAACAATCAGCAATTGCAATGACATGGATAATGATGACAACATATTAACTGATAAACAAATAAAAAGAATGTTTGAAAGTGATGACAGTGAAGAAGAATTTTTAGGATTCAGTCCTAATAAAGTTAAATAACTATGCTTATGCCTAAATGACTAAACATTTTTTCTAAAGTTTTCTATATTGTTTGTAACTGTTGAGTAGATAATTATTGATTTTTTTTTTATTATTGAGTTGGCTGATTAACAAAATTCACTCCCTTGTGTGTACTCGCATGTGTTGTGTTAAAATGGATTTCCTTGAAAATTCGGATGCACACACATCACACGAAAATGGTTTCTCTCCTGTATGTATGCGCATGTGATTTATTAAAATGGATTTCCTTGAAAATGCTGATCCACACACTTCACACGAAAATTGTTTCTCGCCTGTATGTATACGCATGTGATTTATTAAATGGGATTTCATTGAAAATGCTGTTCCACATACTTCACACGAAAATGGTTTCTCTCCTGTGTGTATACGTAAGTGTGCTTTTAAACATGATTTCTGTGAAAAAGCTGATTCACAAAATTCACAAGAAAATGGTTTCTCTCCTGTGTGTACTCGTATGTGACTTGTTAAAGATGATTTCACTGAAAATGCTGATCCACACACTTCACAAGAAAATGGTTTCTCTCCTGTGTGTACTCGCATATGTTTTGTTAAAGAAGAATTTTCTGAAAATGCTGATCCACACACTTCACAAGGAAATGGTTTCTCTCCTGTGTGTACTCGGATATGTTTTTTTAGAGCAGAATTTTCTGAAAAAGCTGATCCACATACTTCACATGAAAATGGTTTCTTTCCTGTATGTATGCGCATGTGATTTGTTAAAATGGATTTCCTTGAAAATGCTGATCCACACACTTCACATGAAAATTGTTTCTCGCCTGTATGTATACGCATGTGATTTATTAAATGGGATTTCATTGAAAATGCTGTTCCACATACTTCACACGAAAATGGTCTCTCTCCTGTGTGTATACGTAAGTGTGCTTTTAATCGTGATTTCTGTGTAAAAGCTGATTCACAAAATTTACAAGAAAATGGTTTCTCTCCCGTGTGTACTCGTATGTGACTTGTTAAAGACGATTTCCTGGAAAATGCTGATCCACACACTTCACAAGAAAATGGTTTCTCTCCTGTGTGTACTCGCATATGTTTTGTTAAAGAAGAATTTTCTGAAAATTCTGATCCACACACTTCACATGGAAATGCTTTCTCTCCTATGTGTGTACACATGTGTTTTTTTAAAGAAGATTTATCTGAAAATGTAAATTCACAAACTTCACAAGAAAATGGTTTATTGTCTGTCTGTGTACAAATGTGATGTTTTAAATTCGAATTTACTGAAAATGAAAACGGTTTCAATCCCGTGTGTGTCTTGTATTATTGGACTTCCTTGAAAATGCTGATCCACACACTTCACATGAAATGGTATCTCTCCCGTGTGTACTCGCACGTTTTATTATTTTCAATATTTGATCACTGCAAATAAACAAGGGATGATATTAAAAAAAGGAATCATAATGATGATTTATTTGCAATTATAGAATTATATTATTTGTTATTTCAATTAATTGTAACATCAGATAATTGATATTAAGTCATAACATTTTTCTATATCAATTTTTAATAAATTAAAATGATACAAACTCAGCACATAGTTTTATTCATCTGAAACAAAAGAAATTGCTATTACATTAGCTGGTGAATGAAAGGTATGATGAAACAAGACAAACTTTCAACAGCTTGATTCTCAACAGCCTTAGTTGAGAGTTAAATGGCCTGTTTCCTGAGAAAGGCATGTAAGTATTATATTTATAATAGTGTGATAGATTTTTCCTATTGTATATTTTTGGACAAATACACAAATACAAAAAATAGATTTTATTTATATAATATATATATATATATATATATAATCTATTTTTTGCAGGCGCGTGGGCTAGTGGTTAGAGTCGTGGAAAATGGACTCGTCTGTTCGAGTTCAATTCCTAGATGAATCTGTTGGCATTTCGCTCACGACCCGTGTCCTTTTTGCTTCTTCTTCAAAGTATCTTTTCTTAAAATCTTGAGAACTTTTCCCGAAAGGACATTCCCGCCCCAAAGTCAATCTTTTTGTTGAATAGAATTCCTCATAGGAAGAAAAGAAAGAAATAAGTTAGTTCGGACATAGCAGCCTGAAGCTATTGAA
This sequence comes from Doryteuthis pealeii, assembly GCA_023376005.1. Classification (NCBI taxonomy): domain Eukaryota; kingdom Metazoa; phylum Mollusca; class Cephalopoda; order Myopsida; family Loliginidae; genus Doryteuthis; species Doryteuthis pealeii. The sequence continues at coordinate 92,275,414 of CM042151.1, forward strand.
AAAAGGGCTTTTGGGCCCAGGAGGCCAAATAGACCCTGTCTGCTCTTCACAGAAACCAAACATAAAGGAGATTATAAAAGATCAGCTATGCTCTCGGTGCCCTGCAGGGACATCACAAGTGACTAATCGCAGGGTGTCTGAAATTCACTGTGGGGAGTGAATTGTGGCTATTTCAGTGAACTTTCCAAAATATAATTGAGTCCCCACCTCTACTTCTACATTTAATACTGAAGAATTTGCATAAAGAAATGAATATATTTTCTACAACAACACAATTTCTTATTAGAATAATTGAAATGTTGACCAATCAAATCTCAGCTACAGATAGTCGGGGCATTGTCTGTCAGTATCTCAATGAGGGCAGGGGAAATGCATTTACAAAAGACAGATTTTAGTTGCCGTATAACAGACAATGCATCCCAGTGCACCACACTGTAAAACATATTGGGTGGAAATCTGTCAAATGATTGTTGTAGTTAGTTACATACAAACCCAGTCGTCATCAGTTCCTTTTCACCTTAATTTACCCTTCTTCTACCGGATTGAGGCAGAGTCCACCATACAGCACTCCTCCAAGTCTCGTATGGCCAACCTAACCATCAACATAGTGATTGCAGGATACACTCTCCATATGAAGTAAGTTGTGCAGGACGTCTGTTCTTTTTATGCATGTCACGGATCTGTTTGCTGGTTAAGTGGTGCACGCCAGTGGTTCTGACCCTTGCTTCAGCCTTATTAACCCATCTCTTTGGTACTCGACTTAACTTATCAGCTAGATTCCTCTCTGACAGGGTCAGTTTGATATTGACTACCAGACTGTACTCCTCAATTAGCTTCTGGAGTGTCATCAATCATCTGTGCAAGAGCATTTCACTTGCGGCTTTTGTCCTCACTCAAGTTTTGCCTGTCAGATTGTTTGTCAGCCAGGGGCACATGCACAACGAATCAGTGTACAGGTGCACCCCCTTAGCTCGCCACTGTAATGCGAGATTAACACCTTTCAGCGTGGCATCCATTTCTGCCAGTATGCTGAGCATCGTCCGTCACTCGAAGCCAGCATGTATCTTCCAGAATAGTACTACGTTGTACAGATAACAATAAAAAAAAGTCTGAATAATCCAAATAATACATATTATCAACCCTCATTTCAAAAATGCAGAGAAACAATATTGTGTTTTATATTAAATAAATCAATAAAAATTGATTTAAAATTCATATTTTTAGATTATTAAAATAATCATTTATTAAATAAGTTTAGTTTACTAGCTTGATTTAAAAATGAAAAGAGAAATTTTAGTTTATGGTTTACCGCCACTTTTTTTAACAGAACAAACATTGATGTATAATCATTTCACTGATAATTTAAAAGGAAATTATATTTCATATACAACAGAATTATTCAAAAATCTATAAAAAACTATTTAGTTATTTGTTATTAAATTGAATTATCAGATTTTTGGTATTTATTTTCTTCCCAAAATATTTCATTTTATTTTATTTATTTATTTATTTATTCTATTTGCACCTTCAGTCTTTTTATTTATATAGAAAGCAATTTCAATTATATCGATATCTTGTGCCCCAAAAGTTGGGGTTCAAAATTAAGTGACAAGATAAAATAACTGATACCTTATAAAAGTCATTCACAACACTAAAACAATTATTAAAATCGGTTAAATTCTTGATATTTGGTAAAAAATTTTTCAATCAGGCGTAGTGATTTGGTACTGTAAAATACGATCATGACGTAAAATTGTTTGTACTTATAATCACGGAAAATGTTCTTAAAATCAGAAAATTAGTTGAAATCATGTAAATTTCTGGTTCTACGAATATTTTTTAAATTTATTTACGAAAACAAAATTTCTTTATTTACCTTTCCTTTACGAAGAAAACATAGTTTATTTTATTTATATTCATTTGAAAATGTTAAATTTATTTTTTAAATACGTCATCTTGAAACAGCGTTTTTTTGGCCATCAACGATCGTAACTGACAGAAAAATCGTTTTAAATGTATTAGACATAAATTATATGTGTAATATTATTTTTTATTTTTTTTTACTGATGATCACCATGTTACTACTTTTCGACTTAGACAAAAATTTGACCTTAAATAATCGAATTAATTAATTTTAATTCGTTTTTAAAATGAATAGCAGCCGAATTTTTGGATATACCTATCATACGTTAATATTAAGGAAAATAATTGATGTAAAACCGGTTCAAATATGTTTTGAAATTAAAAATATTAATTTTGTCGGTTTATTAGGAGAACAAACAAACAAACACTTACCTATGTCTACCTTCTCATGTGAAAGATTTCATAAAATCTGAGCAACAATAATGAAAATAATTTTTTTCGCTTTGTACTTCCGCCGGTGCATAGGGAATATGTGTCTACCTATTATTGATCCACGTCATCCCCTTGATCTCCAGTAAACATCACATTGTGATTGTCTGAAATAGGTTTACCCGGTAAACCTATTTCAGACAATCACAATGTGATGTTTACCGGAGATCAAGCAGACAGCTGAAATATATACAGTATCCAATACTTATAGTCTATGTGTTCCTTTAAATCCACATTGTTTGGTCTTGTCTATATAAGGGGATGACGTGGATCAATAATAGGTAAACTTTACCCAAAAAAACGGCCGCTAAAGTCAGCTAATTTTTTTTTATAAAACGAATCAAAATTAATTAAATCGATCATTTAAGGTCAAATTTTATCTAAATCGATAAGTAGTAACATCAACAACAAAAAACAAAATAATATTACACATTTGATTCATTTTTAATACATTTAAAACGATTTTTTCGGTCAATTTCGATCGCGTTCGGCCATAAACGCTCTTTATAAATGGCGTGTTTGTTTACAAAATTCATGTAACATTAGCGATTTTTAAAATTTACCAAAAATCAGGGAAATATCCGATCTTATTGAAATTTTTAGTATATATTTATTAATTAATGAATTTTATAATGCATGAATTATTTTATTTCAAAACTTTAAGTATTTTTGCTATGAAAAATTAATATATAAAATTCATTTAAACTATGAAAATCCTGATGTTAAGTTTAAAATATTATATTTTTAGATTCTAGAAATAAATATCTATTTAATGCAAACCTTATTTTAGGAGCATAAAGTAATAAGTTTCGAAGAAAAACTCTATTGAAAATTTACCCCCCCATCCCCTTTTTAAGCATAAAAAATATCGATGTATAATTCTTTAAAAAAAAAAAATCCCTAAAAAATCATTTTTAATTTTTTTATATTTTATTTTCAGATTTTCGGCACTTATTTTCTCATAGAAACCCCCCCACTTTTTTTTTTGTATTTACAATTTCGGTCTTTTATCGTTTTATTTCTTCTTTAATAAGTACCAAAAGGGGTGGGGGGTCAAAATTAAGTGACCTGAAAAGAATCAAAGTTTTGAAATGAAATAATGCATTATAAAGTTCATTCATTGATAAATCAACACTGAAAATTTCATTAAAATCCGATAATTCTCGGATTTTTGGTAAATTATTTTCTGTACAGCCCCCCCCCCCTGTACAGAAAATAATTCATTTTGTCAAAAACGGATTTTGGGTCAATTTTGGGTATACCTAATCTGAAACATTTCGAACACAAATGGCACTGATTGTACTGATATTTAAAAGCAATTACGAAAAATACAATCAATAAAGGCATGAATCTACACTTCCCTGTCCTATCCTCAATTATCATTTACATGCACCATTTACTATGTAGTGATACTGTGGCGAGGCCGGAAGTTATCGCTTCGACAGACAAAGATCGAATGACAAAAATAGGTAGTTTGCGCATGTGGACTGCGCACCTTAGTAAAAATAAAATTTAAAATAAGATTCGTAAAATTCAACCAATCAGAGGCGTTCCTGCCTAATAAGAAAATTTATCAAATAGACACCTTTTGGAGCCTATGCTGGACTATAAAAAAGCCAGCCTTTCGGATCCTAACCAGAAAGATCTCACTTGCCTAAGGGAATTCACGTCACCCTTTTTATTGAATATTGACATCAAACTGCCCTACCTATCACCATAATCAAGACCAGCTAGATACTAGGCCAGATGGATCGAGTCTGACGTCACTGCGATATCATCATATCTAGTCCCAATTTTGTTTCACCCAAACCGAGGCTACACGAGGCCACCTCGGACACACGTGTCTAACAAATAATAGTCAAATAGTCAACGACTTTTTCTTGTAATTATTCAGTCAATTAATTTTATTTTATTTTAATTTATAAACAAAAATGCCTTTTAAGTGTGTTGTGCCTTTTTGTAATGGAAACTAAATGAAATGGACCAAAAGTTAGTGTTTTTTCTTTCCCTTATGATAAAATTTTGGATTTACGCTATCAGACGAGAACATTTTTTACCTACAAAGAATTCCAAAGTGAGTAATTTTTTGTATTTTTGTATTAATATTTTTATTAAAACTAAATAAATTTAATTTAAACTTCAATAATTGAAGTATTTTAAAGTCTTTGTAATTCACAAAATCAAGTTTAAGACATTAAAAGCTCTGTCTTAAGTTAACAATTTTTTTCACATAAGAGCGTAAAGTAAAAAGTTTTGTAAAAACTCATATTTTAGAAATAAACTCTAAAGAAATTCTCGATATTAATTCATTAAATTCGTAAAGGGATATTTTTATAAACATAAAGAAATAATTCTGATAATCCTAACAATATTTTTGAATAGTTTTATTCATAAGTAAAAGAGTCTATTAAATTAAATTGACTATTTTGGTTAGTCTTAAATGCGAGAAAGTAAATATTTGTCTAATGTCTAATAATCCCACAATTACTTTGATATAAATTTATTCAAATAAAAAAGGGATATTATTATTATTATTGATATTATTATTATTATCGTTATCATTATTATTATTGAACTAAAGTTGGAAAATACTTGACTTTTTTTTTTGGTAAGTAATTGTTTTATTTCATCAATAAAAATCTTTCTTTTTTTTATTTATTTACTTTATCTTTTTTTTCCTACTTGGCTTTTTTTTTGGGGGGGGGTAAGTCAGGTTAGTTAATTTCATTTATTTAACGAATCTTGAAATATTGAGGACAATTTGCAAATTTGGCCTTTGTTATCATTATTTACTCCTTTTGAGTTTTCACATCAGTGTTAGCTGATGGTCTTTCACTGGAGTCTGAGTGACAGCAAGTCTCCTCAGGTCTCCAGGACTCTTCTGAGTATTCTGGCAGATTGCAGCAGTACAGTGTTCTGGATGGTATCAATCATTATAATTATTGCTATCATTATTATTATTAGTTTTTCACACCAGCTGATGGTATTTCCCTGAAGTTATTATTGTTATCATTGTTATTTAAATTATTATTATCATAAAAATACTGATAATAATAATAATAATAATAATAATAATAATAATAATAGTAATAATAATGATTCTAATAATGAAGGTTTGGAAAGTTTGGAAATCAGAGGAAGTATTGAAACCATTCAGAACACTGAACTGCTGCAATCTGCCAGAATACTCAGAAGAGTCCTGGAGACCTGAGGAGACTTGCTGTCACTCAGACTCCAGTGAAAGACCATCAGCTAATGCTGATGTGAAAACTCAAAAGGAGTAAAAAATAATAATAATAATAATAATAATAATATAATTCTAATAGTAATTAAATTAATCTCATGTCTTTGTAATTCACAATTGTAATTCAATTGAAATTTAGGATTAAAATTAAAGGATTAAAATCTATCAAAATTTTCAAAATCATTTTATCCAAAAAATAATTATTCATTATTCTAATTCAAAAAATATATAAATGTTAAAAATTCTCTCTTTATTTGTACATAGATTTGTCACTAATAATTTTTTGTTGAATTGGTAAATTATGTTCCTTAAAGATATCAGAACACTCTTCATTTTTCCTAGAATTATAAGAAAAATGCTTCATATTGTAGATTTTTTGCTGACAAACTTTTAAGATTTTTACAAGGATTTAAAATAGGTTTTGATTTTTACAATATTTTTAGGTATGTGAACTACATTTTCGACCAGAGGACATAAGAAGAGAAGCATCAGCATTTGATGAAAAAACAGGGGCAGCAATTAAAGTTAAACTTTAAAAAAAAATCTCTTTGTGATGGCGCAATTCCTAGAATTCTCCCAAACTGTCCCTCATATCTATCATCATCAATCACCTCTAGAGAGTCACCAGATTCTAGAAGAATTCGACTGGACAATTCTGCACTTAAAAGTGCTTTAAATGGACACAGAACAACAGCAAGCTAATCCCCTAGTATAATTTTTATACTAAAATTAATCATGTCATTTTTATATTGATACAAGATGAATCAAGCAAATATTTTAATTCAATAAAATTTATATATGAGCAGCTAAAATTAATGACACAGAATAAGTTTGATTATTCAACAGAAATGATGATATTTTCTTCATTATTATATAACTGCTCTCCTAAAGGGTATAGATTATTAAGAGATAGCAAAAATATAATTTTACCTAGTTATTCGACAATTAAAAGAGTAACATTATCAACAAATATGAATCCTTTAATTGAGCAACATGATAACAATTTTCTCATGTATATTAAAAACAAATTCAAGTTACTTGTACAGAAAGACACTACAGTATCTTTACTTGTTGATGAAATTCACATAAAACCTTATTTTGATTATAAGGGTGGTAATATTGTTGGCTTATCTGACAATAGAAATGAAGCTGCAACAAGTGCATTTGCTTTTATGCTTAGCAGTGTATTCTCACCATATAAGGATGTTGTGCATGTTATGCCAACTAAATGTCTTAAAGCTGAAAATTTATTTAATATTGTTAAACGTATTATAATTGGTTTAGAGGAAATAGGCTTTCAAGTATTATCAATCATAACAGATAATAATGCAATAAATAAAAAGGCTATATCTTACTTTTGCAATCCACCAAAGCTTTCGATTGTATATCCACACCCATTTGTTAAGTCTCGGCCTCTTTTCTTTCTATTTGACTCAGTCCATATATTAAAATGCATTAGAAACAATTGGCTTGGTCAAAAAGATGCAACTAAATGCATGCTCTTTCCAAAATTTTGTCATAATGGAAATCATGAATTAAATAGTATCCAAAGTGCCCCATTTTGTACCTTACAGAAACTTCATGCCCTGGAATCTCAGTCAATTTTGAAATATTGTTATAAATTGACCTCAAAAGCTCTTTATCCTACTAGTCTTGAAAGGCAAAATGTTAATTTAGTTCTGCAAATTTTCAATGAATATAAATCATTCTTTTCTTCATTCAGTAAATCAAAGGAAATTAGCCATGCATATAACATTGAATGTATTGGCAGACCATGAGCTACTTTTTAATGTTGACACTTGTGATGAAGGTCATAATATTGAAAAAATAGAAAAGATGTTTATCTTAAGCTCTACAAATGCTCTTTTAAATAATTTTTGTTCTAGAGAAAATGATAACATCATTAATAAGTTAAGCAAAAAAAGAAAACTTCAGACATTCAGCTGAATTTTATATCTATAACCTATTTTTCAATAAGTATTATTTGATTTTTGTAATTTGTTTGTCTGTTTATATCTAATTATTGATTGTTCATTTATTCATAATTCAGTATATATTGTAAATTTACAGAATAATCATTAAAATTGAAAAAAAAAGCAAATCAAAACAATGCTGATTATAATTTATCTAAACTTGGTTTCAAATTTATATTTAATATATTTATTGTAATCTGTCTGTTTATATATAATATAATATTGTAAAAATACAGAATAATCATTAAAATTGAAAAAAAAAGCAAATCAAAACAATGCTGATTATAATTCATATTTAATATATTTATTTATATTTATTGTAATTTGTTTGTCTGTTTATATCTAATTATTGATTGTTCATTTATTCATAATTCAGTTGTTCCTGTATTAAGTAATTATCACTTGATAATTACAATATTGTAAATTTACAGAATAATCATGAAATTTAAAAAAAAAAAGCAAATCAAAACCATGCTGATTATAATTTACCTAAACTTTATCAAATTTATATTTAGTATATTTATTTATATTTGTTTGTTTATCTAATAATTGATTGTTCATTTATTCATAATTCAGTTTACAGTTTTTTTAAATTAAAAAAAAAAAAACATGCAAATCAAAACAATGTTGCTTATCATTTATAAAAAAATGTTTTCAATTTAAAAAAAAATATATTATGAACGAATTTCAGTTATTAAAGTTTAATGTAATGGTATTTGTTTTTTTTATGTACCTCAACGTTGCCTTTACAAGTTTTTTTAAAATTAAAATAAAAAACATGCAAATCAAAACAATGTTTGTTATCATTTATAAAAGTTGTTTTCAAATTTGAAATAAATAAAATTATGAACGAATTTCAGTTATTAAAGTTTAATGAAACATAACACTTGTTTATTTACTGTCTTTATGAGACAACGGTATCAATTTCGCTTGCTCTAAGTTGGGCCTACTTTTGTGACGTCACACACCCAAAGAACGGGCCTTCTATATCGGTGGCCTCGGCTTAACAGTCTGAAAACAACATTTATCTCCCTTTAAATATTTTACTGAACATACCTAATTGTACTTAATATTTAAAAAAAAAAAAGTACCTAATATAATCAATAAACGCCTGAATGTACACTTCCTTGTCCCATGTTCGATTACACTGGGGAACACAATTTTTGTTGATTTGGATGTAGGGACCACCAATTGATCAGTTTAGGCCATCTTGAATAAAACAGAAATAAATATTTGAACTTTGTTTATCAAAAATCTCGTAAAAACAATTAAGGATCGTACAGGGTTGTTACAAAGAAAAATAGTTAATTCAAAGATCAAATTATCCGATTGGGAAAAATTACATCGTTATCTTAAAAAATAAACAAACCTATTCATATTACATGCGAAAGGCTAATTTTTAGGTCACAATTTAGACAGAAAAAAATACATATTATTACCCTCTTACGGTTATGCATTCAAGTACGGATGGGTGTAACAGACAAATTGTTTTAGCCAAACATTTTCTATTGAAATGAATAAAACCTTTAAAAACTTTAATATTACAATTTACTATTAAAATGAATAAAAACTTGAAAAAATTTAATCTTAAAATTTCGCGGTAAAATTGACGTTAAAAAAATGTCTTCGATTTTAGTAATAATTCTTAAAATCGAAAATAAAATGAAAATTTGAATATTTTTTCAAAGAGAAAAACTGATAAAATAATCAATATATTATTTTTATTCTAATTGGTCGAAAAAGTTAAATAAAATAATTTTTTACGCTAAGAAAAACAAACTTTGGTTACTGAGAAGCGCCTCGTCTCTTTGTATAAAAATAAAACAAATATGTCAGTTTTGCTCTTCCGTATATTCTAAGAATCACACATTACTTTTCAACAATAAAAATTACAAATTCTTTTAAAAATATTAATCGAGCTCGGATCGGACCAACTTTGAGTTCACCTGAATTCTAAAATTCATATTTTTAAATATCCGTTAAAAATTTGATTTTTTGACACAGAAAAAAAAATTTAGTTTATTTCACGCAGAAAATAAAAATATTTAATCATACAAAAGATTGAAAATCTCTTAAAAATTAATTACTTAAAAAAAATTTTTTTTTTTGACAATTTAATAGAATATAGTACATACCAATTACAAAAGCAAAAAAAAGTTTTCAAATATTAGTATTATGACACTTTTATCACTTTTTATTTCCGATTTCATTAATTTTTCCTAAAAAAAACTACACCTCGTACATTCATACAAATTCATTGATATAATTATTCAGCCTCTTATCTTTATAGAAAAAAAAGTACAAAATTTTTCTGACGCGTCATTTTTTTTATCTCATAAAATAAAATAGGGGGGTGGGGTGATAGACCTCTTAAAAAAATATTTCCCCCAATATATTTTAGAAAAAAAAAAATTTCAGATGTATTTACATCCAATGGTAAACATTTATGGGAATTTTCGTGAAAATCGGACCATTAATTGATTTTTCATAGTTTTTAAAAAAAACTTTTATTGTTACTTGTTTTTAGCTACGTTAAATTTCAGTTGATTTAACAGTGCAAAAATGAAAACATTGTTTTTCAATCATAATTTTCATTATTTCCTTAAGCTGAAAATTTTTTAAATCATCAGGAGTTTATTTAATGTTTTTTCTTTTGAATGTAAAAAAATTTTTCAAGAAAATATTAATTTTTCTGCAAGTTTCATAGTGTTAAATATAGGGGGGGGGAATTTCACGGGGTAAAATTGGTGGTATCTAGTGTTTATCTATTATTAATTCTCATCATTCTCTTATAGACAAGACAAAACAATTTGGAGATAAAGGATCACATAGACAATAAGTATTGGATCCTGCATATCATTCACTTAGCAAATAAATATTCAGCTGTCTGTTTGATCTCCAGAAATCATGACAATGTGATTGTCTGAAACATTTATCTCAATTAAAACACAAACAATAAATGGCAGTGATTGAACTGATGTTTGAAAACTAGGGATAGCCAGAAAATAATTTTTGTAGCCTGTTTTTCTGTTTTGTGGTTTTAAAAACAATAGTTTCCTGGAGAACATACATATAAAATGAATAAAAAGAAGACACAATAAAGAACACATGTTACATAATTATTAGAATCCTAATACTTGTGTACAGTAGTGTAGAAACCAAAATGGCTGTTATAAGTTGGAGCCCACGGCCTTGAAGGATTGAATGACAAGGCTTGACCTCATCCTGATCCTTCCGGTGGATACCGTGAGAATCGGTGGAGAAGACCCTCTTCCGGTTTAGATTAGAGAGAGTTTTAGAGATCGGCAAAAACCACGACGGTGATAAGTCGTGTTATGCACGCTGCTGACTCAATCTGCGCAGGTAGTCTGGTGGGGATTTCAGAATAAAATATGATCTAAGTTAAATCGAAGTTTTGTGTTATTATCTAAAAACTACCAATGACACAGGGCTTCTGATAAAGAGAAATCCCCAATGGAAGACCAGACACGAATTCCCCAAGACGAAGTCCAGATGCTAGAAGAGGTGCTAGAAGAATAGAAGTAAGAAAGTAAAGAAAGAGAGTATACAACACATAGAGAGTCCATAAAGCAATGTCACTTACTAACGTTGTGTTGGGGGCTGAAGCCCCCATGCAAGAAGGGTGTAGACATGTCTAACCCATGGTTGTTGGTGGAGTATGAGAGACAAAAAGAGGATTCAAACTTGGCGCTTGCCTGCTTAAATAGTCAGGGCATCAAGCAGTCAAGACCAGAAACACAAGGGAAGATATATCTTCTAGCCTGTTGAGGTTGAATATTCAGAGTGTTGCATAGTGAAAATAATATGTGAAAAAACAGAATTTACAATAGGTACAAGATAAGGTGAGAAGATGGACACACACGAGATAAACTCAACAATGATTTATTACGAACTGATTAATTTTTACAAGTGTTGAAAAAAGGGAACAAACCTTTTTAATTAAAAATAGGTTTTATAAATTCTCTTAAAATTTTGAGATAAATTGCGTTATAAAATTTTGAGTTGCAATAATTGTATTTAAATTTGATAATAATTTGAATACACACAATAATTATTTAATGAGTGTTCAAAACAGTTCTGGCTAGTTAAAAAGTTTGAAACAAATTGTTCCACTTTGCTTTAGTCCATGCAAAGATTTTTTCTTTCTTTTTTTTTTTTTTAAATTTGCAAACAAATTTTTGTCGAAAAAGTTTTTTATAGTCCATATTTTTTATCTGTGAAAATCTTTTGGCTAGCCTTAAATTGTTCTTCATTATTTGGACCTAATTTTACAGCATATATGTCTTGTGGAATGTTGCTTACACTATAACAATAATCAATAGAACAGTTTGTTATGTCTGAGTCGTCTAATATGTAATCTTCCAAATATTTGGGTTTATTAATTTTTCGTTTAGAAAATTTTTCTTCATTATCATTTTGTGATTCAGTGTTTTTATTTTGCAGTTCTTTATCATTATCATTCTGTAATTTAGTGTTTTTATTTTCCAGTTGTTCATCATTACCATTTTTGGGTTTTATTTATGGGATAGTAAAAATAACCATTTTCTTCTCCATCAAATTGTTGAGTTTCATGAAAAGATACACATCTTATTCTTTTAATTTCTTTTCTGTCTGGAAAGTAAATAAGATAAGCTGGACTTGTTGGATCATATCCAACAAAAATTCCTTGTTGACTCCTTGGCTCCAATTTTGTTTTATTTGGGATATAGGCAAAACATGTACTACCAAATGTATGCATATTGCTTATGTCAGGTTTTTGAGATGTAAACATTTCATAGAAAGTTTTTCCAGTTCTTCTATTGAAGCATCTATTTCTTATATAAGCTGATGTTCTAAGTGCATAATTCCACAAGTTTTTTTTGTAATTTACATTCTATCAATAAACATCTTGCCATTTCAAAGAATGTTTCCAGGATCTTTCAGCCATGCCATTTTGGTGTGGTGAGTAAGGAGCTGAGAATTCTTGTTTTATTTTATTTTTTACAAGAATATTTTTAAATTTTGTAGAAGTAAATTCAAGAGCATTGTCTGTTCTTAATCTTTTAATAGATCCATAAGGTGATATATCACATTATTTTCCAATATGCTTCAATAAATGTATTAAGAATGTCAACATTATGTTGTTGCCTTGTTAGCAATTTCAACATTCTTCTAAAAAGAATTTTGAAAATAAAATTAAAGTGCAGTCTATCTAGTCATCTTCATATCTATCTCCATTATTTTGTTTATCTATCTCAGTCTATTTAAAACTATCTATCTAATCATCATATCAATCTATCTACCTCAATTTGTTCATACTACTTTGTTTCTATCTATCTACCTATTATTTATCTATATATCAGTCTATTCAAAACTATCTATTTATTTATATTAATTTGTTCTTATCTATGTTACTTTGATTTTTTTAACTTTTAATTGATTGTTGGAAATAAATATATTAAAATAAAAGAAAATACCGAACAAAAAATAAACGTTTTAGATTTTTTATGTAATTGAATGTCGAAAAAAAAAAACCATAAAAATACCGAAAAAAAAAGAAAGATATTTATTGCGTAAGTCATATTTAACACCCTTCCCTCAAAAAATATTGGTAAAAAAGAACAATTCCTTGTAAATTCCTACCATAAAATAAACTGAACCCTCATTTTCTGTCCGTATTTTTGCAATAAATATTTTATTTTATTTTTTTGCCCCCGTTATTTTACAATACTAAATATATCTTCTTTATTTATTCTAATATTCACTTCAATGTGTATATTCTAAAGTTTTTATTTTGTGAGAATGGTTAGTTTTAAAGTGGGGGCTCGTTTTACAATTTAGGCATAAATTGGATCCTCGTTTTATAACCAAAATTTTGTTTTTTTGTCGACAATGATTAAAACCTGATGTTTTTACCAAAGCCAAAAAAAAAAAAAACCGAAATAACAACTTTTTATTTCCGATTTCATTAATTTTTCCTAAAAAAACTAAACTCGATACCAGTTTCATTGATATAGTTATTCAGACTCTTATATTTATAGAAAAATAGGACAACATTTTTCTGACACGTCATCTCATGAAATAAAATAGGTGGGGAATAGACCTCGTAAAAATATTTCACCTAATATATTTTAGAAAAATAAATATTTCAGATATATTTACACCAAAGGAAAAATTCTGGAAATCTTTGTGAAAATCAAACTTTTAATTGATTTTTTCATAGAATTTTTTTAAAAAACCCTTTTATCGTAACTTGTTTTTAGCTATGTTAAATTTCAGTTGATTTAACAGTGCAAAAATGAAAACATTGTTTTTCAATCATAATTTTTATCATTTCCATGAGCTGAAAAAATTTTTACAAAGTCATCAGGAGTTTGTTTAATGTTTTTTCTTTCGAAAGGAAAAAGAATTTTTCAATAAAATATACATTTTTCTGCAAGTTTCATTGTGTTAAATATAGAGGGGGGTAAATTTTACAGGGCAAAATTGGTGGTACCTACTATTTATCAATGAATGATCTTCATAATGTATTATTTATTTTTATTTCAAAACTTTCTAATTTTTTTCAGCTCACTTAAATTTCACACCCCGCCTTATGTTGGGGGCGTAACATTTTTTCGAGTTGGTCTCATACTGTACTAATTACAATATAAATAATAAGATAAAAGACCAAAGTTTGAATAAAAACAAAATAATTTTTTTACGGTGGCTTTTCTATGAGAAAATAAGTACCGAAAATTGAAATATAAAATGTAAAAAAATAATAATAAATCTTTTGGCGATTTCTTTTTACTCATTTCGATAATTATTTAATTGGCTATTATCTTATAAAAGAAAAAATTATACATTGATATTTTTTCTGCTTAAAAATGGGGGGTTACATTTTCAATTGAGTTTTTCTTCAAAACTTATTACTTTTGTCTAAAAAATAAGGTTTGCATTAAGTAGATATTTATTTCTAGAATCTAAAAATATAACATTTTAAACTTAACATTAGGCTTTTCACATTTTAAATTAATTTTATATATTAATTTTTCCTGGCAAAAATACTAAATTAAAGTTTTGAAATAAAATAACTGATGCATTATAAAATTCATTAATTGATGAATCAATACTGAAAATTTCATTAAAATCAGATAATTACCTGATTTTTGGTAAATATTTTTGCAATCACGAAGGGGTTCCTAAAGGTAATATGGTCCAAACATTTACCTCATTTCAAACAGAAAGAATAAATAGCACTGATTGTACTGATATGTTAAAAGAAATACCAAAAATAAAATCAATAAAGGCATGAATCTACACTTCCCCGTCCTATACTCGATTATCATTTATAAGTAAAGTCGTCAGGCCGGCATAATGTCGGTATCAGCCAATCAGCGAGTGGGTCTATATATTTTTCACTAGCATTAGACCAAGGAGATTGTTTTTGCGTCTGAGGTGGAGTGCCACACCTACCATCAGCTCCTTACTTTACCACACAAATCCCTGTGATACTCATACATTGAGATGGTGAGGGCTGGTATCAAACTAAGAACCTTGCCGTTTCCAGCTGAACGCTCAGCCGACTGAGCTAACCTAATGAATTTCATTTCCACCTTTATTAATATAAAAAAGGGAATTCTCCCAAAGTGTACCAATGTTTCTATGGTTACAACATCACTATTAAAATTGTGTTAAGTATGTACTTGCATGTGATTTGTTAAATGAGCTTTTTGTAAAAAGGCTGATCCACACACTTCACAAGAAAACGGTTTCTCTCCTGTGTGTACACGATTGTGCAGTTTTAAATTACCTTTATATGAAAATGCTTTTCCACACACTATGCAAGAAAATGTTTTTTCTCCAGTGTGTACTCGCATATGATTTGTTAAACCACATTTTTGTGAAAATGCTGATCCACAAACTTCACATGAAAATGGTTTCTTTCCTGTGTGTTTATGCATGTGACATTTTAAACCAATTTATGTGAAAATGCTTTTCCACATTCTATGCAAGAAAATGGCTTTTCTCCTGTGTGTGTACGCATGTGTATTTTTACTGTGAATTTGATGACCCTAATCCACAGACTTCACATGAAACCGGTTTCTCTCCTGTGTGTACTCGCATGTGTTGAACCAATTGGCCTTTCAGTGAGAATACAGATTCACACACTTCACATGAAAAACTGACTGGAAACTCGCCCCAATCACGAAACAGACACTTAAAGAAAATTTTTTTCTCCAGTGTGTACTCGCATGTGATTTGTTAAACTACCTTTTCGTGAAAATGCTGATCCACAAACTTCACATGAAAATGGTTTCTTTCCTGTGTGTTTATGCATGTGACATTTTAAACTCAATTTATATGAAAATGCTTTTCCACATTCTATGCAAGAAAATGGCTTTTCTCCTGTGTGTGTACGCATGTGTATTTTTAAATGTGAATTTGATGATAACCCTAATCCACAGACTTCACATGAAATTCTCTCCAGTGTGTACTCGCATGTGATTTGTTAAACCACCTTTCTGTGAAAATGCTGATCCACAAATTTCACATGAAAATGGTTTCTTTCCTGTGTGTTTATGCATGTGACATTTTAAACCCATTTTATGTGAAAATGCTTTTCCACATTCTATGCAAGAAAATGGCTTTTCTCCTGTGTGTGTACGCATGTGTATTTTTAAATGTGAATTTGCTGCTAACCCTAATCCACAGACTTCACATGAAACCGGTTTCTCTCCTGTGTGTACTCGCATGTGTTGTACTAAATCGCCTTTCCGTGAAAATACAGATTCACACACTTCACATGAAAATGGTTTCTCTCCTGCGTGCGTACGCATGTGAATTTTAAAGGTACATTTCATTGAAAATGCTGATCCACACACTTCACAAGAAAACGGTCTCTCTCCTGTGTGTACACGATTGTGCAGTTTTAAACTACAATTATATGAAAATGCTTTTCCACACACTATGCAAGAAAATGGTTTTTCTCCTCTGTGTACACGCATGTGTATTTTTATTTGTGACTCTGATGGTAAAGTTACTCCACAGACTTCACACGAAGGCACTTTGTCTTCTGTATGTATACGCATGTGTGTCTTTAAAGATGATTCTTTTGAAAATGCCGATTTACAAAATTTACAAGAAAATTGTTTCTCTTTTGTGTGTACACTCATGTTGTAGATGTGGCTTTACCCGGCTATTATCTTCAATAATTGATATCTGCAAATAAACAAGAGACAATGTGAAAAAAGAAACAATACTGATGATTTATTTGCAATTATAGAATTATATTGACATTTCAATGAATTGTAACATCCGATAATTGACATTAAGTTAGAATATTCTTCTATATTAATCTAGCTATACATATACAAAGGGCAGTTGTGTATATTTATGTATGTTGGTAAGAAACTACAAAAATAAAACAATGACAAAGTAAATATACATACACATTTACTATCACTAGATCTTTTTGAGCAAAAATCATGAAGATTTGATTTATATTTTTGAATACATTTAAAAATTAGACAACATTATAACATTAAAATTCTAGTTGGCTATTTTTTTGGCATTCCATACTAAAAGTAAAATAAATGAATAATGGAAACTCAATCAATTTTTCTTTTCATTCTTTTCATGTTAAATCTACATTTTTACTGATTCAAAATTGTAGTAAATATTTCATTACACAGGATGAACAATCATTTATTTAATCTATTTTTTATTATACAATTTTCATGGACAGTTTAAGAATTATTCACCTAGTTTCAAATTTGACATCGAAATAATTACAGTGATTTAAAATGCATTACATTTCATTAGAATACCTGAAAACCTTGAGACCTGGCACTGATTGTTATGATATTTAAAAACAATTAACCAAAATAAAGGCATGAATCTACACTTCCCTGTCCTATTATCTCATTTCAAACACAAAGAAGAAATGGCACTGGTTGTACTGATATTTAAAAACAATCAATTGTTTTAATCACTTTTCCTTAAGTTTAGGAAAAGGATTGTGTTGGTGTGTTTGTTTTTAATCTCTTTTCCTTAAGTTTGGGAAAAGAAATGTGTACGCGTATTCTATATCTGAAACATTTATCTCATTTCAAACACAAAGAAGAATGGTACTGATTTTATTGATATTTAAAAACAATTAACCAAAATACAATCAATAAAGGCATGAATCTACACTTCCCTGTCCTATCCTCAATTATTTTTCTTAAACTGGAAAAATAACTTTTGAAGCCTGTTTTTTTTTTTCTTTCTATTTTTGTGGTTTTAAAAACAATAATTTACCTATAATTGGACGGGGGGGTCAAAATTAAGTGACCAGAAAAAAAATGAGAAAGTTTTGGGGGCGTAAAATCTCTGCGAGTTGGTCAGTGTTCGATATTAATTCCAGTATAAATAAAAACTTTTTATTTATATAAAGATAAAAGACCGAAGTTGTGAATAAAAAAAAATTAAGGGAATATTCTATGAGAAAATAAGTACCGAAAATCGGAATATAAAATGTAAAAACAATTTTTTTAAATAATTCTCGGAGATTTCTTTTTCACTCATTTCGATAATTATTTAATTGGCTATTATCTTATAAAAGAAAAAAGTATACATCAATATTTTTTGGGGGGAGGGAGTTAAACTTATTCAGGGAAATGAGCACCCCTGAAAACTAAAAAAATAAAAAACTTTTAAGAATTTTCTTTTTACAATCTAATAGATTGGTGTGCAATCGATAATAATCCATTGAAGGAAAAAATAAATTAAAAACAAAAATTTTAAATGTGGGGGGGGGGGGAAGGTTCCAGAAAAAAATTGTTAATTTAAAGATAAAAAGTGAGAAAACATCAATTTGAATTTTGAATATTTTGAATTAAAAATGAATAATTGAATTAAAAATAGTAATAATGAAATGAACTTACCTTTATTAGATATTCAATTCTTTCGGTAAACTGAAAGAAAGATTAACTCTCTTCTAACCTAATGGAGGTAGTTCACATTTTAAGTATTTGCTCCTATACATTTAATTTTCAAACATTATGTGAATTATATTGAAAATCAATTTGTTTTAAAATATGCAAATCTTGATATTAGGTTTAAAATGTTATATCTTTAGTTTCTAGAAATAAATATCTATTTAATGCAAACCTTATTTTAAACACATAAAATAATAAGATTTGAAGAAAAACTCTATTAAAAATTTAGCCCTCCCCCTCCTTTTTAAGCAGAAAAAATATCGATGTATAATTTTTTTTATGAGATAATAGCTAATAAAATAATTATGGAAATGAGTAAAAAAATCTCCAAAAATTAAAAAAAATTTTTTTTTTTTTTTACATTTTATTTTCCGATTAACCGTAAAAAAAATGTTTTTTCAATTCATAACTTCGGTCTTTTATCTCATTATTTATACTGTAATTAGTAGGTACCACCAAACCGTTTAGGCCATCTTGAATAAAACAGAAATAGATATTTCCGAACTTTGATTATCAAAAATCTCGTTAAAAAAAGATCACACAGGGTTGTTACAAAGAAAAATAGTTAATTCAAAGATCAATTTATCCGATTGGAAAAAATTACATCGTTATCTTAAAAAATAAACAAACCTGCCCGTATTACATGCGAAAGGGTAATTTTCAGACCGTAATATAGACAGAAAAGTTACAAATTATTTCCCTTTTACGATTAACCAGTAAAAGTATGGAATGAAAATTTGAATATTTTTTCTAAGAGAAAAACTGATAAAATAATCTATTATATTTACTTTTTATTTCAATTATTGAAAAAAGTTAAATAAAATAATATTTTTCACGCTAACACTGTCAGCCTAACAGGAACAAACTTCGGTTACTTAGAATCGTCTCGTCTCTTGGTAAAACAAATATGTCAGCTATGCTCTTCCATATATTCTAAGAATCACACATTACTATTCAACAATAAAAATTACAAATTCTTTTAAAAATATTAATCGAGCTCGTATCGGACCAATGTTTAGTGCACGTGAATTATAAAATTCATATTTTTAAATATCCGTGAAAAATTCGAATTTTGACGCAGGAAAAAAAAAAAAATTAATTTATTTCACGCAGAAAATAAAAATATTTAATCATACAAAAGATTGAAAATCTCTCAAAAATTAATTACTTAAAAAAAATTTTTTTTTTTGACAATTTAATAGAATATAGTACATACCAATTATAAAAGCAAAAAATAGTTTTCAAATATTAATAATAGGACATTTTTTTGCACTTTTTATTTCCGATTTCATTAATTTTTCCTCAAAAAACTAGACCTTGTACATTCATACAATTTCATTGATATAGTTATTCAGACTCTTATCTTTATAGAAAAAAAGAAAAAAAAAAATTTTTCTGACGCGTCATTTTTTTTTATCTCATAAAATAAAATAGGGGGGGGGATAGACCTCGTAAAAAATATTTCCCCTAATACATTTTAGAAAAAAACTATTTCAGATGTATTTACATCCAATGGTAAACATTTATGGAAATTTTCGTGAAAATCAGATTATTAATTGATTTTTCAAAGAATTTTTTTTAAATCCTCTTATCGTAACTTGTTTTTAGCTACGTTAAATTTCAGTTGATTTAACAGTGCAAAATTGAAAACATTGTTTTTCAATCATAATTTTCATTATTTCCGTATGCTGAAAAATTTTTTTTTAAATCATCAGGAGTTTATTTTATGTTTTTTTTTAGAATGGAAAAAAACTTTTCAAGAAAATATTTTCAAATTGTGTTAAATATAGGGGGGGGGTAAATTTCACAGGGTCAAATTGGTGTTACCTAGTAATTAGTACAATATAAGACCAACTCGAAAAAATGTTACGCCCCCAACATAAGTGGGGGAGTCAAAATTAAGTGACCTGAAAAAAATTAGAAAGTTTTGAAATTAAATAAATAATGCATTATAAAGATCATTCTTTGATAAATGAACACTGAAAATTTCATAAAAATCCGACAATTCCCTGATTTTTGGTAAATTATTTTCTGTAGACGTAATTTTGTCAAAAACGCATTTTAGCAGCCATGTTGCTCCTGCTGATAATACCCTTTACCTTTCTTTTTGTTTTTTTAACAATAAGCCATCTTGCTACTGGCTACTTCTTTCTTTTGTTGCAGCTGATATTAGCTAAACAAAATGTCAACACTGCTGCTATATCGACCGTGAAGGTCGATATAGCAGCAGTTTTGACATTTTGTTTCCACACAGACATATTGCTTTTACTACATTAAAAACATCTGTGTTATTTCTCATAACTTGTATTATAGATAAACGTTCGGTAAATACCTTTACTTATAATTGTTCCTTATTCTAGGTGTCCTATTTCCATCAAATTTTTAAAAGAGCAATCTCTTTTTTTTCTTTTTGTCTTTTTAAAAATTTTCCTATTTTACTTTTTGAATTATAAAAACAAACAAACAAAACAAAGATCGTGCTTGAATTTTTAACTCGTTTGTTCTATTTTCTATTTGGTTTGTGTCAATTAAATTGGAAACGATTCATACGTTTCTTATTTACACGTCTCAAAAGTACTGCGCGAGTCGATAGTACATCCCGCTGTCGACAACTCCGCTACACAATCACTTTAAAATAAGTTTAAAATACGTTAAAGTTTCCTTTTATTTTTATGATCAACTTCATGTGATTATCTTTCAATTCAAACCAGAAATAAAACATTAAATATACGCTAAAATATTAACTAAGTAAAATCAATTATTTTTGTCTATGATGTTTTTGTTATCACATTTAAAATCGTCAAACATCATAAGAATAAATGCGAAATTTTTGACGTCTTAATTTTTCGTTTTAAAATAAATGGTTGAAGATAAAATCATTACAGATTTGTCAAACATGTTTACAGTATAAATATGTATTTCTAAAATACGTATGTATAAATTTTATACATACAGCTAGAGAGAAAAAGGAGACAAATACACTTTAATATCGGGGACTATAATTGATGTAAAACCGGTTCAAATATGTTTTAACATTAAAAATATTATTTTTTTGGTATATTAGGAGAATAGATAAACACTTACCTATGTCAATCTTCTCACGTGAAAGATTTTAGAAATTCTGAGCAAAAATAACAAAAGATAATTTTTCCCTCCTTTTTACTTCCGCCGTGTATATGGAATATGTGTCTATCTATTATTGATCCACGTCATTCTCTTATAGACATGACAAAACAATATTGGATCTAAAGGAACACATAGACCATAAGTGTTGGATCCTGCATATTATTCAATTAGCAAGTAAATATTCAACTGTCTGCTTGATCTCCAGAAATCATCACAATATAATTGTCTGAATCATTTATCTCAGTGTAAGTGTGGTCTATGAAATTGATACTTCCATAATTTTTTCCATTTCTCATTGACCGCTTAACCAAACCAGCTAGATAACTAGGCCAGAGTAATTGAAGCTGACGAGGTATGACTGTCCCACTGCGATTATTCATTCATATCTCAGTCCCAATTATTTGTTTCACCCCAAAACGAAGCTAACCCTTGAGCCGAACCTCCGGAACACGTGTCTAACATATAAATAGCGTAAATGAGCTCCATACGAGACCTTTTATCCTGTACATGAATAAAAAATATATTTACCTGTATCAATTAAATTTTATATATTTTAAATATTAATTTATATAACCAAAAAATATATATGCCCTTTTAAAGTATGTTAGTTTGATGCTTTATTTAGTTTATTTAGGAAAATTAAAATGCGGCAACAGCCTGAAGGAGAATTCCTCCAGAAAAGAGCATGCTTATAAATAGTTGTTATTCTTTTTAATACCTTTCATATGATAACATTTCTTATTCAATTCGTGAATTTAGTATACCGCTATTCCAGAACCGATAAGCATAAACCTCGTCGTGGCTCGGCAACAAACAGGAGCTGAGAGTCGGTCTCACCCAGGTGATCAGAAAAAAAATATACTGAAATTAATCAAATCCTCATGTTTATACTATAATAGATATTAAAACAGTCTCCCAAGACCAAGCGTGAAGAGTAATGATGTCTGAGGCTAACTCAATAAGTTGTGTACCTGTGAACTATTATTGTATTTATAGAAAACCTAAAGGCTTAGATTCCATTATTAATAAGACCTTCGAGATAAATGAGATGTATTGTTAAAGTGCCTTTCTGATAATTGCCATCCAACACATCCCAACAGATTTTCAAGCAACAAATTCATCAAAAAAGCTCCACATGTCTCAAAACGATCACTAACACAACACTATGTTTTTCCACTAAAGAGGTAATAGTTATAAAAATATTTCGTAAATAAAAAAATACCTACATAATTATTTAATGAATAATATTAAACTCCATAAAGAAATTTACCTCCCAATATTAATATCAATAAAATTCCCGTTATAAATATCATGTGATAGATTATTTATATTATAAGCAGTAGAAGAGAACACGATCTGAATTAATTCACTGAAATTCAAATCCCTCCCCATCATATGTTGTGAAAATAGTTAGTTTAGGTGCAGATACTAAGGTACACTATCAATGAAGCGCTTTGCTATTAGATAATAAATGTTAGAACATGTCATTAGTAGATGTGAGTCTTTAACAAACTGAATATTCCGAGAGAAGACATACCAGTTGAAAAGTTACTCCGTGAGATCTCTAATGAATTCCAGCCACCCTAGAGGTTGATCCCTTGTTTTGGAAGCAATATAAAAAATCTCCAATTTCCAAGAAAAAAATTAAAAACAAAAACGGCGAAATCTTTTATTCCTATTCTTGGAACAATTGATAATAGTTATTTACTATAATATAAAGTCCGTTGTATTGGTCATTATTACCATAAAATTCGAAAACTACAAGCTTGTAAACAACACTAAACCTTCGTGACATAAATTTTTTATTATATTTGGTAAAACAAATTGATAGTTGGTTGATGTCTTCATTGTGTGTATCCACACCAATACAATCAATTATCCCCTTTCTTTTTTTTTTTATTAAACTTACCTCGAAAGTTTAACATACTGAATTTTATTAGGCTCCTACACTTGGAACTTTTTATTGTAGGTAGGGTAGGTAGAGTATAGGTATGAGTAAGATCCCTATATGCGTTAGTATTGTTAATTCAATTTAAATTATAACAGAAAATTTTCATGAATAATTTGGGAGTAGACAAAAATTATTCTGCCAATAGCAAATTCTTAGTCGTCATCTTCTGTGAAAATCCCAGATATCTGGATATTTGAAATCCCCTTTTGATGTTTACCAACATCCCAGTGTTAGCTTGATGGTCTTTCACTGGGAGTCCTGACTGAGTCATATGGAGAAGTCTCTCTACAATGTAGAAAGACATATCTATCATGAGTTATTTTGTACAACTAGTAAGTTTAAGATAAAGATATTTGGCTGTGGTAATCTGCCAATAGCAATTATAAAAAATTGAATGTATCAGACTTAATCCTACATCTAAGATTAGTTTTCCACAAAATGATTCATATAACATAGATAACTCTATTTTGGCTGATAAGATAAAATTATTTCCATACCTAATGATGTTGAACATTTCGTTCGATTTAAAAAGACTTAACCTAAATTATCCAATAACCAAACAATGTTTCATTAACCTGCTTGTTACAGTATATTTATAGAGTAATATTTAATATGATTTTGTTGATTATAAATTAATTTTAATTCTGGAGCTAGTTTTAATAATAAATAGAGTAGCAATACCTTAAATCGACAAAATGGTAATCGGGTTGGAAAAGGTTAGACTGAAATCCATAATAGCGTAATAGTGAATAATGTATGAAAAATCCATCCACATTTTAAGCAACATTGAACTATGGCACGCACAAAATATGCACCAAGTTATATATGCGTGAAGAGAGTTATATTAGAGAGTACTGGTAGATATCTGTAGTGAAAACTTTGTGTAAACATGAGACTAGTGAAAGACATAAGCTTCGTGTATGTACACATCAAATATGGCGAAAGTATATAAAAGACAAGGAATGAAAAAATCATAATAATAATAAATATAAGTGCCTGATAAAACTTAATCTATAAATCGAAGGATATATATACAAAAGAATATTATATGGTGATTAATAGACAGATGATACGTAAGATAGACCCACTCAATAATTTACAATTAATAATTCAAATGGGTTCCTATCTGTCTATTGTTCCATAGACAGAGTTGTAATTCAATAATTTAGTGATTAAAATTAAAGGATTAAAAAAGGATTAAAAATCTAAATCAAAATTTTAAATATTTTAATCTAAGGCTGTTAATGAAAGCTTATTTCTGATATTATTTCTTGTTCGATAATACATTTTAACATCGTTTAATCTACTTATATAATATCTTATCTAAATATTAACTGTCCTTAATTTCCATGTCAACACTAAAGAACATTTCGACGACTATACATACCACATATCTTATTGCATCTACACGAACCATAATGAGTGATACACGACAGACATGACACACACACTCTCAGGAATAACACACAATAGATACATGATTACACTATGTTACATACAAACAGTAACTCACCCAAAGCGAACAAACTCAATGACACTGCAAGAATAGATCACATCATTAACTATGCAACATACAAACAGCACACCACACCACACACACACACACAAACGACACGTGAGAACGCAACGCATAGGACACAATCAAAACAGCTAATCTAGGATAATATTACATAATATTACAACATACAAAGACAAGAACTCATGATATATAGCACACAGACGACACTCCACATACAACTGCACCTGAACAAAAAAGGCTACATGCAAAAACAACGCGTAACAGCATCACTCTATTTGTACACTATTCACTCTACGGAAAAAGTCAGCGCACATCTCCAACACACAACTTCATCTTACTGAACTATACAAAATACACAGCACATACATCTAATATTTACCAACACCAACACACACAACAACACGAGCAATTATTATAAATAAATAATATAAAGTATGATTATATTATATATTATATATATAGTATTTTTAAATATTGTGTCAAATGTAAAGGCGGGTATATAATTTGCTCCGCAGTGAATAATATTTTATTTGTTAAAGATTAAAAAGACATTAAGTGGAAGCAAAAGTGAGATTTTGAGCAGATTTTTCTTTTATTAACCTTTTCACGTTCGCAAAATATAAGATTAGTATAATAAATTGATGATATCCGGACAGATACCTAGTATTTTCGACCTTATATAGTCGTTTATCGTTGATTGGCAATAGATAGTTATATATTTTATCAAAGAGTGAGTAATTGACAGAAGATTCAATTTCTTTAAGCGGAGTTTTGGACAGGTTTGAATTAAGGTTTTCCTTTGCGCCTAAATCTAGGAGTTAACCAAAGCTCAAGATTGTAATTATAAGGAAAGCCCAAGTCATGCAACATAACAATTATTCAAACTCCATAGTTTGAAGGGATAAAATTAAGTTCGATTGCAATTAGTGCTTTTCGCTCCAAAAATGATTCCTTAGAATATTCTACCGCGACATAAAGAACGATAGATGCAACAGACTCTCGTCTCAGATAAGTTCAAAATTTTGCTTTGGTTAACTGTTTTGTTCCTTGATCTTATACGGCATATCAAAAACCTCAGATATCCATAAACTCTTAGAAGCAGAAGCCCAGAGTCTATTTCTAAAAGAGAAATATAAGTTTTTGAAGAATCATATGTCGAAATTCTTAAACAATAGTACTTACAATACCCAATTTTTAAATAATTAGCATAATTAAAATGCATTGTTCCTACTATTCCAGAACCCTAGATGGACCTAACAGGTACTAAACAACCAAGCCCTACGCTAATCCCCTAGAAATTCTGACTAAATTATATTCATATAGTTGACCAAATCATAACAAGCAAATCTTAAATTCAAAAATTTATATGTATAGCAGCCTAAATTGAATTGACAGTCAGAATTAGTGTTGAATTATCAACCAAGAACAAATGATGAATTTCTTCATTTGAGTGACATAAATGCTCCCTCACTAAAGTATAGAATTATAGAGAGGTACAAAAATATAATTTACCTAATATTCACAATTAAAAGACAAATATATCCCAAGAAATGTAAGAATGAGAACTGATAACATTATTTCTCCGAAAGGAGTGATATTAAAACAAAAAGTAGTAAGAAAGACATACAGTATCTTGTATGTTATGAATTAATATAATGATAAGGGTTTCTCCCCACACTCCCCAGAGTACCTCCAAAAAACTTTAGATGAGCCTTCGCACCAGTCAGATTAGAGTTTAAAACGTCTTCCTCAGGAGACATGTTAGAGATCCAACACAGAACCATGCCGCCTTCTAGCAATCCAAGTCATGATAAAAAGGATGTCTAGAGCAAGGAGTTGCCATAAACGAGTGGCAAAAATACCAATGATATTGTGTGTGCTGTATGTAATATATGGCTTTAATCTCTGTGTGATATTCCTCTACCGCAAATGTTTACGTAATAAGAAGTAGAACGTGTGTCTATGTTCAATTTCACGGGGACTTACATATGAAAACCACCTATTCGATTCCAGACTGTAAAAGGTATCCCAGTGAGGATTTATGTTTTGATTTGAAATATGTTGAACCCGTATTTAAATGAAGTTTGTGTGGTGTGTAAATGTGTGTGCGCTCGAGACGTTAGTTATGTACAATCTTGTTGTTTATTTAGTCAAGTGATAAGAAACCGTAGGTGAAAATGGCGAATAATTTTTAAAAATTAATCAAATCTGTAAATGTTCCCTAACATTAAGTCTATTTCCATAAATGAGTCTATGAAATATAAACAAAAGAATCGTTTCTGCTCCCGAGAACTGTATCTCCTTGGCCTTTCTTCTGTGTTATCGATTCAATATGTAAGAACCAACAACTAAATTTTTGGTAAAAATCATTGTCTTTAATAGTTTGACTGTTGACGTTGGAATAAATTTTTAACAGATCTCTTTATTAAAATTTAAGGATTGCATCTTATAATTTTGTCATCCTATATCATTTCCAATATGGGTCACGAGAGAGAATCACCCAAATGTTTTAGAAAAAAACATGTATATGGTTGTTTTTCAAACTGTAACATAGATTTGAGAGCGTGAAAATTCAATGACATCGGTCTTTTTTTAATATCTTTATATTAAATTTACTTTAAAAATTTACATAAGTTTATGAGACCAGAATTCAATGATTATGTTCCTACGTTTGTGGTTTCATCTCTACTAACTTCTGATTCTACAAATCAAAGAGATGTTCCACTACAGCCAAAAAACTAACATAGGAGCAGCCCTTCTTGAAATCCAATCTCACTTGACAAGTTATAGCGACAATTCTTCCAGGCTGTGGTCATATATCAGTTACTTGCGTAAATTGTGGCTGCACCATTCTAGAAACCTAATTGAACGCTCGAGAATATAAAGCTAGGAATTGGTTGTTAGCTTGCACATAAGGGAGTGCTGGAGTTAGTATCTTGAACAATAACCGCGTGAAATATCAGTACCCCAACAAAAGGAGATGCAGCTTTGGTCAATATTGTGCCATCCCTGCCTCCCATCTCATCAAACCATCCAAGTAAGACGTGACACTGCTAAGGAGACCAGCAAGGACGAGCTTCATAGCAACCTTAAATGAACCATAGCTTTGGAACGCCAAACACATGCCCATGGTCTGCTAAATGTTGGGCTTGTCCACAAAGGACCCTACATTGACCAACTTATGGGCGAGGAGGTTACTGTCCGGCATAGACTTGCGCAGAGGAAACCTCTCTGTGGTGCAAGTAAGAAGAATTATTAGGGTTAGGTTAGTGAGAGATATGTAGAGTTATCAATGATACTCCGTGCTAATCGCCCAAAACGTTACATGATGGTCTCGGCTAAAGACTGATTTTAACTTAACCACAAGGGTAAAGATGGGCTCTTCCTTGAAGACGTTTTGTTGAATATCATGATAATTCAATTTATTATTTAAGTCCTGACACTGAATTACATCTAATTTGAATTCTGGTGATGTTTCTTATTAGTCATGCTATCTTATGCTCGTTATGGTCGGGGACATTGGTCCCATCTTCATTAAAATTCAATTTGTACAATTGGTTCGCGTTCACCGATCTTAACCACAAGGGCTCATCATATCCATAGGTCACTTACTTGTCGAATACGCTAGTTAAGGACACAGTGGCAGAGTGGATAGGTCAAAAGTTAAGGTCCTAAAAAAAGTTCTATTAGTGGAAAACAGTTATTCTTGTGAAACTCGAGTTCAATCCTGATTGAAGCAGTTAGAAAAATAATTTAATTTAACCACAAACTCCTACCCCAGCTATGGTTAGCGGTGAAGTGAGAAAACAGGAACCCCGTGGAATAAATAAAGGGGTAGATTACAAAGTTTCGTGTGATGGCTCCCGAATACAGACAAGAAATTTCCCCGAGTTTTCGGGAAAAGAAGGGTTTCCCGCCAAAGGTGCGAGTAGTTCCCGAGTGCCGACAAAGAATATACATGCTCAAGAGAAGAGCTTTTTTTTATTTACCCAACCTTGTGCATATCAACCTAAACGTTGCTACAAATTGAACGAAGTTGACAGATAGGTAATGAACATTGAAAAATAAGTATATGCGTGCGCAAGAAAATAAACTAACAAGAACACGGAATATCACTATACTCTTCATATACAGCAGTCACAATTACTATCTCAAAAATTCAGAAAAATATGTATAAATAGACAGAGAAATTTAAATGTGCAATGAGTTTTTCAAGATTAAGAGCACTTAGTCCTGCATATCCCTACGAGCTGGGACAGAACGAAAGAAATATGATACACAGAAAATATGACACTCAGTGATTTCGAAGACAAATTAATAGTATACTAGAACTCTAACACTCGTCACGAATGCACAATTAACACCTGTATAAATAAAGAAGAATAATTGAAATAATAAAGAGTACTAACAGACCTGTGAGTATGCTGTGATCTATGATAATTTAATCATTTACCTAAAAGTCCACATGTTTAACTTTACCAGAGCTTACTAAGCAATCGTTCAAAATATGTAAAAAGTATAAACAAATTAAAATATAGTTAAAATCTTTCTCACTATAATGTAAAATCTTTCCTTTTCTTCCTTATAATTTTTCTAATTAAGTCAATATAATTAGAAACCAGGATCAGCCAAAATCTACAATCTCTTCCGCGTTGCTCACGTCCCTCTCTTAATTACTTTCTTCTGAACTATTTTTTGATTCCTACTTTGCTAATTAGTACTTTTGATCCAGTGTAGCATGTTTCCGTTTTTCTTTCAACCTTCACGATTTCTAATATAAATATTTAAATAAGGAAATCGTCCATATTTAGCTTTATGTGTATATATAAATAATAAATTCTTAAGAGTGCGAATAAAGAATCGATGAAATTATATAATTCTTGCATATAACATCTTGGAAAACGTTCTCATTTTTAATCCCAAAAAAGGACCACTGTATGAAAGGATAGTAACAGAAAGCGACGTGTTTTTAAAAAAACCGCGAGTAAAATTAAAATATAGACGTTTTGCGTACGAAAGAAAGCTGAGAAATGAAATAATAAATTTCAAACATTTCTTAATGATAGTAATTTCACGTTTATTGAAATCCAAATCGCTCTCCTCATCTCTTTGTTCCTAGTTTGTCTCCATTCCATATGAGTTATACTTGACTCTTTTTTATGATTTGAAAATTTTAAAATAAAAGAGTGTATGTCATAACTTCTGTTAATTCTGTTATTTCTTTTTGGAATTTAGTACCTCTATCGTATTTAATATAAATAATAATAATGTATAAATGTAAACAATAGTGTATAGGAATGAGTTCTTTACTCACATATAATGCGCTCTGTTAAAATAATATTTTTAGTGCTAAAAAATTTATTTCGAAGTCTCACCGTTATCTTTATACTTGCAGGAATTTCGTAATGTTAATTATCATGTCTACCTCTCCTCTAGTTATTGATGGTTTTTCGTGAGTTTTCAAATCACAGATGGATTGTTTTTAAAAAAATAAAATTTAAAATTCATTAAAGGACACTCGCAACAGGAATTTAATATTCGGCCAAACGGTGAGAGGAACCCTAATCTGAATATTAGATAAAAATAGTGTTGAAAAGCGAAAGACACTCGAAAACTCTGTCATTAGTCTCGTGTCTGTCTGTCTGTTCATGTCTGTCTGTCCTGGCTATCTTCTTCAAACCTATTTCAACATCGTATAGAAACGAGGATTCAATAATCTGGTAAGGCCGCTTAGCATCCCAAAGCCAGCAATGAAGATAGGTTCTGTATGTCTGTCTCTCTCTTCAACCCGAACCAAGCAATGTTAAGATCTGTCGTGTCTGTCTGTTCTTCTCTCCAAATCCACCGCAATGTAGATCTGTCTGTGTCTGTCTGTCATCCTCCAAACCAACCAGCGAATCTGCAGATATGCTCTGTCTGTCGGTCTCTTCTTCAACCAAACCAGCAGATGTAGATATGTCTGTCTGTCGTCTGTCTCTCTTCAAAACCAACAGCAATTGTTAGATCTGACTGTCTGTCTTGTCTCCTTCTTCAAAAACCAAACCAGCAAATTGTATGATTCGTTTTCTGTAACTGTCTGTCTCTCTCCCAACCAAACCAAAGCAATGTAGAGTCTGCTCTTGTCTGTCTGTCTGTCTCTCTTCAACCAACCACGCAATGTAATCTGTCTGTCGTCTTTCTCTCTTCAACCAACCAGCAATGTAAGATCTTCTGTCTGTCTGTCTCTCTCCAAACCAACCAGCACATGTAGATCGTTCTGTCTGTCTGTCTCTCTCTCAACCAACCAGCAATGTTTGAGATCTGGTCTGTCTTAGTCTGATCCGTATGCTCGTCTCTCTTCAACCTCTACATTCCTTCCGAGTAAGCATGTCAGATCTGTCTGTCTGTCTGAGTCTTACTTTGGCTTATCTCTCCTCCCCTCTCTTCAACCAACCAAGCAATTGTAGATCCTGTGTCTGTCTGTCTGTCTCTCTCTCTTCAACAACCAGCAAAATGTTAGATAATATGGGTTCTGAAAATCTTTGTCTGGTTCATCTGCTCAAAAAACCAACCAAGCAATGCAGATATGTCTTGTATTGTCTGTCTAGTGATCTTGAGTCGTTCATCTTCATACCAGCCTATCCAGCATTGTAGAATATGTCTGGTCTGTCTGTCTGTCTTCAACCAATACGCAATGTAGATCTGTCTGTCTGTTTCATAGTTCTCCTCTCCTGCTTCTTCAATGCCATTAAGCAATGTTTATATCTTTCTGTACGTGAGTCTCTTCTCTGTCTATACCAACCAGACAATGGATATGATCTGTCTGTCTACTCTTGTCTGTTGTCTCAAATCTCTCTCTTCGAATCCAACCAGGCAATGTAAATCTTGTCGTTAATCTGTCTAGAGTTCTCTCTTAAACACCAAGCCAGCAGCTTAGCATCCCAAAGCTAAGACAAATTTGTAGAAGATATGAATTTTCAAGTAACTGTCATGTACAATGTCTGTCATGTCTCTCAATACTCCCTCTTCAAGAGCAAACATCCACAGTGAAAGAGAACAAAATAACGGAACCCGCTGTAGCATCCAATGACAATAGTCAAATACAGTAGATCAATAGTTTACGCACTCGTCAACACCAGTTTCTTTTCTCTAATCATTGCAATTTGAAACAAAAAAACAGCCTACAAACTAATTTTTTTGCAAAAATAAAAAAAAAAAAAAAGTAATTATATACGTATAATAGAATTTCGTCCTCTATCATATTCAGGTAGGTCAGGATTTCGTGCTTTTTAGCGGTTATAATTTATCTTCAAACAGTCGACATTCAGACCCTCTGCCTGTCAAATGGTCCTTGATTAGGATTCCTTGATTATTTAGGTGGGTGTCCAGATCGATCCTAAAAAGATTGTTTGATTTGCCCAACGGGAATTCTGTTTGTTATCAGAGCTCAACGCTGTCAAAATAAAAAAAAAAAAAAATAAAATAAAGATAATTAATATAAATAAAAAAGAAAAAAAGATGGCCGGAGGTATCTTCCAGCTCCTGGTGTCAGTTATGTAACTATCTATTTCAACAAAACTTCACTGACATATCAGTATTTTTCCAAATTTCTTCTGAACGCGATGGGAATCAATCCTGTTTAAAGGAATTTAATTGAAAGAATTGACTGCGCAAACTTCGGCCTTGTATAACCTGTTGTGAAAACCAAGGACAGTTTGCGTTATTAATGCTTTAGCCGTTTTTGAAGACGAAGGGAAAATAGTAGTTATAGCACAAAACATACCCCCCCCCCACACACAACATTATATATATATATTATATATGTATCATATATGAGGAAAAATGAGAAAGAAAAAGAAATGTAAATGATAAATGAATTTAATCGATATCAGCACTTAAATCGATATCACTTTACACATGTGTTTCGGTCAGGTTTATTGTTGTGTGAAAATATTTCGCACACATAGAAGAATCGACCTTTCATCAAGTGAATTATTTTTGTATGATGAAGGAAGATTAAATTCATATTATCCATTTATCATTTCTTTTTCTTTACTCTATTTTCCTCATTATGTCAGGATTCAATCCTTTTCCATTTTACCACATATATATCATATAGTATATATATATATATATATATAATATATATATATTGTATGTTGTTATTTATAAAATATATTGTGTTAAAGTCATGGGAAATGGACTCGTCGCTCCGAGTTCAAATCCTTGATGTTGGTACATTGCATTTCACTATTTGCGGCGATACTTTGGTAAAGTTCATGAATTCCTACTCTCTCCTCCAGCTATGGATAAATAGTAGGACAGACCTGGGATACTTTAACCTTGGTTAGGCAACCGGTCTCCAGGAGAAGATGAAATCTCTAGAATTCAGTAAACCTGTTAAACTCCTGCCTAAGAAATTGACCTTGTGTCAACATCCTGCTGTGCGGCGAGTGGGTATGGTAAATATATATACTATGTATATTATATTATATATATATAATATATATAATTATATTATTTTATAATCATACACGCTTTGTATGTTTTACTTAAGAGCTATTGGAACCACAGTTTAAATATTAAAAACGTTATAATAATGGTGATTATTAAATCTCTTTCCATTTTCTTTCCTTTCCTCTCTTTTTAATCTTTTATTAGTTCGAATTGAAACCAGATAAGCAGCATCACTTCCCTGCCGCGCTTCACCCCCTATCTCTATCCCTTCCTAATTCTTCCATCTCTGTCCCTTTCTTATTTTCTTCATTGTCGATATAGAGCAATTGTCTCCTTTTTCTTCTCACCTTCCTAATCTATTCTAATAAGATAAACTGGGGCTAATGGATCCATTAGCTGAGGGGTGACACACTCACCTAAAGAAATAAGAATCGGGGATAAAAAACACCAGAATAAAACACACACACACACACACATATATATATATACTATATACTATAATATTAAATATATATTATCATTAAATATACTGTGTGCACTTCGAACAAAATTAAAAAAAATTGTGTGTTGTGGTCGTGTGGAAATGTATTGGAACACACGTAAAAGCGAATTTCAGTCTACAACACCGGATGCTAAAAAAAGTTAATGTATAATCTATAAATAATATATCATTGTTAGTTGTGTTGTGTTGTGAACTTTGATATAATTTATCAAATTGTGTGTTGTGTGTGTCGATGTGTGTAGAAATGACTTACCGGTAAAACACTACTTAGCTGAATTCTTATTAAGTATTTGTTAGTATAAGTGTTACTCGAATATAGTCTATCCGTTATTAATAATTTATTAATATAAATATTGGTCTCTTTGTAATACAAATGTATGTAGGCATAATTAGTTTTTATCAATGTTATGTAAAGAAATATACACTAAATTCTCGAGAAAAATTCACCTATTTGTATGACTTCCCACTTT
>CM042151.1:92310050-92350050 GCA_023376005.1 Doryteuthis pealeii
GGGAGAGAGATAACCACGTTTCTGCCTTTGTCTCTTTCTTTCTCATTCTTTAAATGCCTTCTTTTCAGAAGTGCCACCAAAAAGAGATGGGGTTAAAAGAAAACTCGAGAACACGCAGCCAAGAATATCAGATACCTTTAAACCATAAAATAACAAAACCACTTATGCTCCATAGGCTTACACAAAACTTGCTTGAAAAGAGAGATGGTATTCTACTTTTATTGAGAGAAGTGCTTTTCTGCAGTACTTTGGAGGACTGTAGGCTTTGGGGAATTAAATAAAATGAAAATAAAAAAAATACAACAATAGAAGAACCCTCTGTGCATGCGAACAAAAAGGACTGACGCCCTAAACCAAAGTATATCTGTCATTCAAACTAAGGACAAATGGTTTATGGTTGGTCCTACTAGCCAGAGAGATATTCCCTTGCTAACAGCAACTATGACCTGGTCAATAAAGCCTAAGTCATATGCCACTTCCTGCCTTTTGTCTTCTTTTCTTTTCTCATTCTTTGAATGTCTTCTTTTCAGCATGACACCAAAAATAGATGGGGTTAAAAAAACCCGAGGAACACGCAGCCAAGAATATCCAACTACTTTAAACCTGCGAAACATCCAAAATCACTTATGCCAATATAACTATTCAAGTCATGTGTGGGCATCTACCATGATTCTAAATAATCGACCCATAAAAAATAATTACTAGTGATTAAGTATAGCTACCATACCTAAGTCACATGCTATACTATAAAAGTCAGGTCGGTTTCGGAAATTTAAAAAAAAATATTTTGCAATTAGTTAAAGGAAAAGATTCAGAAAATTGGTGTAATGCATGGTGTGAAGGTGGGAGTGTTGCGGCACGGTTGAGGGTTTCGGCGAGGATTGACTTGCGACCTTCTGCTTGTAAAGCAGAATTGCTGCACAGTTGTTTGTATACTGGTCATTTGAATGCGATATTGTATACTGGTCATATGTGCTATATTTAGCATATAGTACATGTAAGAGACTTGATATCACTCCCCTACACCTGTCCTTCGGGATGTGGGTCCGGTGTCTTCCGCCAATGGACTGGTGAGTTTTGAGGTTTAATAGCGTCGATCCCAGGGGATTTCTCCCCAGGCCATACTTGCCCTTAACTTAAGGGCAGGGCTGGGTTTATTGCCAGCACCTGAGGTGCCCCCTTGAGGAGAATGCCGACGGGATAGACACAATTTTTCACCTGCCACCCATGAGTCTCGGCTTGTAGGTGGTCCACATAAATTAGGCCTTTGTGCTGACTGTACAAGGGGGTACGAGGAATATATCATTACACTACCAAACCGTCCTTTGGGTCGGGGGTCCGGTGTGCTTCGGCCACTGGACCGGTGTGTTGAATTAATAGCATCGATGCTGGGTTTATCGCAGGGCTGGGTTTATTGCCCAGCGCTTAGGTGCCCACCTCGAGGGGGATGTCAATGGGATCGATGCATTTTTGTGCCTACCCCATGAGCTTGGTTTGTGGGTGGACCACACATAAATGTCCTTGTGTCATGCCCTATAAGTGGGATGAGAGGCAAATACCCACTACAGGCAGGAGGAAGTAAAAGTTGGTAAGTCGCATTGTGATTAGAAATTTTCTCTTTTGTTAAATGGTTTATTTATGCATTTGTTATATTTTTAGTTGTGACAGAGAAACACGAGGTGAGTGGGCCTGCTTATTTTGAAGGAAGCGGGCTAGGCTTGCCTGACATGTGGAATCGAACCTGCGTCCTTCGGAATGCGAACAGGCAATACATTAGCACTGAATTCAAGATACTACTGTCGCCGGATGTAAGCGCCAGGGTGCCCGGATGATGGCTACGAGGATCCTGCGGCCGGGATTGGCTCAGGAATCTCGTGCGTGGGGTGCAGACACCTGGATGCTGAAGGAAAAACTTGTATAAGTAGAAGTGGGTGACGACAGCAGCAGTTGCGATTTGTCAGCTGCTGAAGATATTTGAGTTGGTGATTTTACGACGACGACGACGGATTTTTTTGCTATAGATTTGTGACGTCAACGACATTGTTGACCCCCCCCTCTCTTCAACAATTTATTTTTCCCTCTATTTTTTTTTCTTTTTCATTCTAGATTGTTTACGGTAAATTGGATGTCGACTGTATCAAAAAACTATGCACATGGCATTTACTGCCCATGAGCTTCGGTTTGTGGTGGACCCAATAAAATGTCCTTGTGCCAGTCCAATATTTCTCCAGAGAAGAAAACAAGAATGAATCCTGTTCTTTATGAAGGAATAAAAAAATAAAAATTTAATTCTGTAACCTCTGCCCTTTCTGCGACTAAGGGTACAGAAGACAAATAAAGACCTGTAAAAACCAAACTACTTTGTTCATCCTAATGCTGGTACAATTGGATTTGAAAATTGTTTACATTTTCGTAAATATTTGGACTATGTAATCAAAGTGGTTTTAGATTATGTTAAAGTTTCTTTCCTTTTCACGATCAACTTCATGGGATTTTTTTCAATTCAAACCAGAAATAAACTGTCAAATAAACATTGATATAAAATACTAAGTAAAATCAATTAACGTATCCTTATTTTATATCAGATTTAAAATCGTGATATAAAAAATGATAAAAGTCTATGTATATGGTGTACCCAAAATCAGCTGCTAAAAGTCAGCTAATGTTTTTTTTTAAATTAATTAATTAATTAAATTTGATTATTTATTTTTTTTTATTTATTTGCATTCAAACTTGGTCTAAATCGATAAAAAAAGCAAAATAATATTACACATTTAATTCATTTTTAATACATTTAAAACAATTTTTTGTTAATTTCAAACGCGTTTGGCCATTAACGCTCTTGAAATATGGCGTGTTTACAAAATTCATGTAACATTAGCGATTTTTTTTTAAATACCAAAAATCAGGGAATTATCCAATTTTAATGAAATTTCAATATATATTTATCAATTAATGAATTTTATAATGTATCAGTTATTTTATTTCAAAACTTTAATCAAGTATTTTTGCTATGAAAATTAATATATAATAATTCATTTAAAATATGAACATCCTGATGGTAAGTTTAAAATATATATTTTAGATTCTAGAAATAATTATCTATTTAAGGCAAACCTTATTTAGGTGCATAAAGTAACAAGTCTCGAAGAAAAACTCTATTGAAATTTAGGCCCATCCACACCACTTTTTAAGCAGAAAAAATATTGATGTATAATTTTTTCTAAGATAATAGCCAATTAAATAATTATTGAAATGAGAACAAACAAATTACATTCTTTGACAACAAAAAAAACACAAAAAACAAAAACAATTAAAACATTGAACGACATTATCATTTCCATAAACTCACTTATGCCTGTACAAGTTCTCAAAAATGAAGGAAAATTGACAAAAGGTATTGTTGTAATTTGAAAAAAAAATTTTTTTCTTTAATGTAACTTGACTTGTTCACGAATAAACCTTTTTTTTTTTTTCTTTTTAGTTCTAAAATTGGCATTTTTGTTAATTTCTCCTCCGAAAACATTCCTATAAGGTCAAATTTTTGTTTTAGTAGAAAAGTAGTAATATAATGAGCATCAGTAAAAAAAAAAAAAAAAAGCAAATATATTTCATATGTAATATAATCAATAACAAAAAAAAACACAATAATAATAATAATAATAATAAATAAATAAAACAATATGTATAGAAAACTAATTGGTAGATAAAATTTATTTTTTAGATTCTTATTTGAAATAAGGGACTAATTCTAAGATTTATATTTCATATTTTTAGTTCTGCAAAGTTTTTATTATTATTATTATTAATTATTATTATTGTCTCCTCGGTGTCCAGGACAATTCTGAGTATTCTGACACAGATTTACTTAATATAAAAAATTAATACATACATAAACAAATAAATAAGTAAAATAAAAACTTTATTTAATAAAAAAATACATATAAACAACAAATAATAGTAAAATAAAACTTTTAATTAAAAAAAAAATTAATACATACATAAACAAACAAATAAATAAGTAAAAAAAACACTTATTTAATAAAAAAAAATTACAAGCAAATGAATTATTAAAATAATTAAAAAATTAACATGCAAATGAATAATTAAAATAAAAACATATGATTTAATTTAATAAAAATAAATAAAAGAAAAATAGACATTCAGAGTAACGTCCCTTGAATTCAAATGTTAAAGAATGGCCGCCATTTTGACTTGATCCTTCGATAAAAGTAAACAAAACGGATTTTGCTTGAAATTAATACCGGAGCATGGTTTAACACGGAAATATCCGAAATTCACTTCTGATAGCTAATTATATTCATTTCAGATAATGCCCAAGCTGAATTTTATGGTAGGAAAATAGAAAAACTGTACTTTATTACCAGTTTGTGTATGACTACTTTAACAAATAATTTAATATACACATATTAATAAATAATATTAAAAACATGATAACTACAATAATAACTTAATTAAATAATCAATAAAAGGAAATTATGATAAACAAAGAAATTAAATTCAGGGCGAAATTTTTGACATTTTAATTAATTAAACATTTAAAGGGGCTGAAGATATAGAAAATAATAAAATGATTCGTCATACACGCCTAAAGAGAAAAACGAAACAAAGACACTTTAATATTAGGGACGATAATTGATGTAAACCGGTTCAAATTGTTTTAAAATTAAAATATTAATTTGTCGGTTTATTGGGAGAATAAACAAACACTTACCTACGTCTACCTTCTCATGAGAAAGATTTCGTAAAATCTGAGCAAAAATAAAGAAAATGATGTTTTTTCCTCCTTTGTACTTCCGCCGGTGTATATGGAATATGTATCTACCTAAACAATGTGGATCTAAAGGAACACATAGATCCTAAGTATTGGATCCTACATATTATTCAATTGACAACAAAATATTAGCTGTCTGCTTGATCCTCAGTAAACTCACAATGTGATTGTCTGAAACATTTATCTCATTTCAAACACAAACAATAAAAGACACTGGTTGTACCGTAGGCAGTAGCAATAATTTCGTCTGCTAGGAGTTTTAAAAGCGAATTAAGAATAATTAAATCTATTATTTAAGGTCAAACTTTGTCTAAATCGATAAGTAGTAACATAATGACCATCATTAAAAAAGAAAATATCATTACATACGCAGTTTATTTTTAAAAGATTTCAAAACCATTTGTTTTGGTCAATTTCGACTCGATCAGCCATTTAGCCTCGTTTTCGATGATTTTAAGTGCTTGTTTACAATTTTGCGGTAACATTCACGATTGCAAAAAAAAAAATACCAAAAATCAGGTTATTATTCCGATTTTAATGAAATTTTCAGTATTGATTTAACAATTAATGAATTTATAATGCAATCAGTTATTTTATTTCAAAACTTTAATTTAGTATTTTGCTATGAAAAATTATATATAAAAATTCATTTAAAATATGAAAATGCTGATGTTAAGTTAAAATGTT
Source organism: Doryteuthis pealeii (assembly GCA_023376005.1). Classification (NCBI taxonomy): domain Eukaryota; kingdom Metazoa; phylum Mollusca; class Cephalopoda; order Myopsida; family Loliginidae; genus Doryteuthis; species Doryteuthis pealeii. The sequence continues at coordinate 92,315,533 of CM042151.1, forward strand.
ATATTTTTGATTCTAAAAATAAATATATACTTAATACAAAACATATTTTAGGCGCCAAAAGTGATAAGTTTTTGAAGAAAAACTCGATTGAAAATATACCCCCTCCTTTTAAGCAGAAAAAACATCGATGTATAATTTTTTCTTTATAGAATAATAGCCAATTAAATAATTATCGAATGAATAAAAAGAAATCTCCAAAAATTAATTATTATATTTTTTACATTTTATTTTTCGATTTTCGTACTTATTTTCTCATAGAAAGCCACCGTAAAATTTTTTTTGTTTCTATTCATAACGTCGGTCTTTTATCTCATTATTCATACTGTATTAGTATCGAAAATGATCAACTTGCAAAAACATTTTACGCCCCAACATAAGGGGGGTCAAAAATTAAGTGGCCTGAAAAAAATTAGAAAGTTTGAAATAAAATAAATAATGCATTATAAAGATCATTCATTTCATACATAAACACTGAAAATTTCATTAAAATCGCGATAAATTCCTGATTTTGGTAAATTATTTTTCTGTAGGGGGCTAAAGTCATTTTGTCAAAAAACGAATTTTAGGCTCCGTTTGCCAGTCCCTATTGTACTGATATTTCAAAACATTTACCAAAAATACAATCAATAAAGGCATGAATCATACTTCCTGTCCTATGCTGAATTATCATTTACACACACACTATTTATATGTAGTGATATTATTTAACTCGTATATAGATAGGTATGCCAATTTTAGTAAAGGGAGATAAAAAAAGATTATTTGAAATTTTTTTAAATTTTAAAGCAATTACCAAAAATTAGGAAATTGCAGAATTTCAATGAAATTTTCATTACTTTATTTATCATGACTTTTGTCAGATTTTATTTTTTGTCTTTTATCAATTATACGGTTTCAACTTTTGGTCATGTGAATAAAAAAAATTCCAGTTCTAAATTTTACGTGGAACCAATAAGGATGTCACCCCATAAACAAAAAAAAGAAAATGACGTCTCGTGGGCTAAAGAAACCAATCGCATTCTACTTAGTTGAAAAGGGATTGACTATCCAGGATCCGCAAAGGAATTATAGACCTGGTGAAGGTATGACTTTGAGTGTTGTCAATAAGGACAGTAGCAGGAAAAAAGGTCCTGATAAGGAACATTTGGAAAAAAGAGCCGAATCGGGGTCGACTGTTGACCCTGAAATACTTTGCTTCATGCTACAGTCCAATAAACTTTAACATATAGTCTGCCAAAGAAAATATTGATCATTTACCATCATCTCGTTTCTACTCCGGCTACCAGATATCATATTTCACCATCAACTCCTCACACCCCATGACTACAATGTAACAACATTTCAACACACCACACACGCATGCCATGTATATCAATGACTCCACATCAATGACCAACACATTATTCTTTACTAACTCATCAAGTGGCTGTACATATTAAATTCATTATATTCAATACAACATAAATTCATTATATTTAATACAATATTAAATTCATTATATTCAATACAACATATTAAACATTAACCTGCATTGGTCTTTTGAAGAAAAGACAACTGGTCATTTAGTGAATAGCAGTCAGTGAGTGAAGAAGGAAATAGAAAGAAGAAAAAGAAAGATTGAGGTAAGGAGAAGAAAAGTAGAAGCAAGAGAAAGGAGGGGAATACGAGAGGGAAAAGCAATGAAGAGAGAAAGAAAATTATAGATCTTGGAAACAATAATTGTGTTATATGCCCGTAGTATCATGACTCCACATTCAAATGACCAACAAATTATTTCTTACTAACTCATCCAGGGCTGTAACATATTAAATTCATTATATTTAATACACCATATTAAATTCGTTATATTTAATAAACATATTAAATTCGTTATATTTAATACAACATATTAAATTCATTATATTTAATAAAACATATTAATTCATTATATTCATACAACATATTAATCACTATATTCAATACAAATACAAACATTAACCTGCATTGGTCTTTTTCCTGCAACAATACACATGATATAAAATAATTCTGGATAGTGGTGGTAGTTTATGAGGTTTCATCAATCTATGGTAGATAAGCGTAATAGGTGGAAGTTGTTCTGGACCTGTGGGAAACTGGTAGGTTATTACCCTGTGCCTTGATGTTTGAGGGTCACATCCAGTAAATCTACAAACAGAGAAGGTAAGTTGGGACATTAACATAACACATCAAGATGATAAGGGATATCATCAAGACGTGAAAAGAAAGGACCAACTGAGAGGAAAGTGGCACATACCAAAAGTGGATGATGGTATTGTTTGGGGTGATGCAAGCAGTATAGCATGTATGTTGTATTAGAGTTAGGAGGGGAAGAGAATACTGTTTGGTTGAGGAAAAAAACAGATGCTAACCACATTAATGTAGTGGAATTAGAGACACTGATGAAGGGCATCAGGTTGGCATTGAAGTAGGCTTGGTTTGGTTTGTTTAGTTTTACAGCATATCAACCTCTGTGGGTCATTTAATGTCAATAAAGTTTTGAAATAAATTCATTCTTAATGGATGCTCACTTTTATTTATATACACATTTTTCAATTTAAGAAGAGATTTTAGAAGAGATTTCTATAGGGAAATGCAATGCATTGTTTGCGAGTGGTTGGAGATAAAAGCAACCCACTGCTTGAAGAGGAGACATCTGGTCATTTAGTGAATGAAGAGGAATCAAAGAGAAGAAAAGAAAGATCAAGGGAAGAGAAAGGGAAAGCAGAACAAGTAGAAAGGAAAAGCAGGAGAATGAGAAAGGAAAAGTAGAAGCAAGAGAAAGAGGGGAATACAAAGGGAAAAGCAAAGAAGAGAGAAGAAGAAATTAAAAGATCTTGGAAAATTAATGTCAGAATGTATGAATTTTTATAAAACTATTTTTAAATACAGGTTATTCCATGTCAAATCATGCCAGGCAATGTCACCACCCTCTTCATTTTTTATGAAATTTTGTCCAATGTGGGATTATGATAAAGTCAGCCAATCCCCAAATGTGAGTGTCCAATTCCAAGAAATGTGAAGTTATGTCTATTTTTAGCTCTCCATATTTGAGGGGTGAATCGTGAAAAATGGTGACTTTGTAACGTATTCTTGTGTGTAAAAGGATTCTAGAGCTTCCTACTCCTAAAATTGTTTTTATAAAGATTTTGGCTCAAGAAATCCCAAATGCTACTCAAATAGTCTTAAAGTCAACCAATTTTAACCTATTGATAATTTCTGATTTTTTCATAGAAGATCAATATCCTGATGTGGCACTGCATCTACGAAACATTTTTTTCTATTATTATTTCCCCTAATATTGAACATTACATTTACCAAAAGATAATTTGATATGTACTCAGAACCAAAGCTAAAGATTTGCAAAAATTTTTAAAAATTTTGCACTTCAATTTTACTGAATTTTGTATAGGTGTGGACTATCTTAAAATTAGCTAATCCCAAAATTTGAGTTTTCCAATTCAAAAATTGGTGAGTTATGTTGATTCTAAATAATTGACATAAGTCTTCAAATTTGGGTGGGCTTTTGTGAAAATTGCAATTTTTTTGCAATCTACTTTTGTCTGTAAAATGAGTTCTAGAGCTTTCTTAATACCAAAAAATTGTTTATAAAGCTTTTTGCCCATGAAAACCAAAAATGATATGAAAGAATTTCAGAGTCAACTAATTTTAAGTTATTAATGATTTCTGATTTGCAAAATTTTAACTAATGTTTGAAGCTTCGGTTCTGGAGGGCAAATATCAAACTATCTTTTGGTATATATGTTCATATATGTGAAATAGTAATAGAAAAAAACAAAGAAAATGAAGCAATTAAAGGAAAATACAAAGGATTACTGAAGTAAAAGTTTACATATTTATTTACATAATACAAATACATAAAAGACATAATACATAAGTGTATTCACATTAACAAAGTATTCTTCCTAGCAGGAGGGTTTCTTAATCTAGTTTCTTTAATCTTAGACTAAGATTATTAAAACTCATTTGAGTACATTTTCTCTTTAATGACTTCATCCTTATGGCTCTTATGGATGAGTCAAAAGCTTTTAAAAAAGTCAACAGATTTTAGTCTTGGACTAAGATTAAAACTCATTTTGAGTACATTTTCTCTTTAATGACTTCATCCTTAGTGGCTCTTATGGATGATCAAAAGCTTTTTAGTAAAGTCAACAGATCTTTAGTCTTGGACTAAGATTAACTCATTTGAGTACATTTCTCTTTAATGACTTCATCCTTAGTGGCTCTTATGGATGAGAAAAACTTTTAGTAAAAAGTCCAACAGTTCTTTAGTCTTGGACTAAGATTAAAACTCATTTGAGTACACTTTTCTCTTAATGCTTCATCCTTAGTGGCTCTTATGGATGAGTCAAAAGCTTTTAGTAAAAAGTCAACAATATCTCTTAGTCTTGGACTAAATTAAAACTCATTTGAGTACATTTTCTCTTAATGACTTCATCCTTAGTGGCTCTTATGGATGAGTCAAAGCTTTTAGTAAAAAGTCAACAGTATCTTAGTTTGGGACCTAAAGTCATTTGAGTACATTTTCTCTTTAATGACTTCATCCTTATGGTCTTATGATGAGTCAAAAGCTTTTAGAGTCAACAGTATCTGTTAGTCTTGGACTAAGATTAAAACTCATTTTGAGTAAATGTTCCTTAGTGACTATCATGGACTGAATCAAAAGCTTTTAGTCACAGTATCTGACACACATATCCATTCTAACACTCAGTGTTTTAGTCAGTTGGCTAAAAGAGCTCATACAGTTAGGTCATTATCTACCCACAACAACACCTCCAATGCTTCGTATGCTCTCTGCCTTTGTAGGGATCCTAAACAGGAACTCTCATATGTAGGGAGAAACATGACCTACTGATGAGCTCTTTTAGCCAACTGACTAAAAACACTGAGTGTTAGAATGGATATGTGTCAGATACTGTTGACTAAAAGCTTTTGATGATTCCTCAACAACAGTTAAGAGAAAATGTACTCAAATGAGTTTTAATCTTAAAACTAAAGATACTGTTGACTTTTTACTAAAAGCTTGTAAGATGAAGTCATTAAGAGAAAATGTACTCAATGAGTAGTCCAAGACTAAAGATACTGTTGACTTTTTACTAAAAGCTTTTGACTCATCCATAAGGCCACTAAGGATGAGCATTAAAGAGATGTACTCAAATGAGTTTTAATCTCCAAGGGACTCATCCATAAGAGCCACTAAGATGAAGTCATTAAAGAGAATGTAAAATGAGTGAGTTAATCTTAGTCCAAGACTAAAGATACTGTTGACTTTTACTAAAAGCTTTTGACTCATCCATAAGAGCCACTAAGGATGAAGTCATTAAAGAGAAAATGTACTCAAATGAGTTTTAATCTTAGTCTAAGATTAAAGAACTAGATATAAAGAAACCCTCCTGCTAGGAAGAATACTTTGTTAATGTGAATACACTTATGTATTATGTCTTTTTATGTATTTTGTATTATGTAAATAAATATGTAAACTTTTACTTCAGTAATCCTTTGTATTTTCTTTAATTGCTCATTTTCTTTGTTTTTTTCTATTACTATTTCACATATATTGAACATTATACCAAAAAGATAGTTTGATATTTGCTCAGAACCGAAGCTTCAAACATTAGTTAAAATTTTGCAAATCAGAAATCATTAATAACTTAAAATTAGTTGACTCTGAAATTCTTTCATATCATTTTTGGTTTTCATGGGCAAAAAAGGCTTTTATAAACCAATTTTTGGTATTAAGAAAGCTCTAGAACTCATTTTACAGACAAAAGTAGATTGCAAAAAAATTGCAATTTTTCACAAAGCCCCACCCAAATTTGAAGACTTATGTCAATTTTTAGAATCAACATAACTCAGCCAATTTTTGGAATTGGAAACTCAAATTTTGGGATTAGCTAATTTTAAGATAGTCCACACCTATACAAAATTTCAGTAAAATTGAAGTGCAAAATTTTTAAAAATTTTTGCAAATCTTGTAGCTTTGGTTCTGAGTACATATCAAATTATCTTTTGGTAAATGTAATGTTCAATATATGGAAATAATAATAGAAAAAAATGTTGTCGTAGATGCAGTGCCACATCAGGATATTGATCTTGCTATGAAAAAAATCAGAAATTATCAATAGGTTAAAATTGGTTGACTTTAAGACTATTTTGATAGCATTTTGGATTTCTTGAGCCAAAATGCTTTTATAAAACAATTTTTAGGAGTAGGAAGCTCTAGAACTCCTTTTACACACAAGAATACGTTACAAAAATGTCACCATTTTTCACGATCACCCCCTCAAATATGGAGAGCTAAAAATAGACATAACTTCACTATTTCTTGGAATTGGACACTCACATTTGGGGATTGGCTGACTTTATCATAATCCACACTTGGACAAAATTTCATAATACATTGCTGGATGATTTGACATGGAATTAACCTGTATTTAAAAATAGTTTTATAAAATTCATACATTCTGACATTATTTCCAAGATCTTTTAATTTCTTCTTTCTCTCTTCTTTGCTTTTCCCTGTTGTATTCCCCTCCTTTCTCTTGCTTCTACTTTTCCTTTCTCATTCTCCTGCTTTTCCTTTCTACTTGTTCTGCTTTCCCTTTCTCTTCCCTTGATCTTTCTTTTTCTTCTCTTTGATTCCTTCTTCATTCACTAAATGACCAGATGTCTCCTCTTCAAGCAAGTGGTTGCTTTTATCTCCAACCACTCGCAAACAATGCATTGCATTTCCCTATTAGAAATCTCTTCTAAAAATCTCTTCTTAAATTGAAAAATGTGTATATAAATAAAAGTGAGCATCCATTAAGAATGAATTTATTTCAAAACTTTATTGACATTAAATGACCACAGAGGTTGATATGCTGTAAAAACTAAACAAACCAAACCAAGCCTACTTCAATGCCAACCTGATGCCCTTCATCAGTGTCTCTAATTCCACTACATTAATGTGGTTAGCATCTGTTTTTTTCCTCAACCAAACAGTATTCTCTTCCCCTCCTAACTCTAATACAACATACATTGCTATACTGCTTGCATCACCCCAAACAATACCATCATCCACTTTTGGTATGTGCCACTTTCCTCTCAGTTGGTCCTTTCTTTTCACCGTCTTTGATGATATCCCTTATCATCTTGAGTGTTATGTTAATTGTCCCAACTTACCTTCTCTGTTTGTAGATTTACTGGATGTGACCCTCAAACATCAAGGCACAGGGTAATAACCTACCAGTTTCCCACAGGTCCAGAACAACTTCCACCTATTACGCTTATCTACCATAGATGATGAAACCTCATAACTACCCACCATATTCCAGAATTATTTTATATCATGTGTATTGTTGCAAGGAAAAAGACCAATGCAGGTAATGTTTAGTATGTTGTATTGAATATAGTGAATTTAATATGTTGTATTGAATATAATGAATTTAATATGTTGTATTAATATAATGAATTTAATATGTGTATTAAATATAACGAATTTAATATGTTGTATTAATATAATGAATGAATTAATATGTACAGCCACTGATGAGTTAGTAAAGAATAATTTGTTGGTCATTGAATGTGGAGTCATTGATACTACGGCATATAACACAATTATTGTTTCCAAGATCTTATAATTTCTTTCTCTCTTCATTGCTTTTCCCTCTCGTATTCCCCTCCTTTCTCTTGCTTCTACTTTTCCTTTCTCCTTACCTCAATCTTTCTTTTTCTTCTTTCTATTTCCTTCTTCACTCACTGACTGCTATTCACTAAATGACCAGTTGTCTTTTCTTCAAAAGACCAATGCAGGTTAATGTTTAATATGTTGTATTGAATATAATGAATTTATATTGATGTTGTATTGAATATAATGAATTTAATATGTACAGCCACTTGATGAGTTAGTAAAGAATAATGTGTTGGTCATTGAGTATGGAGTCATTGATACTATGGCATGCGTGTGTGTGTGTGTTGAAATGTTGTTTACATTGTAGTCATGGGTGTGAGGAGTTGATGTGTGAAATATGATATCTGGTAGCCGGAGTAGAAACGAGATGATGGTAAATGATCAATATTTTCTTTGGGCAGACTATATGTTAAAGTTTATTGGGACTGTAGCATGAAGCAAAAGTATTCAGGGGTCAAACAGTCGACCCGATTCGGCTCTTTTCTCAAATGTTCCTTATCAGGACCTTTTTTCCTGCTACTGTCCTTATTGGGACAACACTCAAAGTCATACCTTCACCAGGTCTATAATTCCTTTGCGGATCCTGGCATAGTCAATCCTTTTTCAACTAAGTAGAATGCGATTGGTTATCTTTAGCCCAACGAGACGTCATTTTTCTTTTTTCTGTTTATGGGGTTGACATCCTTATTGGTTCCACGTAAAAATTAGAACTGGAATTTTTTTTTCACATGACCAAAAGTTGAAACCCGTATAATTGATAAAGACAAAAAATAAATCTGACAAAAGTCATGATAAATAAAGTAATGAAAATTTCATTGAAATTCTGCAATTTCCTAATTTTTGGTAATTGCTTTAAAATTTAAAAAAATTTCAAATAATCTTTTTTATCTCCTTTACTAAAATTGGACATACCTATCTATATACGAGTTAAATAATATCACTACATATAAAATAGTGTGTGTGTAAATGATAATTCAGCATAGGACAGGGAAGTATAGATTCATGCCTTTATTGATTGTATTTTTGGTAAATTTTTGAAATATCAGTACAATAGGGACTGGCAAACGGAGCCTAAAATTCGTTTTTGACAAAATGACTTTAGCCCCCCTACAGAAAATAATTTACCAAAATCAGGAATTTATCGGATTTTAATGAAATTTTCAGTGTTTATGTATGAATGAATGATCTTTATAATGCATTATTTATTTTATTTCAAAACTTTCTAATTTTTTTCAGGCCACTTAATTTGACCCCCTTATGTTGGGGCGTAAAATGTTTTTGCAAGTTGATCATTTTCGATACTAAATACAGTATGAATAATGAGATAAAAGACCGACGTTATGAATAGAAACAAAAAACAAATTTTACGGTGGCTTTCTATGAGAAAATAAGTACCGAAAATCGAAAAATAAAATGTAAAAAATAATAAATAATTAATTTTTTGGAGATTTCTTTTTTACTCATTTCGATAATTATTTAATTGGCTATTATTCTATAAAAGAAAAAATTATACATCGATGTTTTTTCTGCTTAAAAGGGGGAGGGGGTATATTTTCAATCGAGTTTTTCTTCAAAACTTATCACTTTTGGCGCCTAAAATATGTTTTGTATTAAGTATATATTTATTTTTAGAATCTAAAAATATAACATTTTAAACTTAACATCAGCATTTTCATATTTTAAATGAATTTTATATATTAATTTTTCATAGCAAAAATACTAAATTAAAGTTTTGAAATAAAATAACTGATGCATTATAAAATTCATTAATTGTTAAATCAATACTGAAAATTTCATTAAAATCGGATAATAACCTGATTTTTGGTTTTTTTTTTTTTTGCAATCGTGAATGTTACCGCAAAATTGTAAACAAGCACTTAAAATCATCGAAAACGAGGCTAAATGGCTGATCGAGTCGAAATTGACCAAAACAAATGGTTTTGAATCTTTTAAAAATAAACTGCGTATGTAATGATATTTTTCTTTTTTAATGATGGTCATTATGTTACTACTTATCGATTTAGACAAAGTTTGACCTTAAATAATAGATTAATTATTCTTAATTCGCTTTTAAAACTCCTAGCAGACGAAATTATTGCTACTGCCTACGGTACAACCAGTGTCTTTTATTGTTTGTGTTTGAAATGAGATAAATGTTTCAGACAATCACATTGTGAGGTTTACTGAGGATCAAGCAGACAGCTAAATATTTTGTTGTCAATTGAATAATATGTAGGATCCAATACTTAGGATCTATGTGTTCCTTTAGATCCACATTGTTTTAGGTAGATACATATTCCATATACACCGGCGGAAGTACAAAGGAGGAAAAAACATCATTTTCTTTATTTTTGCTCAGATTTTACGAAATCTTTCTCATGAGAAGGTAGACGTAGGTAAGTGTTTGTTTATTCTCCCAATAAACCGACAAATTAATATTTTTAATTTAAAACATATTTGAACCGGTTTTACATCAATTATCGTCCCTAATATTAAAGTGTCTTTGTTTCGTTTTTCTCTTTAGGCGTGTATGACGAATCATTTTATTATTTTCTATATCTTCAGCCCCTTAAAATGTTTAATTAATTAAAATGTCAAAAATTTCGCCCTGAATTTAAATTTCTTTGTTTATCATAATTTCCCTTTTATTGATTATTTAATTAAGTTATTATTGTAGTTATCATGTTTTTAATATTATTTATTAATATGTGTATATTAAATTATTTGTTAAAGTAGTCATACACAAACTGGTAATAAAGTACAGTTTTCTCGTATTTTCCTACCATAAAATTCAGCTTGGGCATTATCTGAAATGAATATAATTAGCTATCAGAAGTGAATTTCCGATATTTCCGTGTTAAACCATGCTCCGGTATTAATTTCAAGCAAAATCCGTTTTGTTTACTTTTATCGAAGGATCAAGTCAAAATGGCGGCCATTCTTTAACATTTGAATTCAAGGGACGTTACTCTGAATGTCTATTTTCTTTTTATTTATTTTTTATTAATAAATCATAGTGTTTTATTTTAATTATTCATTTGCATGTAATTTTTTAATTATTTTAATAATTCATTTGCTTGTAATTTTTTTTTATTAAATAAAGTGTTTTATTTTACTTATTTATTTTTTGTTTATGTATGTATTAATTTTTTTTTATTTAATAAAGTGTTTTATTTTACTTATTATTTGTTTGTTTATGTATGTATTTTTTATTAAATAAAGTGTTTTATTTTACTTATTTATTTGTTTATGTATGTATTTATTTTTTATTAAGTAAATCTGTGTCAGAATACTCAGAATTGTCCTGGACACCCGAGGAGACAATAATAATAATTAATAATAATAATAATAAAAACTTTGCAGAAACTAAAAATATGAAATATAAATCTTAGAATTAGTCCCTTATTTCAAATAAGAATCTAAAAAATAAATTTTATCTACCAATTAGGTATTTTCTATACATATTGTTTTATTTATTTATTATTATTATTATTATTATTGTGTTTTTTTTGTTATTGATTATTACATATGAAATATATTTTGCTTTTTTTTTTTTTTTTTACTGATGCTCATTATATTACTACTTTTCTACTAAAACAAAAATTTGACCTTATAGGAATGTTTATCGGAGGAGAAATTAACAAAAATGCCAATTTTAGAACCAAAAAGAAAAAAAAAAAAGGTTTTATTCGTGAACAAGTCAAGTTACATTAAAGAAAAAAATTTTTTTTTCAAATTACAACAATACCTTTTGTCAATTTTCCTTCATTTTTGAGAACTTGTACAGTCATAAGTGAGTTTATGGAAATGATAATGTCGTTCAATGTTTTATTGTTTTTGTTTTTTGTGGGGTTTTTTTGTGTCAAAGAATGTAATTTGTTTGTTCTCATTTCAATAATTATTTAATTGGCTATTATCTTAGAAAAAATTATACATCAATATTTTTTCTGCTTAAAAAGTGTGTGTGGATGGGGCCTAAATTTTCAATAGAGTTTTTCTTCGAGACTTGTTACTTTATGCACCTAAAATAAGGTTTGCCTTAAATAGATAATTATTTCTAGAATCTAAAAATATAATATTTTAAACTTACCATCAGGATGTTCATATTTTAAATGAATTTTATATATTAATTTTTCATAGCAAAAATACTTGATTAAAGTTTTGAAATAAAATAACTGATACATTATAAAATTCATTAATTGATAAATATATATTGAAAATTTCATTAAAATTGGATAATTCCCTGATTTTTGGTATTTAAAAAAAAATCGCTAATGTTACATGAATTTTGTAAACACGCCATATTTCAAGAGCGTTAATGGCCAAACGCGTTTGAAATTAACAAAAAATTGGTTTTAAATGTATTAAAAATGAATTAAATGTGTAATATTATTTTGCTTTTTTATCGATTTAGACCAAAGTTTGAATTTAAATAATCAATTTAATTAATTTTAATTAATTTAAAAAAAAACATTAGCTGACTTTAGCAGCTGATTTTTGGGTACACCTATATACATAGACTTTTATCATTTTTTATATCACGATTTTAAATCTGATATAAAATAAGGATACGTTAATTGATTTTACTTAGTATTTTATATCAATGTTTATTTGACAGTTTATTTCTGGTTTGAATTGAAAAATAATCCCATGAAGTTGATCGTGAAAAGGAAAAGAAACTTTAACATAATCTAAAACCACTTTGATTACATAGTCAAATATTTACGAAAATGTAAACAATTTTTCAAATCCAATTGTACCAGCATTAGGATGAACAAAGTAGTTTTGGTTTTTACAGGTCTTTATTTGTCTTCTGTACCCTTAGTCGCAGAAAGGGCAGAGGTTACAAGAATTAAATTTTTATTTTTTTATTCCTTCATTAAAGAACAGGATTCATTCTTGTTTTCTTCTCTGGAGAAATATTGGACTGGCACAAGGACATTTTTATGTGGGTCCACCCACAAACCGAAGCTCATGGGCAGTAAATGCCATGTGCATAGTTTTTGATACAGTCGACATCAATTTACCGTAAACTAATCTAGAATGAAAAAAAAAAAAAATAGAGGGGAAAAATAAATTGTTGAAGAGAGGGGGGGGTCAACAATGTCGTCGACATCACAAAATCTATAGCAAAAAAAATCCGTCGTCGTCGTAAAATCACCAACTCAAATATCTTCAGCAGCTGACAAATCGCAACTGCTGCTGTCGTCACCCCACTTCTACTTATACAAGTTTTTCCTTCAGCATCCAGGTGTCTGCACCCCACGCACGAGATTCCTGAGCCAATCCCGGCCGCAGGAATCCTCGTAGCCATCATCCGGGCACCTGGCGCTTACATCCGGGACAGTAGTATCTTGAATTCAGTGCTAATGTATTGCCTGTTCGCATTCCGAAGGACGCAGGTTCGATTCCACATGTCAGGCAAAGCCTAGCCCGCTTCCTTCAAGAATAAGGCAGGCCACTCACCTCGTGTTCTCTGTCACAACTAAAAATATAACAAATGCATAAATAAACCATTTAACAAAAGAGAAATTTCAATCACAATGCGACTTACCAACTTTTACTTCCTCCTGGCCTGGTAGTGGGTATTTGCCTCTCATCCCACTTATGAGGGCATGACACAAGGACATTTATGTGTGGGTCCACCCACAAACCAAAGCTCATGGGTGGTAGGCACAAAAAATGCATCGATCCCATTGACATCCCCCTCGAGGTGGGCACCTAAGGCGCTGGGCAATAAACCCAGCCCTGCGATAAACCCAGCATCGATGCTATTAATTCAACACACCGGTCCAGTGGCCGAAGCACACCGGACCCCCGACCCAAAGGACGGGTTGGTAGTGTAATGATATATTTTCCTCGTACCCCCCTTGTACAGGGTCAGGCACAAAGGCCCTATTTATGTGGGACCACCTACAAGCCGAGACTCATGGGTGGCAGGTGGAAAAATTGTGTCTATCCCGTCGGCATTTCTCCTCAAGGGGGGCACCTCAGGTGCTGGGCAATAAACCCAGCCCTGCCCCTTTAAGTTGAGGGGCAAGTATTGCCTGGGGAGAAAGTCCCCTGGGATCGACGCTATTAAACTCAAACTCACCAGTCCAGTGGCAGAAGCACACCGGACCCACATCCCGAAGGACAGGTTGGTAGGGGAGTGATATCAAGGTCTTCTTACATGTACTATATGTACTAATATAGCACATATGACCCAGTATAAATATCGCATTCAAATGACCCAGTATACAAACAACTGTGCAGCAATTCTGCTTTACAAGCAGAAGGTCGCAAGTTCAATCCTCGCCGAAACCCTCAACCGTGCCGCAACACTCCCACCTTCACACCTGCAGTTACACCAATTTTCTTGAATCTTTTCTTTAACTAATTGCAAAATGATTTTTTTTTTAAATTTCCGAAACCGACCTGACTTTTATAGTATAGCATGTGACTTAGGTATGGTAGCTATACTTAAGTCACTAGTATTATTATTTTATGGGTCGATTATTTAGAATCATGGTAGATGCCCACACATGGACTTGAATAGTTTATGTGGCATAAGTGATTTTGGATGTTTCGCAGGTTTAAAGTAGTTGGATATTCTTGGCTGCGTGTTCCTCGGGTTTTCTTTTAACCCCATCTATTTTTGGTGGTCATGCTGAAAAGAAGACATTCAAAGAATGAGAAAAGAAAAGAGACAAAGGCAGAAAGTGGCTTTATGACTTAGGCTTTATTGACCAGGTCATAGTTGCGTGTAGCAAGGGAATATCTCTCTGGCTAGTAGGACCAACTATACCCAGTTATGTCCTTAGTTTGAATGACAGATATACTTTTGGGGGTAGGGCATCAGTCCTTTTTGTCGGACATGCACAGAGGGTTCTTCTGATTGTTATTTTTTATTTTCATTTTATTTTAATTCCCCAAAGCCTACAGTCACTTCCAAAGTACTGCAGAAAGCCACTTCCTCTCAATAAAAGTAGAATACCATCTCTCCTTTTTCAAGCAAGTTTTTGTGTAAGCCTATGGAGCATAAGTGGTTTTGTTTATTTTATGGTTTAAAGGTATCTGGATATTCTTGGCTGCGTGTTCCTCGAGTTTTCTTTTAACCCCATCTCTTTTTGGTGGTCACTCTGAAAAGAAGGCATTTAAAGAATGAGAAAAGAAAAGAGACAAAGGCAGAAAGTGGCTTTATGACTTAGGCTTTATTGACCAGGTCATAGTTGCCTGTAGCAAGGGAATATTTCCCTGGTTAGTAGGACCAACTATACCCAGTTACATCATCAGTTTGAATGATCGAGATATTCTTTTGGGAGTAGGGAGTCAGTCCTTTTTGTCAGATATGCACAAAGGGTTCTTCTGGTGGAGGCCCCATGGGAGTTATTTTTTGTGTTTTTTTTATTCTGATTTTTTATTTTTATTTTAATCCCCACATGTTACATCCGAAATCAGCTAATTATCTGATTTTAACAACATTTTCTGTGATTGAATAAAAATTGGTGCAAACAATTGTGACGTCATGGATGTATTTTATAGTACCAAACATTAACCCTGATTGAAAAAAAAAAATCAAAAATTTCTCCGATTTTAATTAAATTTTCAGTGTTAATTGATCATTAGCAGAAATGACTGGCATGGCAAACAGCTGTTGCATACCCTTTCTTACTTCTGGTTGTATTTTCTTCTGGCCGGCTTTGCTATTTCTTCATCTATCTTGGTCTGGTCTCTTCTAAGGTCTGGACTTTCTTAGGGACTTCGGGTTTGGTTTCTGTTAGGGATTTCTCCTTATCAGAAGCCCTGTGTCATTGTTAGTTTTTAGGTAATAAACACAATAAACTTCGATTTACTTTGATGTTACTTTATTTTCAATCCCCAACCCAGACATCTGCACAGGTGAGACTTACATCCTACGAGCTTGACTCAGACTTACTTACTATCTAAACCGGGAGAGAGGGTCCTCTCTACTGGTTCTCACGGTATCCACCGGAAGGTTAGGACTGAAGTCAAGCCTTGTCACTCATCCTTCAAGGCAGTGGGCTGTAGCTTATAATGGCCATTTTGATTTCTACACTATTGCCATAAATATTAGGTATCTAATAATTATGTAACACAGCCAGCTATTTTTGATGAGTCAGCCTGTCTTCGTCGTTCAAAATGACAAGTGGCGTGCTGTATATGCAGGCAGATTTAGTCCGACGCAAATTCTGATACATTTGATTACGAAGGCATGTAATCATGGAGGAATGTAGCAGAGTTTGAACTCACAACCTCCTGATCCCGAGTGGTGGGATTGCTTTTCTCCCTGCTGGCTGAAATAGTTTGGCCACAGAGAAGAATAAATGCAGAGGCAAGTTCTGTCAGTCAGAACGACTTTTACAGTGGTGAGATCAGGCTGTATGACCCAACGGATTTTGGTGCTCTTTATAAAACGTTTCTGAGTTTTTCAGATAACTTAACTTGGAATCCCCTACATTATTTTTTAGGGTGCAAAATATCAGTGGGGTTATATATAATTGAAACTAATTTCTGTAAACATAAAAAGACAAAAGACCAAACGTGTCAATAGAAGAACACAAAAATTTTCGAATAAAATTTGAACATTAAATTTAAAAAAAATTCTTTTTGAGATTTTTTGGTTAAAATTGCAAATCGTAGTCAAAATTAAAATGGAAAAATTTGGCTTACATAGATATTTTTTATTATCTAAAAATCTTCATCTTAAAACTAGAGCATCAAGCTGTTGAAAGTTTGTCTTGATTCATTATACATAACTTTCATTCACCATTTAATGAAATTGCAAGTTCTTTTGTTTTAGATAGATAATATTTAAGTAAAAAGATTTCTGTATTGAGTTTGTATTTCTTTTATTTATTGAAAATTGATATAGAAAAATGTTAGAAATCTGACCATGTGATTGAACACTTTCAACTTAGACTGTAGAGAATCATGCTATTAAAATTTTGTCTTGATTCATTATACATAACTTTTCATTCACCATTTAATGTAATTGCAAATTCTTTTGTTTTAGATAAATAAAACTTAGGCAAAAAGAGTTATGTGTTGAGTTTGTATTTCTTTCATTTTTGGCAAATGATAAAAAAATTGAATACTTGATTGCATTGTTGAGAAACACTTTATTTCTTTAATGTAAATAGCAACTATAATGTCATCCGATAAGTGAATACTTTTCTGCCATAACAGGCCTTGATGCTTTAGTCATGAAAGAAGCCATTTAACTCTCAACTAAAACTGTAAGCTTATGAAAACTTGATTCATCTTATATTCATTAATTTGTTGGTATCCTTCTGTCTATTAAAGATGGTGTATCACGGTGCAAATAATAAAAATACTTGATTGTATTGTT
Organism: Doryteuthis pealeii; assembly: GCA_023376005.1. Lineage (NCBI taxonomy): Eukaryota > Metazoa > Mollusca > Cephalopoda > Myopsida > Loliginidae > Doryteuthis > Doryteuthis pealeii. The sequence goes on from CM042151.1 coordinate 92,332,593, forward strand.
GAGAAACACTTTATTTCTTTAATGCAAATAGCGACTATAATATCATCAGATAACTGAATGTCTTATTGTCATCACTGGCCCTGATGTGTTTCTCATGCAAGAGGACATTTAACCCTCAACTAAGTCTGTAGAGTTACTTTAATGTCAAGTTCTTTTGTTTTTTTAGATAAATAGAAATTTGAAAAACGATTTCTGCTTTTATTCATTTCATTTATTAAAAAGATTGATACAGAAAAAGGTTATTGTTGAGTTTTATCAACTAAAATAGTCCCTTCAGCATATGTACAATTTACTGAAATGACAAAAAGTGTAATTCTATTATTACAAATAAATCATCAGTATCCTTCCATTTTAATATCATGTCTTGTTTATTTGCAGATATCAACTATTGAGGATAATAAGTCAGCCGGGTAAAACCACATCTGTAACAAAGAAAATATTTTTCAATAAATGTAGATCTGCTGTTTCATAATTTCATCTTGAAAGCATTCAATGCAAGAAGAAAATTGAGAATATCCTTATTCTTATGCAATATATACATCAGCATTTGTAATTAAGTAAAATATCTATATGAATATGCAAAGAAACAGTGAAAAGCAACACTGCTTTTCTCAAATAGGTAGTTCAGCATTTCCAGGGAGTTTGAAATTAAAACCACAAATGCAAATACACAAGGGAGAAAAACGATTTTCATGTGAAATGTGTGGATCAGCATTTTCACTAAATTCCCATTTAAGAAGACACATGCATATACACATGGGAGAGAAACCATTTTCTTGTGAGGTGTGTGGATCAGCATTTTCAGAGAATTCCTCTTTAAAAGTTCATATGCGAGTACACACAGGAGAGAAACCGTTTTCTTGTGAAGTGTGTGAATCAGTATTTTCAGTGAAATCATCTTTAAAAAACCACATGCATATACATACAGGAGAGAAACCATTTTCCTGTGAAGTGTGTGGATCAAAATTTTCAAGGAAATCCATTTTAACACGTCACATGCGAGTACACACAAGAGAGAAACCATTTTCTTGTGAAGTGTGTGGATCAGCATTTTCAGATAATTCCTATTTAAAAACACACATGTATATACACAGACGTGAGAAACCATTTTCATGCGAAGTGTGTGGATCAGCATTTTCAATGAAATCAACTTTAAAACAACACATGCATATACACACAGGAGAGAAACCATTTTCCTGTGGAGTCTGTGGATCAGCATTTTCAGCAAATTCACAATTAAAAAGACACATCCTTACACACACAGGGGAAAAATCATATTATTGCATAGTTTGTGGATCACCATTTTCACAGAATTTTCAGTTAAAAGCGCACATGTGTGTACACACAGGAGAGAAACCATTTTCTTGTGAAGTGTGTGGATCAGAATTTACACAGCATTCTCATTTAATAGCACACATGCGTAAACACACAGGAGAGAAACCGTTTTCCTGTGAAGTCTGTGGATCAGCATTTTCAACAAATTATAATTTAAGAAGACACATGCATACACACACAGGTGAAAAATCATTTTCTTGCATAGTATGTGGATCAACATTTTCACAGAATTCACATTTAAAAGGGCACATGCGTTCACACACAGGAGAGAAACCCTTTTCCTGTAAAGTCTGTGGATCAGCATTTTCACATAATTCTAATTTAAAAAAGCACATTCGTTCCCACACAGGAGAGAAACCATTTTCTTGTGAAATGTGTGGATCAGCATTTTCAGAGAATTACTCTTTATCAAAACATATGTGTATACATACAGGAGTGAAACCATTTTCTTGTGAAGTGTGTGGGTCAGCATTTTCACTGAATTCCTCTTTAAAAAAACACATGCGATTACACACAGGAGAGAAACCATTTTCTTGTGAAGTGCGTGGATCACAATTTTCACAGAATTCTCATTTAATTGCACACATGCATAAACACTCAGGAGAGAAACCGTTTTCCTGTGAAGTATGTCAATCAGCATTTTCAGATAACTGCAGTTTAAGGAATCACATGCTCACACATACAAGAAAGAATCTAATGTAAAGTGTGGTGATCAACATTTTTGTGGAAGCCTAATTCAAAGGCACATATATGTACAGACAAGTGAGCTTTCATTATTGTTGTAGGTGACTCACCTATGACCATAACAATGGACTTACCCAAGGTGTATATTTAGCAGAGCAAAGCTGCTCAAGTGAGAAGTAGCAAATGCATGTCTTCATGTATGCTGGTACCAATGAAACTCTCCTCATTTTGTACATTGATATATGGTGAATACATCTGTTCTTTACTTTTATCTCCATGTTGAGTATTTATTTATTGACCTTAAACAGATCATAACAGTGGCGACGAGGAAAAAGAATTTTTCACGGGACCCTATGCAGAAGCGTCTAAGGATTTATAAGGACCTACGCAATACTACAGTCACAGTACAAACCTGAAAAAAAAAAACTCCAGCAAAAGACGATACAGAGTCTCAAAAAGACCTTATCTGACTTTGTGATTTGATCCAGAACTGGTAAAAAAAAATGTGTACAAAGAGACACTTTGATTTGAAACCACTGTGTTAGGATTATGAAGCCTGTATCCATTTTAAAAGAAATAAAATATTCTTTTCGTCTGAAAAACCAAGTCTTTTATTTGACACGTGTGGGGGTTTTTTGCAAGTAAGTGAAATCTTAATTTTTGATTTTCACTTATTGTAAAAGAGGAAAAGCTTTTGAATTCGGTTAGAACTCCTAATTCCTGAGGGTTTTTTTATTGCAAAAAGAGGAAAAGCTTTTGTATTCGGTTAGAACTCCTAATTCCTGAGGGGTTTTTTATTGCAAAAAGAGGAAAAGCTTTTGTATTCGGTTAGAACTCCTAATTCCTGAGGGTTTTTTATTGCAAAAAAGAGGAAAAGCTTTTGTATTCGGTTAGAACTCCTAATTCCTGAGGGTTTTTTTATTGCAAAAAGAGGAAAAGCTTTTGTATTCGGTTAGAACTCCTAATTCCTGAGGGTTTTTTATTGCAAAAAGAGGAAAAGCTTTTGTATTCGGTTAGAACTCCTAATTCCTGAGGGTTTTTTTTATTGCAAAAAGAGGAAAAGCTTTTGTATTCGGTTAGAACTCCTAATTCCTGAGGGTTTTTTTATTGCAAAAAGAGGAAAAGTTTTTGTATTCGGTTAGAACTCCTAATTCCTGAGGGTTTTTTATTGCAAAAAGAGGAAAAGCTTTTGTATTTGGTTAGAACTCCTAATTCCTGAGGGTTTTTTTATTGCAAAAAGAGGAAAAGCTTTTGTATTCGGTTAGAACTCCTAATTCCTGAGGGTTTTTTTATTGCAAAAAGAGGAAAAGCTTCTGATTCGGTTGAATATTTTTTCAGTTACAAACATGGATATCCAGGTTCAAGTTTTGAACATGTTGAAGCAACAACAGCAACAATTTCAACAACAATTTCAACAGCGATTGACGGAAATACAAATTCAGTCTGACAAGAAAATGGATTTATTCGCCCAAGTTGTAAATAAAAATCTGCAAAGTCTTGACAACGACGATACATTTACCCAAGGCGCAGTCTGGTCAGCTGTAGAAACTTTTAAATACTGACCAAATGAGGATATAAGCTTCAAAGCCTATTTTAGACATTACGAGGATATATATATATAAATGACTGCAGGAACTGGTTACTTGAAAAAGATCAGACTATTAACAAGGAAGTTGGATACCGCCGAACATACTAGATTCGTGAGCTATATTCTACCTAGAAAAACTAATGAACTAACGTTCCAAGAGGCTGTTAAGCTTCTAACTGAACCGTTTTCCCCCAAAACATCTCTTTTTCATAAACAATGGAAATGCCTAAATTTAGTCTTGTAGGAAAATGAGGAATTCACAGTTTTTGCGGCGAAAGTCAACAAAAGTTGTGATCACTTCAAGTTGGCGGAACGTTCAGCAAATGCCTTATTTTTTTGTCAGGGATTAATTTCACCAAAGGATGCTGAGGTCAGAAGGAGAGTTTTAAACAAACTTAAAAGTGAGCCTAATTTGACCCGACTTTTGGCAGAGGACTGCCAGAGGTACATCACCATAAAAAAATATAGAAGAGTCGGGGATCTTACATGTCCGAAAAGTACACTGCACAAAGAAGAAATTCAGTTCCCCACCAGATGAAGCAAACCAAAAAGAACTCAGAGCTCTCCCAAGAAACAAAACAAGTTGCCACCTAGCCCCTGTGTGAGATGCGGAGCATTACACTGGTCTACTGACTGCGACTACCAAAAGCGAAAGTGTTTTAATTGTAACCAAACGGGTCATAAGTCTTTCCACTGTTGAAAGAAAGCTGGTAGCAGTTATGTTGAAACGACCAAATGGGACATGCAATTGGATTCTGGTAGTGACCTAATGATAATTAATCTTCAAATGTGAAGAAGGCTTGGGAGACCTACGATGCTGAAAACTACCAAAATAGCGAGATCAGTGACTTTAAAGACCATTAATATTAAATATTAACATTACATATATTTAAGATATCTTTAAATACCATTAATATTAAATATTAACATTAAATATATTTAAGATATCTTTAAAGACCATTAATATTAAATATTAACATTAAATATATTTAAGAAATCTTTAAAGACCATTAATATTAAATATTAACATTAAATATATTTAAGAAATCTTTAAAGACCATTAATATTAAATATTAACATTACATATATTTAAGATATCTTTAAAGACCATTATTTAAGAAATATATCATGTTTTAAGATATTTAAAATCAAAAGATGTCACTTTTTAAAAAATTAATAACCTGCTTATTAATATCTATTCAATGTTTACTTCCCTAAGAAATGATTTCATGACAATCAATTTGTTTATTGTTTTTTATATTGAAGAATATCAGTGTCTAATTTCTTCATTGATAATAAATTTTGGGTACAGTATTCTTTTTAATTTTATTTATTTATTCATTTATTTTATTTATTTTTTTGCAGTTTATATTTGAAGATGTGAAATTTTTTGAACCCCAGAAGCAAAAATTAATTGTGGCCAATATTGGGCAGGTAAGATTAAATTCTATTAAACAAATTCTTTTTTTATTCTGTTTTCCAAAATTGAACAAAATAAATCAACAATGATAAATATATTGTTTTGTTGGACAACAATAAATATTAAAAAGTTTAATTCTGGAAAAGTAATAAAAAAAATTGTCTTTTTAAAAATTTTCAGGTGGTCTGGGTCAATGCAACAAAATGTCTGTAAAAATTGAGTTAAAAAATGACAGTCAACCTGTATTTAAAATGAAAAGGAATGTGCCATTTGTGTCACTTAACCAAATAGACAATATAACAAGTGGGCTGTGCCAGTCATCTATATAAAGAAAAAATCAAACAAAGTTCGGGTCTGCGCAGACTTCTCCATGGACCTAAATGCAGCACTGAAAGAGTACCATTACCCACTTCCCAGTCCTTATGAGGTATTATCCAAGCTAAACAGAGGTAAATTCTTTTCAATAGTGATGCGTATTTGTAAGTTCCCATGGAAGATAATAGTTCCAGACTTCTGTGTATAAACACACATCGGGGACTCTATGAGTTCGAAAGACTAGAGTTTGGAGTCAAGGTCACACCGGCGATCTTTCAACAGGTAATGGATACCATGTTGGGTGGTCTTGATTTCACAATTGCCTATTTTGACGATATACTGATCAAGAGTCAAGATAAGGACAAACATAAACTGCATGTAAACCAGATTTTTAAGCGCATACAGGATTATGGTTTCAAGATCAAGGAATCAAAGTGCAAGACTTTTTTGTAAAAAATTAAATACCTAGGACACATGATAGACGAGAACGGAAGGAAACCAGACCCTGATAGATCTACAGCAATAAAAGAGATGCCAGCACCAAATAATGTCCCCTTGCTACAAAGTTTCTTGGGCCTAGCAAATTATTATCAATCCTTCATACCCAAAATGCACGACTTACGAGCACCATTAAACAAACTCTTGAAAAAAGACAAGACATGCGATTGGTCTACCAAATGTCAAGAGGCATTTAATAAAATTAAAGAAGCTCTAATTTCGGATTTGTTCCTTACTCATTTTAATTCTAACCTGGAATTAATCGTTGCTTGTGATGTTAGTTCATACGGCATAGGAGTGTGAATCCTATAAAAGATGGTGGATGGGACAAACAAACCTATCACGTATGCATCATGGATCCTCCTCTCCGCTGAGAAGAACTATTCGCAGATTGAAAAAGAAGCCTTAGGAATCATATTTGCCATTACCAAATTCCACCACTATCTACACGGTTGATATTTTTTACTCCAAACGGACTACAAGCCATTACTGACTATTTTCGACTCAAAGAAGAGTCTGCTGACTCACACAGCCAACAGGTTGCAAAGATGGGGAGCTATCCTACTTAACTACGATTTTAAAATGGAGTTCCTCCTATTACAAAAACTCGGCCATGCAGACAGACTATTTATGCTAATTCCTAAGATGCGAGAGCCCCTAGAGGATATAGTAATTGCATCCCTATGTACTGAAAGAGACATGAGTACTGTATTATGCAATACAGTAAGGGAGCTACCAGTCACTCTGGAGGAAATCAGAAAGGAGGCTACGAAGGATGAGTTTATCACACAAATGAAGGAAATAATCACGAACAAAGACCAACAAGTAGCTAACGCTTATACATTATGCGATGAAGTATTGCTGTATTAAGACCAAGTGGTCGTCCCAGCCACTCTCCAAAGACGGATACTAAAAGATTTTCACGGCAGACATCTGGGGATAACAAGGACAAAAAGTCTAATGAGATCCTACATTTTCTGGAAGAACCTCGATAAGGACATCAAAAATATGGTAAGGACTTGTACAGGCTGTGCCCTGGCTGCAAAGTCTCCACCAATTAAATTTAGTCCTTAGCCAAAAACGAACCGTCCCTGGACACGCATTCACATGGATTTTGTGGGACCTTTGGACAGATACTACTATTTAATAGCAGTGGACAGCTATTCCAAATGGCCAGAACTGTTTAAGTGTAAAAACACCAACACTGAAGTAGCTATTACACAAACTTTTCACTCGTTTTGGTGTGATGTATTGCATCATGTCTGATAATGGTATGCAATTCACATCAGTGGACTTTAAGGAATTCTGTGAGGATTTCAAAGTAAACCATATCACGACCCCCCTTTACCACACTAGATCTAATGGAATGGCAGAGAAATTTGTTGACATATTAAAGCGCGCCCTAAAAAAAGCCAAGGGCACACTAACAGACAAAGCCCTTCAACAGTTTTTACAAGTGTATAGGATTACACCTAATCCAAACACACCAGCAGAACAACCTCCTGCACAAATAATGTTAAGGACTTTAAGGAATTCTGTGAGGATTTCAAAGTAACCATATCACGACCCCCCTTTACCACACTAGATCTAATGGAATGGCAGAGAAATTTGTTGACATATTAAAGCGCGCCTCACTAACAGACAAAGCCCTTCAACAGTTTTTACAAGTGTATAGGATTACACCTAATCCAAACACACCAGCAGAACAACCTCCTGCACAAATAATGTTAAGGACTTTAAGGAATTCTGTGAGGATTTCAAAGTAAACCATATCACAACCCCCCTTACCACACTAGATCTAATGGAATGGCAGAGAAATTTGTTGACATATTAAAGCGCGCCCTAAAAAAGCCAAGGGCACACTAACAGACAAAGCCCTTCAACAGTTTTTACAAGTGTATAGGATTACACCTAATCCAAACACACCAGCAGAACAACCTCCTGCACAAATAATGTTAAGGACTTTAAGGAATTCTGTGAGGATTTCAAAGTAAACCATATCACAACCCCCCCCACACTAGATCTAATGGAATGGCAGAGAAATTTGTTGACATATTAAAGCGCGCCCTAAAAAAGCCAAGGGCACACTAACAGACAAAGCCCTTCAACAGTTTTTACAAGTGTATAGGATTACACCTAATCCAAACACACCAGCAGAACAACCTCCTGCACAAATAATGTTAAGGACTTTAAGGAATTCTGTGAGGATTTCAAAGTAAACCATATCACAACCCCCCTTACCACACTAGATCTAATGGAATGGCAGAGAAATTTGTTGACATATTAAAGCGCGCCCTAAAAAAGCCAAGGGCACACTAACAGACAAAGCCCTTCAACAGTTTTACAAGTGTATAGGATTACACCTAATCCAAACACACCAGCAGAACAACCTCCTGCACAAATAATGTTAAGGACTTTAAGGAATTCTGTGAGGATTTCAAAGTAAACCATATCACAACCCCCCTTACCACACTAGATCTAATGGAATGGCAGAGAAATTTGTTGACATATTAAAGCGCGCCCTAAAAAAAGCCAAGGGCACACTAACAGACAAAGCCCTTCAACAGTTTTTACAAGTGTATAGGATTACACCTAATCCAAACACACCAGCAGAACAACCTCCTGCACAAATAATGTTAAGGACTTTAAGGAATTCTGTGAGGATTTCAAAGTAAACCATATCACAACCCCCCTTACCACACTAGATCTAATGGAATGGCAGAGAAATTTGTTGACATATTAAAGCGCGCCCTAAAAAAAGCCAAGGGCACACTAACAGACAAAGCCCTTCAACTGTTTTTACAAGTGTATAGGATTACACCTAATCCAAACACACCAGCAGAACAACCTCCCGCACAAATAATGTTCACACGCAAAGTAAGATCCGTATTTAAAAAACTACATCCCAGACAAATCAAATCAATAGCATCAAAACGCTTCGTTCCAGGAGAAAAAAATTATTTTCAAATATTTAAAGCAAATAAAACGTTCTGGAATTAGGCACCATTAAAAAAAGAATTGAAAATATGGTGTATATCATCGACGGACCAAAATTCTCACACAAGAGACATCTGAATGAGCTGAGGAAACGATGGTCATACAACATTAATAGTAGTCCACCAGAATGAGAGGAAACCATGGATGTAATTTGTGATACTTTTGATCTACTATCTCTGCGACCGACCCCTGAAAAACGTCAGTCTAATAGAAAAAGGAAAAGGACTGAATTAATCAATATTAACCCAAAAAAAGAATAAAATATTGAGACTCCTTCGGAGTTTAGGCTTGGGGAAGGGGAGTTGTTGTTGACACACCTATGACCAGAACAATGGACTTACCCAAAGGGTATATTTAGCAGAGCAAAGCTGCTCAAGTGAGAAGTAGCAAATGCATGACTTTGTGTACGTTGTACCAATGAAACCCTCCTCATTTTGTACATTGATATGTTGAATACATCTGTTCTTTACTTTTATCTCCATGTTGAGTATTTATTTATTGACCCTTAAACAGGTCATAACAATAGTAAAATTTCTTATTTCACATAGAAATAGTTTGAAAGTGACATTTTCTTGTGAATTTTGTGAATCTGCTTTTTCACAGAAATCATCTTTAAAAACACACTTACATATACACACAGGAGAGAAACCATATTCATGTGATGTGTGTGGATCAGCATTTTCACAAAAAGCCAATTTAACAAATCACATACGTATACATACAGGAGAGTAAACATTTTCTTGGGAATTTTGTGAATTAGCATTTTCAGAGAAATCTTCTTGAAAGCCATATGTATGTATATACACAGGAGATAAACTACTTTCTTGTGCAGTGTGTGGATTACCTTTTTCACAGAATACTCACTTAATAGTACACAGGAGAAAAATATTTTCTTGTGAAGTGTATTGGTTAGCAGTTTAAGATAACTGCAGTTTAAGGAATCACTTGCTCACACATACAAGAGTGAATCCATTTTAAAGTGTGGGGATCATCATTTTTACAGAAGCCTAGTTTAAGCAAACACATCTTTGTTCAGAAGTGAGATTTCATTTTAAAATTTTCAAAATTTCCTAATGAAATAGTTTAAAATGTGACATTTTAATATCAATTAAAATATCTAATGCTGATGACTAGTTTATTTTGATCATTGAATAAATAACCCTTTCATTACCATCAAGAATTTTTTATCTTTATTTCTTTTTGTCATGGGAAATGGACACAGTAACCTGAGTTCAAATCCTGGATGATACTGTTTGCTTTTCACATAGAGCCTGAATCCAACTATTTTTGATGACTAGTTTATTTTGGTCATTAAATAACTAACCCTTTCATTCCCATCAAGATATTTTTCTCTTTTTATCTTATTTCATTTATTTACATCATGGGAAATGGACACAGTAACTTGAATTCAAATCCTGGATGATTAAATAGTAGCGAAGTATGTGCTCTTTAATTTTAAGGTGCCAATTAATATAGAAGAAAATCACTGAAATCAAATATGTTAAACTACACATAGAAATTGGTAGTGTCACATCCTACACTATTATTATTATCTATTAAAATCTGCCAACTTTTCAAATTTGTTAGGCATATGATAGTACAATATAAAGACATCTTTATTCTATACAAACATATTTGGTTCTGACTTCCATAAAAGAAAAAAATATTTTCTCACATAAACCTCCCAGAAGTAAATATTTTGCAATAGGATATCCTTGTTTACTGATCTTTGACCATACTAGACTGTTTTTATGAACATTAAAAAGAAATAACCCTTTAGTCCCAGTATAGGCACTCCCTCAAAATCTTCAGTTATAAAACTTAACATTTTTTTTATTTTTCAAAAATATACATAGAATAGATAAACCCATTGAACTTCATTAATGCTTATATATCTCACTGTAAATCATCATCTGTAACATGGTTTACAACATCCTTTTTAGATGCACTGTTGCATGGCAACCATTATTTAGGCTTAGGCAGGAGCTACAAATTAATAGGTAGTGTTATTCAAATTTATTTTCATATTTTGGTTTGAATGTTTTATTTCCTTTGAACATGGGAAATGGACCCAGTAAGCTGAGTTCAAATCCTGGTCAAGACTCTTTGCTTTTCACATAGAACTTACACTTTTATGATGAGCATGAATCCAATTATTTTCCCTCCAGCTATTGATAAATAGTAAGTAAATCTGGGCTATTTTACCTTGGTGTGACAACAGATCTAGAAGAAAATCACTGAAATCAAATATGTTAAACTACACGTAGAAATTGGTAGTGTCACATCCTACACATGGTGGTAAGGTTGGGATATAATCGGTCCAACCAGTTTAATATTCAATTGTTTATATCAGTGAAATTAAGATAGGAAAATCACAACACCTAATACTTCATATCTACCAATACATTGACTCCATTACCTCATATTCTCTCTGCCTTTGTAGGGATCCTAAATAAGAACTCTCATGTGTTAGGAGACACGTTACCTAAAGATTAGCCCTCTTAGCTGAATGATTAAAACACTAAGTTTTAGAATAGGTATGTGTCTGATAGCCACTAAGGATGAAGTCACTAAAGTGAAAATGTACTCAAATGAGTTTTAATCTTAGTCCAAGACTAACGATAATGTTGACTTTTTACTAAAAGCTTTTATCTCATCCATGATAGCCACTAAGGATGAAGTCATTAAAGAGAAAATGTACTCAAATGAGTTTTAATCTTAGTCCAAGACTAAAGATAATGTTGACTTTTTACTAAAAGCTTTTGACTCATCCATGATAGCCACTAAGGATGAAGTCATTAAAGAGAAAATGTACTCAAATGAGTTTTAATCTTAGTCCAAGACTAAAGATAATGTTGACTTTTTACTAAAAGCTTTTATCTCATCCATGATAGCCACTAAGGATGAAGTCATTAAAGAGAAAATGTACTCAAATGAGTTTTAATCTTAGTCCAAGACTAAAGATAATGTTGACTTTTTACTGAAAGCTTTTCACTCATCCATGATAGCCACTAAGGATGAAGTCATTAAAGAGAATATGTACTCAAATAAGTTTTAATCTTAGTCCACAACTTAGTGACCCCCCAGTTTTCCATAGGTTGAGATCAACACAAGTGTTACTCCCTCATCCAGATCAACTCCCACCTATTCAGTTTATCAACCCAAGATGGAATCTCATTACCTGCCACACCCCATCACAGAATTAAATCTCTAGTCTCTGTATTCTTCAGCAAATTCAACTCAAGTGCTGCTCTCTCATCAAGTGATTTTGAAGGTTTAGTTATTAATCCATATTTTTCAAGAAGGCATCTTACCTTTTCTGTTTTACAACGGTCACCTCAAACAAGATGTCTGCTATATGAGAATTGTTGAACATCCTGTAGTCACACCCACCATCTGCTTTCACTCTTGCATGATTGTGTCACATACGTTGATAATATCACCTCCCGTGTGTCATCACTTATGAAAGTGAAACTAGATGCCATGATAGCTTGTCGTTTCCATGATCTTTTTCTTCCTTTTTTCCTCTTCTTTGCCTCTATACAATGTATATCCATCCTTTCTCCTTTGCCAACTTTCCAATTCTCCTCCTTTCCATTCTGTTTTTCTTTTCTGTTCCCTTGTTATTTCTTTTTTCTCACTTCTCTATATGCTGTATACCCATCCTTTCTCCTTTGCCAACTTTCCAATTCTCCTCCTTTCCATTCTGTTTTTTCTTTTCTGTTCCCTTGTTATTTCTTTTTTCTCACTTCTCTATATGCTGTATACCCATCCTTTCTCCTTTGCCAACTTTCCAATTCTCCTCCTTTCCATTCTGTTTTTTTCTTTTCTGTTCCCTTGTTATTTCTTTTTTCTCACTTCTCTATATGCTGTATACCCATCCTTTCTCCTTTGCCAACTTTCCAATTCTCCTCCTTTCCATTCTGTTTTTTCTTTTCTGTTCCCTTGTTATTTCTTTTTCTCACTTCTCTATATGCTGTATACCCATCCTTTCTCCTTTGCCAACTTTCCAATTCTCCTCCTTTCCATTCTGTTTTTTCTTTTCTGTTCCTTGTTATTTCTTTTTTCTCACTTCTCTATATGCTGTATACCCATCCTTTCTCCTTTGCCAACTTTCCATTTCTCCGCCTTTCCTTTCTGTTTTTCTTTCTGTTCCCTTGTTATTTTTTTTTCTCTCTTCTCTATATGTTGTATACCCATCCTTTCTCCTTTCCAACTTTCCAATTCTCCTCCTTTCCATTCTGTTTTTCTTTTCTGTTCCCTTGTTATTTCTTTTTTCTCACTTCTCTATATGCTGTATACCCATCCTTTCTCCTTTGCCAACTTTCCAATTCTCCTCCTTTCCATTCTGTTTTTCTTTTCTGTTCCCTTGTTATTTCTTTTTTCTCACTTCTCTATATGCTGTATACCCATCCTTTCTCCTTTGCCAACTTTCCAATTCTCCTCCTTTCCATTCTGTTTTTTCTTTTCTGTTCCTTGTTATTTCTTTTTTCTCACTTCTCTATATGCTGTATACCCATCCTTTCTCCTTTGCCAACTTTCCATTTCTCCTCCTTTCCTTTCTGTTTTTCTTTTCTGTTCCCTTGTTATTTCTTTTTTCTCTCTTCTCTATATGTTGTATACCCATCCTTTCTCCTTTGCCAACTTTCCAATTCTCCTCCTTTCCATTCTTTTTTCTTTTCTGTTCCCTTGTTATTTCTTTTTTCTCACTTCTCTATATGCTGTATACCCATCCTTTCTCCTTTGCCAACTTTCCAATTCTCCTCCTTTCCATTCTTTTTTTCTTTTCTGTTCCCTTGTTATTTCTTTTTTCTCACTTCTCTATATGCTGTATACCCATCCTTTCTCCTTTGCCAACTTTCCAATTCTCCTCCTTTCCATTCTGTTTTTCTTTTCTGTTCCCTTGTTATTTCTTTTTTCTCTCTTCTCTATATGCTGTATACCCATCCTTTCTCCTTTGCCAACTTTCCAATTCTCCTCCTTTCCATTCTGTTTTTCTTTTCTGTTCCCTTGTTATTTCTTTTTTCTCACTTCTCTATATGCTGTATACCCATCCTTTCTCCTTTGCCAACTTTCCAATTCTCCTCCTTTCCTTTCTTTTTTCTTTTCTGTTCCCTTGTTATTTCTTTTTTCTCTCTTCTCTATATGCTGTATACCCATCCTTTCTCCTTTGCCAACTTCCATTTCTCCGCCTTTCTTTCTTTCCTGGCAGCAGGATCTTCAATTGCATATCGCTTGTCCTCCTTTTATCTTACCTCCGTGGCCAGTCGGAATTTCGGAACAAAAAAATAAATGTATTAATAGATATGGTAGTAGAAATAGCAATCGTGGTATTATTAATAGCTCTCCTTTTTTATGCTCTGAGAGAAAGAGCTAGATGGAAACTACATAAGGATGCTGGGTGATATCATGAACAAATCATGGAAGCAGCAAACCACAAAAAAAGCAGCTGTACGGCCACTTGCTTCCTATCACACAAGCCATCAAAGTAAAACGAAAAATGCATGCTGGACACTGTTGGAGAAGCAAGGACGAACACATAAGTGACGTTCTTCTATGGACACAAAACCATTTGTATAAGACAGGAATACTTTGTACCATATAACTGTGTGCAAATAATTTGTATTAGACAGGAATACTTGATACCATATAACTCTGTGCAAATCATTTGTATCAGATAGGAATACTTGATACCATATAACTGTGCAAATCATTTGTATTAGATAGGAATACTTGATACCATATAACTGTGCAAATCATTTGTATCAGATAGGAATACTTGATACCATATAACTGTGCAAATCATTTGTATCAGATAGGAATACTTGATACCATATAACTGTGGGATAGGAATATTTGTATCAGATAGGAATACTTGAACCATATAACTGTGCAAATCATTTTATCAATGGAATACCATATAACTGTGCAAATCATTTGTATCAGATAGGAATACTTGATACCATATAACTGTGCAAATCATTTGTATCAGATAGGAATACTTGATACCATATAACTGTGCAATCATTTGTATCAGATAGGATACTTGATACCATATAACTGTGCAAATAGATAGAATACTTGTACCATATAACTGTGTGCAAATCATTTGTATTAGATAAGAATACTTGATACCATATAACTGTGCAAATCATTTGTATTAGATAGGAATACTTGATACCATATAACTGTGCAAATCATTGTATCAGATAGGAATACTTGATACCATATAACTGTGCAAATCATTTGTATCAGATAGGAATACTTGATACCATATAACTGTGCAAATCATTTGTATCAGATAGGAATACTTGATACCATATAACTGTGCAAATCATTTGTATTCAGATAGGAATACTTGATACCATATAACTGTGTGCAAATCATTTATATTAGATAGGAATACTTGATACCATATAACTGTGCAAATCATTTGTATCAGATAGGAATACTTGATACCATATAACTGTGCAAATCATTTGTATCAGATAGGAATACTTGATACCAATAACTGTGCAAATATTTGTATCAGATAGGAATACTTGATACCATATAATGCAAATCATTTGTATCAGATAGGAATACTTGATACCATATAACTGTGCAAATCATTTGTATCAGATAGGAATACTTGATACCATATAACTGTGCAAATCATTTGTATCAGATAGGAATACTTGATACCATATAACTGTGCAAATCATTTGTATCAGATAGGAATACTTGATACCATATAACTGTGCAAATCATTTGTATATCAGATAGGAATACTTGATACCATATAAACTGTGCAAATCATTTGTATCAGATAGGAATACTTGATACCATATAACTGTGCAAATCATTTGTATCAGATAGGAATACTTGATACCATATAACTGTATCATTTGTATCAGATAGAATACATACCATATAACTGTGCAAATCATTTGTATCAGATAGGAATACTTGATACCATATAACTGTGCAAATCATTTATATTAGATAGAAATACTTGATACATATAACTGTGCAAATCATTTGTATCAGATAGGAATACTTGATACCATATAACTGTGCAAATCATTTGTATCAGATAGGAATACTTGATACCATATAACTGTGCAAATCATTTGTATCAGATAGGAATACTTGATACCATATAACTGTGCAAATCATTTGTATTAGATAGGAATACTTGATACCATATAACTGTGCAAATCATTTATATTAGATAGGAAAACTTGATATATATATAACTGTGCAAATCATTTGTATCAGATAGGAATACTTGATACCATATAACTGTGCAAATCATTTGTATTAGATAGGAATACTTGATATCATATAAGTGTTTGCAAATCATTTGTTTATTTGTTTGTTTATTGATTTTAACGGCATATCAAACCGTCTGGGGTTATGTCATGCCTAACGGTTAGGAAGTTATACATATCGTGTATTTATATTTATACTTTTTAGTAATTGGTTTTAAAAATGTGTTAGCATTATTTGGGATTATGTTGTATGGTATTGATTTGTTTCATGTCTATATTCTATGGTATAATTTTATTTCCCTAAAAAAAAGAGAATATCCTCCATGTTGACGTTTTCAAACAGATCTTTTATATTGTTTGCTTTAAAATAACGGTTTCTGATGTGAGCAAAAAACCTGCATTCCATGAATAAGTGTTTAACTGTCAAAGGTGTTTGACATGTATTAGATAGGAATACTTGATACCATATAACTGTGTGCAAATCATTTGTATTAGATAGGAATAACTGAAATCACGTAACTGCGAGTAAGCAAATGATTATAGACAAATAATTTCAATTGGAAAAAAAGAAAGGGACACACAAAGGAACATTCAAAATATAGTTATGATTATAATAAAGTATTTATAAAAGAAATAGGAAGAAGATAAATTGAAAGAAAGAGAAAAATATAGAACGGAAAAATGTGAGAGAAGAAAGAAGAGAACATAGAATTAAAGACGAGAAAGAAAGAAAGAAAAAGTGACAAAAGATAAGCGAAAGAAAGACGTGAAAGAAAGAAGAAAGAATGAAAGAAAGACAATTAAAAGAAAGAAAGAAAGAAAGAAAGAAAGAAAGAAAGAAAGAAAGAAAAAAAAGAAAGATAGACAAGTTAATGACAGAAAGAAAAACGTGAAAGAAAGACGATTGAAAGAATGAAAGAAAGGAAAAGTGAAAGACATAAAGAAAGAAAGAAATGAAAGAAAGACAAGTGGAAAAAAAAGAAAGAAAAAAAGACAAGTGAAAGAAAAATAAGCGAAAATAATATGAAATTAAAAAAAAGATAAAGAGTATAAGAAGAGAGCACAGAAATAAATTCGGGAAGAAGAAAGAAAGAAAGAAAAAAAGAAAGATATATGAAAATATTACGACGATGAGGAATAATGAATTAAAAGAAAAATGAATTAAATTAAATAAAGAATGGAGAAAAAGGTACAAGGAAAAAAGGAATTAAATCACCCATCAGGAATTGATATGCCATTGATATACCATTAAAATAATTAAAAACAAAATAGGAAACTCCCTTTGTCTGTAACAGGTGCAGTAGGTGTATTCTTAGTCCGGTTGGCAGGGTGGGAAGGCCGTAGAATCGAATGGTCGAAATTTTTTGA
>CM042151.1:92353546-92424730 GCA_023376005.1 Doryteuthis pealeii
TATTTTCCTTAACTATCTGATGAGAAGGAAGATATATATCTATAATAACGATTAATATGAGGTGTGTTACTAATGTACATTTTTCTTCTCTCTATTTATGTAATAGGTCATTCTATTACACTAATATGTGCATATACAGATATACAAGAATATCCAAAGACAAAAATGAACTAGCATATTTAGACTATCTTATGCCTCCAGGATCTAAAATACAAAGTTGTTGTCATTTTTTGTCTGTTTAAAGATTTAGAAACTATTTTAAAACACAGAGAGAGTTCAAGTGCGGAACATCTGTTATGATAGATCATACTTAGACATAACATAAGTTACATTTGGTGTAAATGTTAAGAAAACTCAGAAAGACAGGAATAAATATATATATATATATATAATTATATTATTATATAACATAGGAATATTTCTTGTAGTTATTTTTAATTTATTAATTGTTTCTTCAATAAGTTTTGACCTTAGTCATTGTCAGGAGACAAGTTTTTGTGAAAGAAAGTTTTTTTTAAATTCTATTTTAAAGATTGATGTGGCCACAAAAGAAGTGGTATAAAATAATGGGAACTGATACACTACACATATATATATATATACCACACACGACACAACATAATATATATATATATATCATATAAATATTATATATATATTATTTGTGAATAAAAGGGCGCTTAAATAAATGGTATAGTGGTTTGGAACCATTTCGCACTCATGGTTTAGGGCCATGAGCTTTTCAGCAATATATCTTTTATTTAGACAAGCACATGGCCAATTCTTATATATATATATATATATATATATATATATATATATATATATATATATAGGTTTAAGTTTACCAAGGTTCCTGTTTCAATACTGGTCTGCCAACTCAGTTGTATGAGTTAGTACAGATTGAATATCTAATCTGTGTGGTCAAGGTGGGGAACTGACGCTAGGCATGGCGGCTCATTCCGCAAAAACATCTTCCTGGTCTATGCATACAAAAAGGATGGACTTCTTGCTGTTGGCTAGACTGGCAATAGGCCACTCCCCAAACTTCTTATTACATGTATAATATATGATCATTTGGTGTATATAATAAAGGCAATAAACACATATTTACAACTTCAATTTAGAATGTTATATCAAACATACATCATTGAAGAATTGTAAGTATTAACGCTTTGTGATACTTCAATCTTTAAATACATTAATGATATACCGTTATTAATCTAAAAGTGTGTCATACAAGTGAGGAGCCTTATATATATTTAGAAAAATATGCGATTTCAGCTCCTCCTGCTAGTCCATAAAAGAGCGTATTAGCTAGGATTGTCTAATGTGTTTTTGGCATACATTGCTAATCGGGTTGACAAATCTATGGAATGTTGTTGTGTAATGTTTACCATATAGGAAATGGACACCACTGACAGAGTTCAAATCTGGATAGAACCATATTGCATTTCACGTAGTGCTAATTACTCTTGGAAAGGTTATGAATCAAACTATTCTCCTCTAGCTATGGGTAAATAGTAAGTGGCAGACTAGGATTTTTTAACCAGTCCTAGGAGGAGAAAGAAAACTGAATTAAAAATGCTAATTCACTAAAAATCGATCTTGTGTACATCCTGCTCATGAGAGGGGTTGGTAAATATAAATACATATATCCAATTTGCTGTTTTTAACCCATCTCATTTGCAATTGGTCAGTATACTAATCCAAAAGTGTCAATATATTAAAAATAGAGCGTAAGTATTTAAGTTTTAATGTAATAAAACATATTTAAATAGGAAGACTAACAAATAAATAGATGAAGAATAAAAATATTTGCACTTATCTTAGTTTTTATGTTGATGGATTTTTATATGAAATTATATTGGATTGCTTTTCTACATTTGAGAATAGGATGATAGGTATTAGAAATCATAATCAGAAATATTATTTATTAAACCGCAGTTTTGTTAGAATCATTATGCCAAATTTTTCCACCTTATACTATGTATATCTTTATTTCTTAGAGATAATATCACACATATTTCAGGATTTTAAAATGCTTTAATGATATGGGCGTTTTTGCATGCAAATTAACTTGGCTAGAATTGTAATAGAGACATCATTTTGTAAATAAGATGCTAATTAAGATTAAATTTAATGAATATTTATTAATCGTTGAGCACATAGATGCAAAATGAGGATTCCTTTATTATTTTAAGTCCTTTGAACACAGATTTTTTTTTTCATATATATATTAACACACATCACACACACACATACAAACAGTACATTACCATATAGTAAAGAAATGCTTGCCTAACAATTACATGTTTGTTTTTGTTTTTTTTTTTTTCTCCTCTACCAGGTGATGCAGGTAAGCCGCTTTAGTACATACATAAATAAAGAACGAGATTTTTACATATTTCTAGTTTATATAATGAGCAAGTTAGAAATTTGTCCTTGTTCCTGTGATTTTGGCTGTCAAATAGCTATCACTCAATACAATTTTGCAAACAGTTTGCACATATACACTCTCTATGTATATTTAATTTCTAGTGCAAGCTGTGCATACATATACTACCTAAACTATACAGTCTTAATTCAGGAGTATGGTTGAGTGAAATTGACTTCCTTTTCAAAGCTGAAACGTAGAAAAAGCTCGCAACTCACCAACATACAACTCATCAAAACTCTTTCTAAGAATGCGGAGTAAAATTTGACACTTAGGATGGTGACAAGTAAGATGATTCAAATGTCTCGCTAGGCTTTTACAGTTTTTCAGTAAATTGAAAGAGTCTGTTCTTTCCTTGCATTTGAAACAAGTCTTGTCATATTTTGATTGGCTGTTAGTGGACTTCCAGTAATACAATAAAGACGCATCATTTTGGTGTACTTGTATTTTTTTTCTACATTAGAATGCCTGAAGAAATGCTTTGGTGTTTTTATATCAATTTTTTTTGTTTTTTAGTTTTTTTATAAAATCATTTTTTAATTATGCTGCTGGTTTTTGAGAAATAATGTTTATTTGAAGGAAAATAAATATTTCTGGTTACGTAAAAGCAATTTTCACGTGATAAATAGTCATAAAATTAGAGATGTGTGACCTATACCTGTTGTAAATGTTAATCTATTATATATATATATATATATATTATATATATATATATATATTATATAAGTATATACAGAATTAACAAATCAGGCAATAACAATTCTGAAGAATCTTACAAGAATTACAGAGGTATTGTAACTCTACAACACACACACACACACACAGCACACACACCACACACATATAATATATTATATATATATATATATATATGTGTGTGTGTGTTATCCACACACTTTAATATGACAGATGTTCTTTTTGTTGACTATTTTAATTTGGTCATTTCAAAGTTGACTGACACATCTTTAACATTGGTTTGGGCTGGAATTTTCGTTAATGAATGCAGCTGTAATTTGAGTGCAAATTACTGGGAAATTTAAACTGAGAATTCATTAAAAAAATTCCACCTCCAATGTTAAAAGATTGGGCAGTCAGCTTGAAAGGACAAAATAAAACATTTGTCCTGTTTAGTAGAGTCTGTAATGAAAAAATAACTGCTGCTATATATATTGATCATCATATAATATATATATATATTATATTATAGATATAATGACTGAAAACAAAATTCTTCCAAGTGTTTTAATACTAAGTTATCCTTTGGATCTTAGGATATATGAAGCATTGCCAAGTCTAAAAATGGGTTCCTGAAAAATGATAAATTTTTCAAAAACGTTCATAGTAGAATATATACAAGGAATATTACTTTTGCAAAAATATTCAGTTAAGACACGTGAAACAAGACAACTGAAAATAAGTTTTTCTTTCTACCTTGTCATGAATTCAACTAACTGACTTACAGATGATAATCTTGTTGAATACATTTGTGTTTTTGTTCATTGAATCATTTTATTTCAAACAGAAATGATAATTTTTTTACATGTGAAGCAGTTATGTTGAAATTGGACAAGTGTAGAAAGAAAAACTTATTTTTCAGGTTTGTCTTTTTCACGTGTTTACCTGAATATTTTGCAAATAGTATATTTCCTGTGTATATATTTCTAACTAAATGAACGTTTTGAAAGAATTTATCAATTTCTTCAGGGAACCATTTTGTAGACTTGGCAATGCTCATATATCTAAGTATGCAAAGGATATTAGTGATTAAAACACTTGAAGAATAGTGCATTATATCTATATATATATATATATATATATATATATGTATACAATATTATTATAGGCAGCATATTTTTTCATACAGACTCTACTAAACAGGACAAATGTTTATTTTTGGTCCTTTCAAGCTGACTGGCCAATTTTTTACATTGGGGTGGAATTTTTTTTAATGAATTCTCAGTAATTTTCCCAGGTAATTTTGGCACTTCAATTACAGTGCATTCATTAACGAATTCCAGCCCAATGTTAAAAGATTGTTCAGTCAGTTTGAAATGACCAAAATTAAAATAGTCAGACAAAAGACATCTGTCATATTAAATAGTGTGTGTATACACACACACACATATATAATATATATATATATATATATATATATGTGTGTGTGTGTGTGTGTGTGTGTGTGTGTGTGTGTGTGTAGGTTACAATACCTTTATATTCCTTGTAAGATTCTTCAGAATGTTGTATTGCCTGATTTTGTTAGATTTTCTGTATTATACTATATATAATATATATTATATATATATATATATATATATATATATATAATAGATATACATTGACACAGGTATGGTCACACATCTCTAATTTTATGACTATTATCACGTGAAAATTGCTTTTACGTAACCAGAAATATTTTATTTTCCTTTCAATAAGACATTATTTTCTCAAAACCAAGCAGGCATAATGTTAAAAAATTTTTAATAAAAAAACTAAAAAACAAAAATTTGATAGATAAAAGTACACAAATCATTTCTTCAAAGGCATTCTAATGTAGATAAATAATACAAGTACACAAAATGATTGGTCTTTATTGTATTACTGGAAGTCCACTAACAGCCAATCAAAAATATGACAAGACTTGTTCAAATGCAAGGAAGGAACAGACTCTTTCAATTTACGAAAAACTGTTAAAAGCCTAGCGAGTGACATTGAAGTCATCTTTAACTTGTCACATCCTAAAGGTGTCAATTTTACTCCGCATTTTCTTAAGAAAGAGTTTTGATGAGTTGTTGATGTTGGTGAGTGCGAGCTTTTTCTACGTTTCAGCTTTGAAAGGAGGTCAATTTCTACTCAAACCATACTTCTTGAATTAAGACTGTATATGTATTAGGTAGTATATGTATGCATGCTTGCACTAGAAAATTAAAATATACAATAGAGAGTGTATATGTGCAACTGTTTGGCAAATTGTTTGAGTGATAGGCTTGTGACATCCAAAATCACAGGAACAATGGGACAAATTTCTAACTTGCTCATTAATATAAACTAGAATAGTGTAAAAATCTGGTTCTTTTTTTTATGTATGTACTAGAAGCGGCTACCTGGCATCACCTGGGTAGGAGAAAAAAAACAAAAACAAACATGTAATGGTTAGCAAGCTAGTCTTTACTATATGGTAATGTCTGTGTTGGTATGTGTGTGTGTGTGTGTGTGTGTATATATATATGAAAAAAAAATCTGTTTTCAAAGGACTTAAGAATAATAAAGGAATCCTCATTTTGCATCTGATGTTCTCACGATTATGAAATATTCATTATTTAATCTTAATTAGCATCTTATTTACAAATGATGTCTTATTAAATTCTAGCCAAGTTAGATTTTGCTGCAAAACTGCCCATATCATTAATGCATTTAAAATCCTGAAATATGTGTTATATATCTTAAGAAATAAGATTTACATAGTATAAGGTGGGAAAATTTGCATAATGATTCTAACAAAACTGGGTTTATAAATAATTATTTTCTGTTATGGATTTCTAATACTATTCATCCTATTCTCAAATGTAGGAAAAGCAATCCAATATAATTTCATATAAAAATCCATCAACATAACTAAGATAAGTGCAATATTTTTATCTTCATTCTTATTTAGTTTTGTTAGTCTTCCTAATTTAATATGTTTTATTACATTTAAACTTAAATACTTACGCTCTATGTTTTTTAATATATTGAGCACTTTTGGATTATATACTGATGCACTGCAATGGATGGGTTAAAACAGCAATTGGATACTATGTATTTATATTTACCAACCCTCTGCATGAGCAGGATGTGACACAAGATCGATTTTTTAGTGGAATTTAGCATTTTTAATTCAGTTTTCTTTCTCCTCCTAGACTGGTTAAAGATCCTAGTCTGCCCTTACTATTTACCCATAGCTAGAGGGAGAATAGTTTGATTCATACCTTTCCAAGAGTATTAGCACTACGTGAAATGCAAATGGTCTCATCCAGGATTTGAACTCTGTCAGTGGTGTCCATTTCCTATGATGGTAAACATTACACAACAAGCATTTCCATAGATGTCAACCGATTAGCAATGTGCCAAAACACATTAGACAATCCTTAGCTAATACGCTCTTTTATGGACTAGCAGGAGGAGCTGAAATCTGCATATTTTTCTAATATATATAAGGCTCCTCACTTTGTGATGACACAGCTTTTAGATTAATACGTATATCATTAATGTATTTAAAGATTGAAGTATCTACAGAGAGTGTGTAATACTTACAATTCTTCAATGATGTATGGTTTGATGATAACATGTTCTAAATTGTAAGTTGTAATATGTGGTTTTATTGCCTTTATTATATACACCAAGATGAGATGTACACACACACATATATATACATGTAAGTAAGTAAAGTTGGGGGAGTGGCCTATTGCCAGTCTTAGCCAGACAGCAAGTAAGTCCATCCTTTTTTTGGTAGTGCTAGACCAGGAAGATTGTTTTTGCTGAGATGGAGCGCCATGCCTAGCGTCAGTTCCCCACTTGACCACACAGATTAGATTATTCAATCTGTACTACTCATACACTGAGTTGGCAGGTACCAGTATTGAAACAGGAACCTTGTAAACTTAACCTATATATATATATATATATATATTATATATATATATATATATATATATAAGGAATTTGGCCATGTGCTTGTCTAAATAAAAGATATATGTGGTCTGAAGAAGCTCATGGGCCCTAGATACCCATGAGTGGAAATGGTCCATAACCACGATACCCATGGTATTTTAAGGCTTTTTATTCACAAATATATATATATATATATATATATATATATATATATATATATTTATGTGTGTGTGTGTGTGTGTATATATATATATATGTGTATGTGTATCAGTTCATATTTTATCACTTCTTTTGTGGCACATCAATTCTTTTAAAATAGAATTTAAAAAAAAACTTTTCTTCACAAAACTTTTTTCTCCTGACAATGACCTAAGGTCAAAACTAGTTGAGAACAATTAAATAAATAAATAACTACAAAGAAATATTCCTATGTGTATATATATATATATATATATATATATATATATATATATTATTCCTGTCTTTCTGATTTCTTAACATTTACACAAATGTACTTATGTATGTCTAAGTATGTATCTATATACAGATGTTCCTCACTTGAACTCTTTCTCTGTGTTTTTAGAAATATTTTCTAAATCTAAACAGACAAAAAGGTGACAACAACTTTTGTATTTTAAGATTCCTGGAGGGCATAAAGATAGTCTAGAATATGCTAGTTCATTTTTGTCTTTGGATATTCTTGTATATCTGTATATGCATGTATGTGTGTATGAAAAGCTAAACAAAAGAAAAGAAAGTACATGTCCAAATAATTGTTTGAATATTAATGATTCTTCTCAGAGATAGTTAGAGGGAAAATATAGTTAGAGGGGAAAAATAGTTTGTGTATGATTGAGCTAGATCTTTAAAAACTATGTCCCATTTAGTTCCAGTGATCCAAGATGATTTTGTTTGTGAATTTATAAACTGATATAATACATATCAATTAATTATGTGATATTAAAAAAGCTGAATGTGTTCCAGGAACAAAAATGCCCATATTTTCTTTTGTCAATTGTTTCTTTCGACCAACAATTTCTTGGATTGAATTGTTAGATTATTTACTCAACTTTGATGATTTAATCTTTTTTTTTTTTTCATGAGGTTCCAGAAATAATTTCATAAAATAAAAAAAAAGTAAAAAAAAAAGTAAAAAAAAAATAAATTAAGTGAACAACCACTTTTTGATGTTCCACACCATTCTATCAAAGAGTTATTTGATTGGGTGAGAGAAAACAGTTTTTTTTGTCAGTTTTTTTCAGTTTTTTGTATTTTTTTTTTCAGTTTTTTGTTTTTTTTTATTTTTTCAAAAAAATCTTTGCACAATCAAATTTGCACAAAATCATATAATATCCTTTTTTTATTTTTTTAATACTTTCATTTTTTTTCATTTTTTTTTTTTTTTAACTAAGGACCCTTTTTTTTCTTATAGGGTCCCTTTGAATGAGGACAAAAGGGGCACAAATGGAAGATAGGAGAAAGGGGATGAAAAAAAAAATTAATGAAAAGACATCACTGCAAAAAACAGTAGTAAGTAAGTCAGAGATTTTTGCTGTCCTTTTTTTTTTTTGAAATGATATAATCAAATAAACTTTAAAGAGCACTGCATTCTGGGAAAAATGATCTCAATAGACATGAAATTTTATTTTTTGATTTGAAGAGAAGGACCTTTTCTTGTTGTTATTTTTTTTACAACAAATATAATTTACTGCATGCACTTCTTGGAATTTGCAATACATTAAATGGTTGAATGAAAAGATATGTATGATGAATCAAGACAAAATTTTAATAGCATGATTCTCTACAGTCTAAGTTGAAAGTGTTCAATCACATGGTCAGATTTCTAACATTTTTCTATATCAATTTTCAATAAATAAAAGAAATACAAACTCAATACAGAAATCTTTTTACTTAAATATTATCTATCTAAAGCAAAAGAACTTGCCATTAAAGTAACTCTACAGTCTTAGTTGAGGGTTAAATGTCCTCTTACATGAGAAACACATCAGGGCCTGTGATGGCAACAAGACATTCAGTTATCTGATGATATTATACTGATAACTGATGCTCTAGTTTTAAGATGATGATTTTTAGATAATAAAAAATATCTATGTAAGCTAAATTTTTCCATTTTAATTTTGACTACGATTTGCAATTTTAACCAAAAAATCTCAAAAAGAATTTTTTTTAAATTTAATGTTCAAATTTTATTCAAAAATTTTTGTTTTCTTCTATTGACACGTTTGGTCTTTTGTCTTTTTAATTTTACAGAAATTAGTTTCAATTATATATAACCCCACTGATATTTTGCACCCTAAAAAATAATGTAGGGGATTC
Source organism: Doryteuthis pealeii (assembly GCA_023376005.1). Lineage (NCBI taxonomy): Eukaryota > Metazoa > Mollusca > Cephalopoda > Myopsida > Loliginidae > Doryteuthis > Doryteuthis pealeii. Next base: position 92,362,968 of record CM042151.1, read on the forward strand.
CAAGTTAAGTTATCTGAAAAACTCAGAAACGTTTTATAAAGAGCACCAAAATCCGTTGGGTCATACAGCCTGATCTCACCACTGTAAAAGTCGTTCTGACTGACAGAACTCGCCTCTGCATTTATTCTTCTCTGTGGCCAAACTATTTCAGCCAGCAGGGAGAAAAGCAATCCCACCACTCGGGATCAGGAGGTTGCGAGTTCAAACTCTGCTACATTCCTCCATGACTACATGCCTTCGTAATCAAATGTATCAGAATTTGCGTCGGACTAAATCTGCCTGCATATACAGCACGCCACTTGTCATTTTGAACGACGAAGACAGGCTGACTCATCAAAATAGCTGGCTGTGTTACATAATTATTAGATACCTAATATTTATGGCAATAGTGTAGAAATCAAAATGGCCATTATAAGCTACAGCCCACTGCCTTGAAGGATGAGTGACAAGGCTTGACTTCAGTCCTAACCTTCCGGTGGATACCGTGAGAACCAGTAGAGAGGACCCTCTCTCCCGGTTTAGATAGTAAGTAAGTCTGAGTCAAGCTCGTAGGATGTAAGTCTCACCTGTGCAGATGTCTGGGTTGGGGATTGAAAATAAAGTAACATCAAAGTAAATCGAAGTTTATTGTGTTTATTACCTAAAAACTAACAATGACACAGGGCTTCTGATAAGGAGAAATCCCTAACAGAAACCAAACCGAAGTCCCTAAGAAAGTCCAGACCTTAGAAGAGACCAGACCAAGATAGATGAAGAAATAGCAAAGCCGGCCAGAAGAAAATACAACCAGAAGTAAGAAAGGGTATGCAACAGCTGTTTGCCATGCCAGTCATTTCTGCTAATGATCAATTAACACTGAAAATTTAATTAAAAATCGGAGAAATTTTTGATTTTTTTTTTTCAATCAGGGTTAATGTTTGGTACTATAAAATACATCCATGACGTCACAATTGTTTGCACCAATTTTTTATTCAATCACAGAAAATGTTGTTAAAATCAGATAATTAGCTGATTTCGGATGTAACATGTGGGGATTAAAATAAAAATAAAAAATCAGAATAAAAAAAAACACAAAAAAATAACTCCCATGGGGCCTCCACCAGAAGAACCCTTTGTGCATATCTGACAAAAAGGACTGACTCCCTACTCCCAAAAGAATATCTCGATCATTCAAACTGATGATGTAACTGGTATAGTTGGTCCTACTAACCAGGGAAATATTCCCTTGCTACAGGCAACTATGACCTGGTCAATAAAGCCTAAGTCATAAAGCCACTTTCTGCCTTTGTCTCTTTTCTTTTCTCATTCTTTAAATGCCTTCTTTTCAGAGTGACCACCAAAAAGAGATGGGGTTAAAAGAAAACTCGAGGAACACGCAGCCAAGAATATCCAGATACCTTTAAACCATAAAATAAACAAAACCACTTATGCTCCATAGGCTTACACAAAAACTTGCTTGAAAAAGGAGAGATGGTATTCTACTTTTATTGAGAGGAAGTGGCTTTCTGCAGTACTTTGGAAGTGACTGTAGGCTTTGGGGAATTAAAATAAAATGAAAATAAAAAATAACAATCAGAAGAACCCTCTGTGCATGTCCGACAAAAAGGACTGACGCCCTACCCCCAAAAGTATATCTGTCATTCAAACTAAGGACATAACTGGGTATAGTTGGTCCTACTAGCCAGAGAGATATTCCCTTGCTACACGCAACTATGACCTGGTCAATAAAGCCTAAGTCATAATGCCACTTTCTGCCTTTGTCTCTTTTCTTTTTCTCATTCTTTGAATGTCTTCTTTTCAGCATGACCACCAAAAATAGATGGGGTTAAAAGAAAACCCGAGGAACACGCAGCCAAGAATATCCAACTACTTTAAACCTGCGAAACATCCAAAATCACTTATGCCACATAAACTATTCAAGTCCATGTGTGGGCATCTACCATGATTCTAAATAATCGACCCATAAAATAATAATACTAGTGACTTAAGTATAGCTACCATACCTAAGTCACATGCTATACTATAAAAGTCAGGTCGGTTTCGGAAATTTAAAAAAAAAATCATTTTGCAATTAGTTAAAGAAAAGATTCAAGAAAATTGGTGTAACTGCAGGTGTGAAGGTGGGAGTGTTGCGGCACGGTTGAGGGTTTCGGCGAGGATTGAACTTGCGACCTTCTGCTTGTAAAGCAGAATTGCTGCACAGTTGTTTGTATACTGGGTCATTTGAATGCGATATTTGTATACTGGGTCATATGTGCTATATTAGTACATATAGTACATGTAAGAAGACCTTGATATCACTCCCCTACCAACCTGTCCTTCGGGATGTGGGTCCGGTGTGCTTCCGCCACTGGACTGGTGAGTTTGAGTTTAATAGCGTCGATCCCAGGGGACTTTCTCCCCAGGCAATACTTGCCCCTCAACTTAAAGGGGCAGGGCTGGGTTTATTGCCCAGCACCTGAGGTGCCCCCCTTGAGGAGAAATGCCGACGGGATAGACACAATTTTTCCACCTGCCACCCATGAGTCTCGGCTTGTAGGTGGTCCCACATAAATAGGGCCTTTGTGCCTGACCCTGTACAAGGGGGGTACGAGGAAAATATATCATTACACTACCAACCCGTCCTTTGGGTCGGGGGTCCGGTGTGCTTCGGCCACTGGACCGGTGTGTTGAATTAATAGCATCGATGCTGGGTTTATCGCAGGGCTGGGTTTATTGCCCAGCGCCTTAGGTGCCCACCTCGAGGGGGATGTCAATGGGATCGATGCATTTTTTGTGCCTACCACCCATGAGCTTTGGTTTGTGGGTGGACCCACACATAAATGTCCTTGTGTCATGCCCTCATAAGTGGGATGAGAGGCAAATACCCACTACCAGGCCAGGAGGAAGTAAAAGTTGGTAAGTCGCATTGTGATTGAAATTTCTCTTTTGTTAAATGGTTTATTTATGCATTTGTTATATTTTTAGTTGTGACAGAGAACACGAGGTGAGTGGCCTGCCTTATTCTTGAAGGAAGCGGGCTAGGCTTTGCCTGACATGTGGAATCGAACCTGCGTCCTTCGGAATGCGAACAGGCAATACATTAGCACTGAATTCAAGATACTACTGTCCCGGATGTAAGCGCCAGGTGCCCGGATGATGGCTACGAGGATTCCTGCGGCCGGGATTGGCTCAGGAATCTCGTGCGTGGGGTGCAGACACCTGGATGCTGAAGGAAAAACTTGTATAAGTAGAAGTGGGGTGACGACAGCAGCAGTTGCGATTTGTCAGCTGCTGAAGATATTTGAGTTGGTGATTTTACGACGACGACGGATTTTTTTTGCTATAGATTTTGTGATGTCGACGACATTGTTGACCCCCCCCTCTCTTCAACAATTTATTTTTCCCCTCTATTTTTTTTCTTTTTCATTCTAGATTAGTTTACGGTAAATTGATGTCGACTGTATCAAAAACTATGCACATGGCATTTACTGCCCATGAGCTTCGGTTTGTGGGTGGACCCACATAAAAATGTCCTTGTGCCAGTCCAATATTTCTCCAGAGAAGAAAACAAGAATGAATCCTGTTCTTTAATGAAGGAATAAAAAAATAAAAATTTAATTCTTGTAACCTCTGCCCTTTCTGCGACTAAGGGTACAGAAGACAAATAAAGACCTGTAAAAACCAAAACTACTTTGTTCATCCTAATGCTGGTACAATTGGATTTGAAAAATTGTTTACATTTTCGTAAATATTTGACTATGTAATCAAAGTGGTTTTAGATTATGTTAAAGTTTCTTTTCCTTTTCACGATCAACTTCATGGGATTATTTTTCAATTCAAACCAGAAATAAACTGTCAAATAAACATTGATATAAAATACTAAGTAAAATCAATTAACGTATCCTTATTTTATATCAGATTTAAAATCGTGATATAAAAAATGATAAAAGTCTATGTATATAGGTGTACCCAAAAATCAGCTGCTAAAGTCAGCTAATGTTTTTTTTTAAATTAATTAAAATTAATTAAATTGATTATTTAAATTCAAACTTTGGTCTAAATCGATAAAAAAGCAAAATAATATTACACATTTAATTCATTTTTAATACATTTAAAACCAATTTTTTGTTAATTTCAAACGCGTTTGGCCATTAACGCTCTTGAAATATGGCGTGTTTACAAAATTCATGTAACATTAGCGATTTTTTTTTAAATACCAAAAATCAGGGAATTATCCAATTTTAATGAAATTTTCAATATATATTTATCAATTAATGAATTTTATAATGTATCAGTTATTTTATTTCAAAACTTTAATCAAGTATTTTTGCTATGAAAAATTAATATATAAAATTCATTTAAAATATGAACATCCTGATGGTAAGTTTAAAATATTATATTTTTAGATTCTAGAAATAATTATCTATTTAAGGCAAACCTTATTTTAGGTGCATAAAGTAACAAGTCTCGAAGAAAAACTCTATTGAAAATTTAGGCCCCATCCACACACACTTTTTAAGCAGAAAAAATATTGATGTATAATTTTTTCTAAGATAATAGCCAATTAAATAATTATTGAAATGAGAACAAACAAATTACATTCTTTGACACAAAAAAAAACACAAAAAACAAAAACAATAAAACATTGAACGACATTATCATTTCCATAAACTCACTTATGCCTGTACAAGTTCTCAAAAATGAAGGAAAATTGACAAAAGGTATTGTTGTAATTTGAAAAAAAAATTTTTTTCTTTAATGTAACTTGACTTGTTCACGAATAAAACCTTTTTTTTTTTCTTTTTTAGTTCTAAAATTGGCATTTTTGTTAATTTCTCCTCCGATAAACATTCCTATAAGGTCAAATTTTTGTTTTAGTAGAAAAGTAGTAATATAATGAGCATCAGTAAAAAAAAAAAAAAAAAAGCAAAATATATTTCATATGTAATTAATCAATAACAAAAAAAACACAATAATAATAATAATAATAATAAATAAATAAAACAATATGTATAGAAAATACCTAATTGGTAGATAAAATTTATTTTTTAGATTCTTATTTGAAATAAGGGACTAATTCTAAGATTTATATTTCATATTTTTAGTTTCTGCAAAGTTTTTATTATTATTATTATTAATTATTATTATTGTCTCCTCGGGTGTCCAGGACAATTCTGAGTATTCTGACACAGATTTACTTAATAAAAAAATAAATACATACATAAACAAATAAATAAGTAAAATAAAACACTTTATTTAATAAAAAAAATACATACATAAACAAACAAATAAATAAGTAAAATAAAACACTTTATTAAATAAAAAAAATTAATACATACATAAACAAACAAATAAATAAGTAAAATAAAACACTTTATTTAATAAAAAAAAAATTACAAGCAAATGAATATTAAAATAATTAAAAAATTACATGCAAATGAATAATTAAAATAAAACACTATGATTTATTTAATAAAAAATAAATAAAAAGAAAAATAGACATTCAGAGTAACGTCCCTTGAATTCAAATGTTAAAGAATGGCCGCCATTTTGACTTGATCCTTCGATAAAAGTAAACAAAACGGATTTTGCTTGAAATTAATACCGGAGCATGGTTTAACACGGAAATATCGGAAATTCACTTCTGATAGCTAATTATATTCATTTCAGATAATGCCCAAGCTGAATTTTATGGTAGGAAAATACGAGAAAACTGTACTTTATTACCAGTTTGTGTATGACTACTTTAACAAATAATTTAATATACACATATTAATAAATAATATTAAAAACATGATAACTACAATAATAACTTAATTAAATAATCAATAAAAGGGAAATTATGATAAACAAAGAAATTTAAATTCAGGGCGAAATTTTTGACATTTTAATTAATTAAACATTTTAAGGGGCTGAAGATATAGAAAATAATAAAATGATTCGTCATACACGCCTAAAGAGAAAAACGAAACAAAGACACTTTAATATTAGGGACGATAATTGATGTAAAACCGGTTCAAATATGTTTTAAAATTAAAAATATTAATTTGTCGGTTTATTGGGAGAATAAACAAACACTTACCTACGTCTACCTTCTCATGAGAAAGATTTCGTAAAATCTGAGCAAAAATAAAGAAAATGATGTTTTTTCCTCCTTTGTACTTCCGCCGGTGTATATGGAATATGTATCTACCTAAAACAATGTGGATCTAAAGGAACACATAGATCCTAAGTATTGGATCCTACATATTATTCAATTGACAACAAAATATTTAGCTGTCTGCTTGATCCTCAGTAAACCTCACAATGTGATTGTCTGAAACATTTATCTCATTTCAAACACAAACAATAAAAGACACTGGTTGTACCGTAGGCAGTAGCAATAATTTCGTCTGCTAGGAGTTTTAAAAGCGAATTAAGAATAATTAAATCTATTATTTAAGGTCAAACTTTGTCTAAATCGATAAGTAGTAACATAATGACCATCATTAAAAAAGAAAAATATCATTACATACGCAGTTTATTTTTAAAAGATTCAAAACCATTTGTTTTGGTCAATTTCGACTCGATCAGCCATTTAGCCTCGTTTTCGATGATTTTAAGTGCTTGTTTACAATTTTGCGGTAACATTCACGATTGCAAAAAAAAAAAAATACCAAAAATCAGGTTATTATCCGATTTTAATGAAATTTTCAGTATTGATTTAACAATTAATGAATTTTATAATGCATCAGTTATTTTATTTCAAAACTTTAATTTAGTATTTTTGCTATGAAAAATTAATATATAAAATTCATTTAAAATATGAAAATGCTGATGTTAAGTTTAAAATGTTATATTTTTAGATTCTAAAAATAAATATATACTTAATACAAAACATATTTTAGGCGCCAAAAGTGATAAGTTTTGAAGAAAAACTCGATTGAAAATATACCCCCTCCCCCTTTTAAGCAGAAAAACATCGATGTATAATTTTTTCTTTTATAGAATAATAGCCAATTAAATAATTATCGAAATGAATAAAAAAGAAATCTCCAAAAAATTAATTATTTATTATTTTTTACATTTTATTTTTCGATTTTCGGTACTTATTTTCTCATAGAAAAGCCACCGTAAAATTTGTTTTTTGTTTCTATTCATAACGTCGGTCTTTTATCTCATTATTCATACTGTATTTAGTATCGAAAATGATCAACTTGCAAAACATTTTACGCCCCCAACATAAGGGGGGTCAAAATTAAGTGGCCTGAAAAAAATTAGAAAGTTTTGAAATAAAATAAATAATGCATTATAAAGATCATTCATTCATACATAAACACTGAAAATTTCATTAAAATCCGATAAATTCCTGATTTTTGGTAAATTATTTTCTGTAGGGGGGCTAAAGTCATTTTGTCAAAAACGAATTTTAGGCTCCGTTTGCCAGTCCCTATTGTACTGATATTTCAAAACATTTACCAAAAATACAATCAATAAAGGCATGAATCTATACTTCCCTGTCCTATGCTGAATTATCATTTACACACACTATTTTATATGTAGTGATATTATTTAACTCGTATATAGATAGGTATGTCCAATTTTAGTAAAGGGAGATAAAAAAAGATTATTTGAAATTTTTTTAAATTTTAAAGCAATTACCAAAAATTAGGAAATTGCAGAATTTCAATGAAATTTTCATTACTTTATTTATCATGACTTTTGTCAGATTTTATTTTTTGTCTTTTATCAATTATACGGGTTTCAACTTTTGGTCATGTGAATAAAAAAAATTCCAGTTCTAAATTTTTACGTGGAACCAATAAGGATGTCAACCCCATAAACAGAAAAAAAGAAAAATGACGTCTCGTTGGGCTAAAGATAACCAATCGCATTCTACTTAGTTGAAAAAGGATTGACTATGCCAGGATCCGCAAAGGAATTATAGACCTGGTGAAGGTATGACTTTGAGTGTTGTCCCAATAAGGACAGTAGCAGGAAAAAAGGTCCTGATAAGGAACATTTGAGAAAAGAGCCGAATCGGGGTCGACTGTTTGACCCCTGAAATACTTTTGCTTCATGCTACAGTCCCAATAAACTTTAACATATAGTCTGCCCAAAGAAAATATTGATCATTTACCATCATCTCGTTTCTACTCCGGCTACCAGATATCATATTTCACACATCAACTCCTCACACCCCATGACTACAATGTAAACAACATTTCAACACACACACACACGCATGCCATAGTATCAATGACTCCACACTCAATGACCAACACATTATTCTTTACTAACTCATCAAGTGGCTGTACATATTAAATTCATTATATTCAATACAACATATTAAATTCATTATATTTAATACAATATATTAAATTCATTATATTCAATACAACATATTAAACATTAACCTGCATTGGTCTTTTGAAGAAAAGACAACTGGTCATTTAGTGAATAGCAGTCAGTGAGTGAAGAAGGAAATAGAAAGAAGAAAAAGAAAGATTGAGGTAAGGAGAAAGGAAAAGTAGAAGCAAGAGAAAGGAGGGGAATACGAGAGGGAAAAGCAATGAAGAGAGAAAGAAATTATAAGATCTTGGAAACAATAATTGTGTTATATGCCGTAGTATCAATGACTCCACATTCAATGACCAACAAATTATTCTTTACTAACTCATCCAGTGGCTGTACATATTAAATTCATTATATTTAATACAACATATTAAATTCATTATATTTAATACAACATATTAAATTCGTTATATTTAATACAACATATTAAATTCATTATATTTAATACAACATATTAAATCATTATATTCAATACAACATATTAAATTCACTATATTCAATACAACATACTAAACATTAACCTGCATTGGTCTTTTTTCCTTGCAACAATACACATGATATAAAATAATTCTGGAATAGTGGTGGGTAGTTATGAGGTTTCATCATCTATGGTAGATAAGCGTAATAGGTGGAAGTTGTTCTGGACCTGTGGGAAACTGGTAGGTTATTACCCTGTGCCTTGATGTTTGAGGGTCACATCCAGTAAATCTACAAACAGAGAAGGTAAGTTGGGACAATTAACATAACACTCAAGATGATAAGGGATATCATCAAGACGGTGAAAAGAAAGGACCAACTGAGAGGAAAGTGGCACATACCAAAAGTGGATGATGGTATTGTTTGGGGTGATGCAAGCAGTATAGCAATGTATGTTGTATTAGAGTTAGGAGGGGAAGAGAATACTGTTTGGTTGAGGAAAAAAACAGATGCTAACCACATTAATGTAGTGGAATTAGAGACACTGATGAAGGGCATCAGGTTGGCATTGAAGTAGGCTTGGTTTGGTTTGTTTAGTTTTACAGCATATCAACCTCTGTGGGTCATTTAATGTCAATAAAGTTTTGAAATAAATTCATTCTTAATGGATGCTCACTTTTATTTATATACACATTTTTCAATTTAAGAAGAGATTTTTAGAAGAGATTTCTAATAGGGAAATGCAATGCATTGTTTGCGAGTGGTTGGAGATAAAAGCAACCACTTGCTTGAAGAGGAGACATCTGGTCATTTAGTGAATGAAGAAGGAATCAAAGAGAAGAAAAAGAAAGATCAAGGGAAGAGAAAGGGAAAGCAGAACAAGTAGAAAGGAAAAGCAGGAGAATGAGAAAGGAAAAGTAGAAGCAAGAGAAAGGAGGGGAATACAACAGGGAAAAGCAAAGAAGAGAGAAAGAAGAAATTAAAAGATCTTGGAAATAATGTCAGAATGTATGAATTTTTATAAAACTATTTTTAAATACAGGTTAATTCCATGTCAAATCATCCAGGCAATGTCACCCACCCTCTTCATTTTTTATGAAATTTTGTCCAAGTGTGGATTATGATAAAGTCAGCCAATCCCCAAAATGTGAGTGTCCAATTCCAAGAAATAGTGAAGTTATGTCTATTTTTAGCTCTCCATATTTGAGGGGGTGATCGTGAAAAATGGTGACATTTTGTAACGTATTCTTGTGTGTAAAAGGAGTTCTAGAGCTTCCCTACTCCTAAAAATTGTTTTATAAAAGCATTTTGGCTCAAGAAATCCAAAATGCTATCAAAATAGTCTTAAAGTCAACCAATTTTAACCTATTGATAATTTCTGATTTTTTCATAGCAAGATCAATATCCTGATGTGGCACTGCATCTACGACAACATTTTTTTCTATTATTATTTCCCATATATTGAACATTACATTTACCAAAAAGATAATTTGATATGTACTCAGAACCAAAGCTACAAGATTTTGCAAAAATTTTTAAAAATTTTGCACTTCAATTTTACTGAAATTTTGTATAGGTGTGGACTATCTTAAAATTAGCTAATCCCCAAAATTTGAGTTTCCAATTCCAAAAATTGGCTGAGTTATGTTGATTCTAAAAATTGACATAAGTCTTCAAATTTGGGTGGGGCTTTGTGAAAAATTGCAATTTTTTTGCAATCTACTTTTGTCTGTAAAATGAGTTCTAGAGCTTTCTTAATACCAAAAATTGGTTTATAAAAGCCTTTTTGCCCATGAAAACCAAAAATGATATGAAAGAATTTCAGAGTCAACTAATTTTAAGTTATTAATGATTTCTGATTTGCAAAATTTTAACTAATGTTTGAAGCTTCGGTTCTGAGCAAATATCAAACTATCTTTTTGGTATAATGTTCAATATATGTGAAATAGTAATAGAAAAAAACAAAGAAAATGAGCAATTAAAGAAAATACAAAGGATTACTGAAGTAAAAGTTTACATATTTATTTACATAATACAAAATACATAAAAAGACATAATACATAAGTGTATTCACATTAACAAAGTATTCTTCCTAGCAGGAGGGTTTCTTTATATCTAGTTCTTTAATCTTAGACTAAGATTAAAACTCATTTGAGTACATTTCTCTTTAATGACTTCATCCTTAGTGCTCTATGGATGAGTCAAAAGCTTTTAGTAAAAAGTTTTAGTCTTGACTAAGATTAAAACTCATTTGAGTACATTTTCTCTTTAATGACTTCATCTTAGTGGCTCTTATGGATGAGTCAAAAGCTTTTAGTAAAAAGTCAACAGTATCTTAGTCTTGGACTAAGATTAAAACTCATTTGAGTACATTTTCTCTTTAAGACTTCATCCTTAGTGCTCTTATGGATGAGTCAAAAGCTTTTAGTAAAAAGTCAACAGTATCTTTAGTCTTGGACTAAGATTAAAACTCATTTGAGTACTTTTCTCTTTAATGACTTCATCCTTAGTGGCTCTTATGGATGAGTCAAAAGCTTTTAGTAAAAAGTCAACAGTATCTTTAGTCTTGGACTAAGATTAAAACTCATTTGAGTACATTTTCTCTTTAATGACTTCATCCTTAGTGGCTCTTATGGATGAGTCAAAAGCTTTAGTAAAAAGTCAACAGTATCTTTAGTCTTGGACTAAGATTAAAACTCATTTGAGTACATTTTCTCTTTAATGACTTCATCCTTAGTGGCTCTTATGGATGAGTCAAAAGCTTTTAGTAAAAAGTCAACAGTATCTTTAGTCTTGGACTAAGATTAAAACTCATTTGAGTACATTTTCTGTTCAATGTTCCTTAGTGACTATCATGGACGAATCAAAAGCTTTTAGTCAACAGTATCTGACACATATCCATTCTAACACTCAGTGTTTTTAGTCAGTTGGCTAAAAGAGCTCATCAGTAGGTCATGTTTCTCCCTACATATGAGAGTTCCTGTTTAGGATCCCTACAAAGGCAGAGAGCATACGAAGCATTGGAGGTGTTGTTTGGGTAGATATGAAGTGTAACATGTATATTTCCTATCTTAATTTCACTGATATAAACAATGGAATAATAAACTGGTTGGACTGATTGTATCCCAACCTCTCCGCCATGTGTAGGATGTGACACAATACCAATTTCTAAGTGGAGTTTAACATATTTAAATTCAGTGATTTCCTTCAATATCTGTTGACACAACAAGTTAAAATAGCCCATATTTTAGTTTGGTCTAGTATGGTCCAAAGTCAGTAAACAAGGATATCATATTCTAAAATATATTACTTTTGGGAGGTACATGTGAAAAAATATTTTTCCTATTATGGAAGTAAGAACCACATGTAGGGTCAGCCATCAAACAAAGAAAGTGAACTACTGAAAAAAATACTTACTCAAGTAAGTTTACCATATCTATTAATAAATTTTGTTTTTGTTTTGTTTTGTTTTACGGCATATCAACCTCAGTGGGTCATTTAATGCCGATAAAGTTTTGAAATAAATCAATTCTTAATGGATAATACAATTTTTTTATAAATACATTTTTCTATTTAACCCATAGATGGGTCTATTAATAAAGGAGATTCCCTTCCGGTTTTTGTCTGTAAGAAAAACTATGTCACTGCTTATGTCACATTACCCAAAATCGTCATAACATAGAATAAATACACTTAAAATTTGAACATGCAACATTAGACAGTCCTCATTGTTTTTTTAAAACAAGTCTTAATAAATACATGACTGGTATTATATATCTATATATAGTTTGTTTTATTCTAATACATATTTAAAGTTTACATTTAAAATTGTTTTATTTTTTAATCCTTTAATGATTTTGATGATTTTACTTACTTAGAGTACAAACTCGCTGACATTAAATTTTTTACTCCCACCTCTCAGGCGATATGTTTTTCAAAAATCTATTTTTATATCGCCCGAAGGTGTTTTTTATTTTGTACTAGTTAATTAAATGAACTAATAAGAGATACTTCCTTTCAGTTATGTGCTTGCATATTATTTTAACTCATTGAAAATGTTAAACCTCATAATTAACCTTTTTAGGGAGTTCCTACACAAAGATGAAAAGTTTATTTGTTTTTAATGTTTATAATAAACCAGTCTACTATGGTCAGAAGTCAGTAAATCAGGATATCATGAGGTAAACTAGTTAGGGAAATTGGCAGACTTTAATTGATGAAATAGAAATCGAAGGTTTCTTTATGGGAATAAAAGGGTTATTTATTTAATAAATAAACAAGTCATCAGTGTTAGTATGGTCAGATTTCACTAGACAAGAATATCTATTTTTAAGGTATGTTAGTTGATATTAAAATGTCAATTGCAATTATTTCTTGTGAAATTTCATAAGATCTCTTTTGTGTGTACACACATGTCTCTTGAAACTGGGCTTTTTTTAATTAATTTCTTTAGTGATTCCTTAAACTGCTGATCAACACATTTCACAAGAAAATGGTTTCTCTCCTGCATGTTTATGCATGTGAATTTGTTGATCCACAGACTTCACAAGAAAGTGGTTTCTCTCCTGTGTATATATGTATGTGTGGTTTTAAAGAAGATTTCTAAAAAAATGCAGATTCACAAAATTCCCAAGAAAATGATTACTTTCCTGTATGTATACGTATGTGATTTGTTAAATTGGATTTCACGGCAAAGGAGGATCCACACACATCACACGAATATGGTTTCTCTCCTGTATGTATACGTAAGTGGGTTTTTAAAGATGATTTCTGTGGAAAAACTGATTCACAAAATGGACAAGAAAATGGTTTCTCTCCTGTGTGCATTCGCATGTGACTTGTTAAAGAGGATTTTTGTGAAAATGCAGATCCACATACTTCACACGAAAAAGGTTTCTCCCCTGTGTGTATACGCGTGTGTGTTTTTAAAGTTGATTTATCTGAAAATGCTGATTCACACACTTCACAAGAAAATGGTTTTTCTCCTGTGTGTACTCGCATGTGACGTGTTAAAAAGGATTTCCTTGAAAATGCTGATCCACACACTTCACAAGAAAATGGTTTCTCTCCTGTATGTATATGCATGTGGTTTGTTAAAATGGATCTCCTTGAAAATGCTGATCCACACATTTCACAGGAAAATGGTTTCTCTCCTGTATGTATACGCATGTGTTTTGTTAAAACAGATTTCATTAAAAATGCTGATCCACACACTTCACAAGAAAATGGTTTCTCTCCTGTATGTATACGCATGTGATTTATTAAATGGGATTTTGTTGAAAATGCTGATCCACACACTTCACATGAAAATGGTTTCTCTCCTGTATGTATACGCATGTGAATTGTTAAATTGGATTTCTGTGAAAATGCTGATCCACATAGTTCACACGGAAATGGTTTCTCTCCTGTATGTATACGCATGTGTTTTATTAAATGGGATTTTATTGAAAATGCTGATGCACACATTTCACAAGAAAATGGTTTCTCTCCTGTGTGTACTCGCATGTGTCTTATCAATTTGGATTTCTGTGAAAATGCTGATCCACACACTTCACATGGATATGGTTTCTCTCCTGTGTGTATAAGCATGTGTATTTTTAAAGAAGATTTCTGTGTAAATCCCGATTCACACACTGCACAAGAAAACGGTTTCTCTCCTGTATGTGCACGCATGTGTTGTTTTAAATAAGATTTCTGTGAAAATGCTGATTTACACAGTTCACATGAAAATGGTTTCTCTCCTGTGTGTACTCGCATATGTTTTTTTAAAGAGGAATTCTCTGAAAATGCTGTTCCACACACTTCACACGAAAATGGTTTCTCTCCCGTGTGTGTACGCATGTGTTTTTTTAAAGAAGATTTATCAGAAAAGGCTGATTCACACACTTCACAAGAAAACGGTTTCTCTCCTGTGTGTGTACGCATGTGTATATATAAAGATGATTTCTGTGAAAATGCTGATTCACACACTTCACAAGAAAATGGTTTCTCTCCTGTGTGAATACGAATGTGACGTTTTAAATGTGAATTTGTTGAAAATGCTGCCCCACACACTTTACAAGAAAACGGTTTCAATCCCGTGTGTACTTGGCCATGTCTTGTTAAAGAGGATTTCACTGAAAATGTTAATCCACAAACTTCACAAGAAAATGGTTTCACTCCTGTGTGTGTATGCATGTGTTGATATAAATAAGATTTCTCTGCAAATGCTGATTCACACACCTCACATGAAAACGGTTTCTCTCCTGTATGTACTCGCATGTGTTTTGTTAAATTGAATTTCCTTGAAAACATTGATCCACACACTTCACAAGAAAATGGTTTCTCCCCTGTGTGCATACGCTTGTGTTTTTTTAAAGAAGATGACACTGAAAATGCTGATCCACACACTTCACAAGAAAACGGTTTCTCTCCTGTGTGTACTCGCATGTGTTTTGTTAGAGTGGAATTCCTTGAAAATTTTGATCCGCACACTTTACATGGAAATGGTCTCTCTCCTGTATGTGTATGCCTGTGTCTTTTAAAACTTTGTTTTGATGAAAATGTTGATCCACACACTTCACAAGAAAATGATTTCACTCCTGTGTGTACTTGCATGTTTGCTTTTAAATCAAATTTCTATAAAAATGCTTTTCCTAATACTATACACAAAAACGGATTTTTTATCCTGTGTGTATACGCATGTGTCTTTTTAAATCGGAATTTTGTGAAAATGCAGATCCACACACTTGACATGAAAATCATTTCTTTTGTGTATTTGCATTTGTGCTTTTAATTTGAAATTCCCTGACAATGTTGAACTGCATACTCGAGATAAGGAGTGTTGCTTTTCACTGTTTGCTTGAATGTTTATTTAGAAATGTTATATAATTACAAATACTAAGAATAAGGAATTTGTACATTTTGTCTCTGTATGTAGTGATTTCAAGATGAAACATTTGAGACAGCAAATGAAAAATCACATTTTCACAGTTGTAGATGTGGTTTTACCTGGCTGTTTTATTATCCTCAATAATTTATATCTGTAAATAAACAAGAGATAATATGAAAAAAGGAAAGATACTGATGTTTTATTTGGAAAAATAGAATTACATTGTCATTTCAATAAATTTTAACATAATGACTAAACACACATTTATGTAGGAATTAAATAATTTCTTAAAGTTTATGAAAAATGATAATAAAGTTAAGACTACAATAAACACTTTATTAAACAATGATGATTATGATAAATAGAAAAATTTACCTTGAAAATGAAAATTTTGTCATTTTAATTTAGATTTTACTATCAGGTGATGATTTTAGCGGGAATTTAAACAATTATAAGATATCAACATTTATGAAAAAGTCATATAAAAGAAATCTCCTGAAATTTGTAAAAATGTCCATGTGGTGTAAAGGATAAATACAATCCTGGGGATTCACCATCAGTTAAAACTGTAAAGAACATAGTCTCCAGAATCAAAAGTTAAAATTTATTTGAAAATAAACCTGTTTTTATCATCTATGAACTAAAGACAGACATCATCACTTAAAAAATACTAAAATTAATTAAATCAATTAGGTAAAGTTAATTGTGTTTTTAACCTTTGGTATTACTTTTATGGCGAGATAAAATGGTATTATTTTTTACGGTGAGTTATTTGTTTATTATTGCACATAAACAAAGCTGCACACGGACAAACTTTGTTAAATAAAATTATATTTCTTGTATGTAATACAACATAGCAGGTATTTAAAAAGGTACTTTTAAGTCCAAAGTGATGTTATTTATATAAATTAATACTTTATATGTGTATATATGCCGTATTAAAATGAAAATGTTGAATAATCTTGTGGTAAACTTTAAAAAAAATCTTGATATACCTACTTATTCCCCAAATAATGGGTTCTAGCATGAAGATGCATAACATTTAGCAGAATCAGAAAGACTATACAATTTTACATAAAAATGCAAAGTTTATTAAAATTACTCCAAAAGTAAAGAAATGGGGAAGAAATTTTTTTTTTTTTTAATTGGTCCATGATTTGACACATTTTTTTTAACAAAATCATATCCACTTTTGTACCCCCAATTTCGGGGTTTTAAATTCTCATAACTTTTGAACCACTGGGCATATTTGCATAATTCAAACAGTTCTGAACTCCATTTACAAAACTCTCTATATATAATGTGATTAAATAACAATAACCTCAAATAAATAAAAAAATCAACTGGGAATGCTAAATATACATTTCAGCGCTCATGGGCTCTCATCACGGGGAAAATCGTCAGACCTTTCATTCAAACAGTTGGACGGAATTATCAAATTCTGCTGAGAAAAGCAGAACCACCAGACCAGCAAACAGAGCACCCAAAGTTGTAGACGGTCAGTCTAGTGTATCCAAACTGGGAGGGAAGATAAGCACCAATTTGATAATTTCCCTCACATCATCCTTATACTTTATATACTTTTATATACTTTTTACTTATATACTTTTTATATACTTTAGTATGAAACAGACTATCCAAATACATTTCATATGCATGCATACACCACAAAAATACAATTTTGTTTTCTTAGAAATAAAATTACAGGTTAACTTTTATCAATGTATTTGTTCTTCTTTCACCAGATTTTATTAATATGTTTTCTTGTCTATGTTATATGGTTCCTCATCTTAGACCTTGCAAAATTAGATTTGATCATTCGAAGAAGAAATCAGACAATTCTGGAATTTTTACCTTTTTCTCTTTAACTTGTATTCATACAACAAAAAGAAATATGTGAGAAGTCTTATTGTAAGATCTCCATAGAAAAATATTCCACTGACTCAAATGTAACAGTGAACAAAAAGGTTCTTCATAATTTTCAAGTGAATGAAATTGAATTTTACAATTTAATAAGAGAATTCAATGATGGAACATATGTATAAAAATAAAAAAAAAGTTGATATTACAATAACTTTGATATATTCAATTTAGAGGAAAAATTTAATGAAATAAAAGTTTTTCTATTACTTCATATACCAAAAATTTCATAGTATGTCTTACATTTTAAATTCCAAGTCTCGTATATAAATAAAAATAGTTATGCTTTTTGTTTTTTAAATTTTTTTATTCCTTGTGATAACAAAAGATTAACGTATTTACTTTTTTATATTTAATTTTAGAGATGTCCTAAAATTTATAAATGTAAATTAAATACACTTATTTTACTGCATAACGTTGGCGTATTTTTTTAACATAAGAAAAAATTGTATTAAAAAATATAGCTAAAAATGATATTCCATTTGACTGATCTATATGAAAATAAATATTGAGAACAACTTTTGAGGTAAAAAATTGGGAGCCTTTACATTGCAAGAATTGTATCTGAAACTGTGATCTAGTGCTGAGAGCTGCTGGTGATATTACACTTACAAACTGTTATGCGAAATTACCCTACCTTATATTTTGGCAAGGAATATATGAAGAATAATAAACAATTCAAAAATCCGAAAAATGTTTTAAAACAATAAAAACTTACGTTATATGTAACTGGTATTTGTTTATTCTTTTTAATACTAAAACTTGGAATTGTTCTTTATATTAAATGTAAAGGAAAACAGAAAAAAGATGATTTTCTATTTGTTTTTAATGTTTCAAAATATTTAAAAATATTACGGACTTATTTGGTTCACATTTTGTATATCCCCAACATAATGAGCATCAGCATAAAAGCAAAATAATATTAAATTTGTAATTAATTTTAATTACATTTTAAACATTAAATTAGCCCCAAAATTTATGAAATTAGATGCTTTAAGTGAAATAAGTTACATACTTACAAAACATGATATTAAAAAGTTTTACAAATACTTATAAATGTTTCTTCTTAAAAAACAATAATAAAAAAAACATGTATGTACAGAAAAATTCTATGTTGATATTTCATTTCAATGCAATATCTTTTTTTTGTTAAAAACTTGCAAACAATTATATTCAAAAAAATTTTGTCTGATCAATATGAACAAAAAATTTGAGAATAACTTTTAAGGTAAAAATTGGTGTCTTTTTTAATTATGTGAGCGGCGGCTAAATAACTGCTACCTTTGCTGCCTTAGACATGTACTGGGCATCACCTGGAGGATCACTAACACAGCAGTCCGAAAGAGAGCTCAACTCCCTAGCCTGTACTCTCTACTGAGACAATGTCATCTCCGATGGTATGTCGGATGGATGAATCCCGAAAGACATCCTCTATGGAGAGCTTAAATCTGGTAAAAGACAGATTGGTCGCCCCCATCTGCGATTTAAGGATGTCTGCAAAAATGATCTCAGGTGCTTTGGCATTGTCCCTTCCAGCTGGGAAAATTTGGCCCAAGACCGCCCTCGGTGGTGGCAGAATCTCCATAGAGGATTGTACATGTCAGAAGTCACTTTGATACATCATGAAGCTAAAAGGTCCAGAAGAAAGCAATGGCAACAAAGCATCGGAACATCATCATCTACAGGGACAATCTTCAAATGCAAAATCTGTGGTCGAGAATGTTTTTCAAACATCGGACTTCACAGTCACAAGAGGCACTGCAACTTCAGGGGCACACAAAAACTCTGTGACTCTAATAAAACCTCTTAAGAGCACACATTGAGCTCTCAAACTGCAACAGGTTTTATTAAATAAAACTCTTGTGTCGTAAGGAAAATTTCTTCTCTGGACTTTTGGATTATATATATATATATATATATATATATATATATATATATATATATATACTCAATACATATATATATATGACTCAAATGGAACAAGTCGAATATAAATGGGCCTCCATACATTTTTAATGTTATAGTGTTCTATATTATTTAGATTTTGGGAACCTATCATAAAAAAGGTTAGATTAGATTTTTTTTAAATATTTTAAATGCAATACGAGTCAAGGTAAAAAAATCATAAGTAAGTATAAAAGCTAGATATTCTAGGTAAAACAAGACATTAGGTTTATAAATTCCCAAAATTTAGACTGAATTGTCCAATTGGACACATAGTGTAGTGAATATAGGTGTTGAGTTAATACAGTTCTAAGTGACAGCTATTTCTAGGCTGCAGGTTCAATCCTGGTCAACAGTGACAGTAACATAGAATATTACTTAATAGAGCTTAACACTTGTATCCAGCTATGGTTAGCGGAATGGGAACAGTATTGTTTGTTAAACAACCGGATTTTGACTGTGTAAATGAAAAATATGTCCTTATTAATCGAGATCATAAATGAAGTGCTTAAAGGTTATATGGTTCAATAGGTACCACCAATTAGTTTAGGTCATCTTGAATAAAATGGAAATAAATATTTCCGAATTTTGTTTATCAAAAGTCTCGTAAAAAACAATTAGAGATCGTGCGTACAGGGTTGTTACAAAGAAAAATAGTTAATTCAAAGATCAAATTATCTGATTGGGAAAAATTACATCGTTATCTTAAAAAATAAACAAACCTATCCGTATTACATGCGAAAGGGTAATTTTCAGGCCACAATTTAAACAGAAAAAATACATATTATTACCCTCTTACGGTTTGCATCTAAATACGGATGTGTGTAACAGACAAACTGTTTTAGCCAACATTTTTCTATTAAAATGAATAAATTCTTTAAAAACTTTGATATTACAATTTACTATTAAAATGAATAAAAATTTGAAAAAATTTAATCTTCAAATTTTGCAGTGAAATTGACGTTAAAAAATGTCTTTGGTTTTAGTATTAATTTTCAAAATCGAAAATAAAATGAAAATTTAAATATTTTTCTAAGAGAAAAACTGATAAAATAATCAATATATACTTTTTATTCTAATTGGTCGAAAAAGTTGAATGAAATAATTTTTTACGCTAACAAAAACAAACTTTGGTTACTGAGAATTTTCTCATCTCTTTGTATAAAAACAAAACAAATATGTCAGTTTTGCTCTTCCGTATATTCTAAGAATCACACATTACTATTTAACAATAAAAATTACAAATTCTTTTAAAAATATTAATCGAGCTCGGATCGGACCAATGTTTAGTTCACCTGAATTCTAAAATTCATATTTTTAAATATCTGTGAAAAATTCGATATTTTGACGCAGGAAAAAAAAAAAAGTAATTTATTTCACGCAGAAAATAAAAATATTTAATCACACAAAAGATTGAAAATATCTTAAAAATTAATTTCTTAGAAAAAAAAAAAATTTTTTTACAATTTAATAGAATATAGTACATACCAATTACATAAGCCAAAAAAAGGTTTTCAAATATTAATATTATGACATCTTTTTGCATTTTTTATTTCCGATTTCATTAATTTTTCCTAAAAAAAACTACACCTTGTACATTCATACAATTTCATTGATATAGTTATTCAGACTCTTATCTTTATAGAAAAAAGTTTAAAAAATTTTCTGACGCGTCATTTTTTTTTTCTCATAAAATAAAATAGGGGGTGGTAATAGACCTCGTAAAAAATATTTCCCCTAATATATTTTAGAAAAAAAACTATTTCAGATGTATTTAAATCCAATGGTAAACATTTATGGAAATTTTCGTGAAAATCAGATTATTAATTGAATTTTCATAGAATTTTAAAAAATCCTCTTATCGTAACTTGTTTTTAGCTACGTTAAATTTCAGTTGATTTAACAGTGCAAAAATGAAAACATTGTTTTTCAATCATAATTTTCATTATTTCCATAGGCTGAAATTTTTTTTTTTTAAATCATCAGGAGTTTATTTTATGTTGTTTCTTTCGAAGGGAAAAAAAATTTGAAGAAAAATATTAAATTTTCTGCAAGTTTCATTGTGTTAAATATAGGGGGGGGGTAAATTTCACAGGGTCAAATTGGTGGTACCTATGGTTCAAATTATAAAATACATTATCATACGAGAAAAAAACTTATTATAATTAGCCTTTTCAATTTAGTAAACATTTATGTACAATAAAAGTTTTTCTTTTATTACTTTATATACCGAAAGTTTAATTAAAATCGGATAGTTTATTTTAGTTGATTTCCTATGATCCCGCTTATCCGCAGATGCGTGAAAATGAGCAATCCTATTTAAGATCCTCAGTCAGGCGTAGTGAGTTGGTACTGTAAAATATGTCCATGATGTATAAATTGTTTATACTTATTATCACGGAAAATGTTCTTAAAATCAGATAATTAGCCGATTTGGGGAGTAACAATTCAAGTGTCTGTGTTGTCGGCTATCCCGATTGTAAATAGAATATCACTAGACTCACAAAGCACGTGGCTTAGCCAAAGCAGCCATGTTGATTTCGGAAATTTAAAAAAAGGAAAAGAAAAAAAGCTTACAATTGGTAGTGTAATTTCATGGTGCAAAAATAAAATTTAAATCAATTTTTTTCTTTCAAATTACTAAAACACAAGTTAAGATTAAATAATTTATAATTATCTTTTGTTTTATGATTCACAAATACGTGGACTTTTTCGAAAGAGCGAGATATAAAGAAGAAAAAAAAAAACGCATCAAATTTCCTACAAATGTTAATTCTTTAAGATCCTAAAAGATTCGAGAAAATTGGGATTGAAAAGTTGTTTACATTTTTGTAAATGTTTGCATATGTCATTAAAGTGTTTTGTTCATAAACAGGTACTTACTATTACTCTAAAATATGTTTAAATTTCGATCGCGTTTAGCCTGAGACGCTGTTTAGTGTTTAAAAATGGCTTATTTACAAGATTAATGTAAAAAAAATTTTTTAAAATACCAAAAATTATTCATTGATAAATCAACACTGAAATTTTATTAAAATCGGATAATTCTCTGATTTTTATAAATTTTTTTCAAATAGGGAGAGGGAGGGGGAATTGTATAGAAAAAAACACGGATTTTTCGACGAATTTGATATGCCTATCATACACTTTATAATAAATAATAATAAAAACATGACTACAATAATTACTTAATTAAATAATCAATAACAGGGAGATTATGATAAACAGAGTAATTTAAATTCAGAATGAAATTTTTTACATTTCATTTTGAATAAAAGTTTTAATATGAGGAGTTGAAAGTGTAGAAAATAATAAAATGATTCGATAATGACAAATCATTTTATTATTTTCATAATATCTTAATTGATGTTTTAAGATTAGAAATATTAATTTATCAGTTTATTAGGGGAATAAACAAACACTTACCTATGTCTACCTTCACATGCGGGAGATTTTAGAAAATGTGAATAAAACCAATGAAAATTATTTTTTTCTCCTTTGTACTTCCACCGGTGTATATGGAATATGTGTCTACTAGCAATACCCAAAATGGGCCTAAATTAGCTACTGGCAAATTGAGCCTAAAATGCGTTTTTGACAAAATGACTTTAACCCCTCTACAGAAAATAATTTACCAAAAATCAGGAAATTATCGGATTTTAATGAAATTTTCAGTGTTTATGTATCAATGAATGATCTTTATAATGCATTATTTATTTTATTTCAAAACTTTCTCATTTTTTTCAGGTCACTTAATTTTTACCCTCCTTATGTTGGGGGCGTAAAATGTTTTGATCATTTTCGATACTAATTACAGTATAAATAATGAGATAAAATGACCGAACTTATGAATAGAAACAAAAAAAAAAAAAAATTACGTGGCGCTTCTATGAGAAAATAAGTACCGAAAATCGAAAAATAAAATGTAAAAAAATAATAAATAATTTATTTTTTGGAGATTTCTTTTTTACTCATTTCGATAATTA
Organism: Doryteuthis pealeii; assembly: GCA_023376005.1. Lineage (NCBI taxonomy): Eukaryota > Metazoa > Mollusca > Cephalopoda > Myopsida > Loliginidae > Doryteuthis > Doryteuthis pealeii. The sequence goes on from CM042151.1 coordinate 92,386,422, forward strand.
TTTAATTGGCTATTATTTTATAAAAGAAAAAATTATACATTGATATTTTTTCTGCTTAAAAGGGGGAGGGGGTACATTTTCAATCGAGTTTTTCTCCAAAACTTATTATTTTGGCGCCTAAAATAAGTTTTGCATTAAGTAGATATTTATTTTTAGAATCTAAAAATATAACATTTTAAACTTAACATCAGAATTTTCATATTTTAAATGAATTTTATATATTAATTTTTCATAGCAAAAATACTAAATTAAAGTTTTGAAATAAAATAACTGATGCATTATAAAATTCATTAATTGTTAAATCAATACTGAAAATTTCATTAAAATCGGATAATTACCTGATTTTTGGTAATTTTTTTTCCATCCCAAATGTTACGTTAAAATTATAAACAAGCGCCTAAAACCATTGAAAAACAGCCAAAATCGCGTCAAAATTGACCAAAACAAATAGTTATGAATCTTTTAAAAATAAACTGCATATGTAATTATATTTTTCTTTTTTTAATGATGGTTATTATGCTACTAATTATCGATTTAGACAAAGTTTAACCTTAAATAATAGATTTAATTATTCTTAATTTGCCTTTAAAACTCGTAGTATCCGATTTTTTTGCCAGTCCCTAAATTACAGTATAAATAGAGAGATAAAAGACCAAAGTTATGAATAGAAACAACAAATTTTTTTTTACGGTTGTTGTTTTATGAGAAAATAAGTACCGAACATCGAAAAATAAAATGTAAAAAAAAATAATTAATTTTTTTGAGATTTATTTTTTCCTCATTTCGATAATTATTTAATTGGCTATTATTTTATAAAAGAAAAAATTATACATCGATGTTTTTTTCTGCTTAAAAATGGGAGGGAGTACATTTTCAATCGAGCTTGAAAACCTTGAAAAATATACTCTCTCTCTCACGCAGGAGAGGTAAAAAAATAGAAAGATAAAAGTCTTTTCAAATGTCTCTTGTTCCTTTTTGCCAAAGAACAAGGCTCAGAAGTTGAAAATAACTTTGACTGAAAGATAAACCTTCTTTCAGTCACTTGCACTTTCTCGTTAAAGAACAAGGCTCTCAGAGGAAGGATAGGGCTGGCTCTTCTGCGCTGGTATCTCTCACTTTTCTCTCGTTGTCGTCAGTTTTTTCTTCAAAGGGATGGACACTCAAACAAAGATTCTTCCGTGGTTTGAAGAATATGTGAGGAACCGCAACCTTTTTCGCCAAAGGAGATGAAGAAAACCGTTTCAGCCCTCCTAGGAATTCTGCTGGGTTGCAACTGTTATAAGCCCTTTTTCCAATGAAGGCTCTTTTCCGAAACCGGCCAAAGTCCGTTTTGAAGCAGCTAAGGGTTTCGTCACTTAGTGCTAACACGGGATAATCTGCTGGTAGTGTCCTCGTGCTTCGCAGTCCACTTCCAAAGAGGCTGTTATGGGGTGTGCCATGTCAAGACAGGACCACTGCTTGTTGTGTCCGCCCGCTTCCCAGTCAATTTCAAAAGAGCCAGATTTTAGGGGCACGTGACTGATTCCAGTACCTGGAGCTAGCAACAGGGGCCCTTTTCTTCCATAGAAAAAATACGAAACAAGAGACATTGAAAGGCGGATAAAATATATGCATTTAAACCATACAAAATATTTATTTGAATAAACATTTCCGACAAAGCAAAGAAAATACAATAAGTATTACAAATGTTGTCAGTTTTGCTCTTCTGTATATTATAAGAATCAAACATTACTATTCAACAATAAAAAAAAGTCTTAAATACTCTTAAAAATATTGATTTATTGTGGATCGGACAAAGTTTTAGTTCACCTGAATGCTAAAATTCAGTGTTATATTATATTTAAATGTCCGTGAAAATTTGATTTGTACACACAAAAAAAGATTTTTAAACATTAAAAAAAAAATTATTTAAGCACACAAAAGATTTAAAATATCTTAAAAATTAATTTCTTTAAAAAATAATTTTTTCGTGACAATTTAATAGAATATAGTACATATCAATTAAAAGAGAAAAAAGTTTTCAAATAATAATATTGACATTTTTTTAAAATTTTTTATTTCAGAATTCATGATTTTTTTCTACAAAAACTACTGCCTTGAGTATTATACAATTTTTTTATATAGTTATTCAGTCTCTTATCTTTATAGAAAAAAAAGTAAAAATCGTTTTTTGACGGTTCATTTTTTAATATCTCATAAAATAAAATAGGGGAGGTAGACCCCTAACGGATGTGTATGTAATATTAAAAAACAAGTAAAGTTACATTTTCTAAAGAACATAAAAAATATATGAACTCATACATTAAAAGAATGGCAAAACATTCTAGGACATTGTAATAAAGAAGATGTTTTAAAATTAGAACAAGTTGTAAAAGGCATGAAAGTAAATCACAAAAATTAATTTGATTGCAGAATTATGAAATAAATGCACTTAAAAAATAGAACTTATGAACTTACCCTGTACCCCAAAACAAGAAAGTTATTGAAGGCAGATGGGTATATGCAGTAAAATTAGGACTTGTAACACTATTGTGTTATGGGTTGATTGGCGACCTATTAATTAATTATTAATTAATTAAAACTACCCTAATTATTAATTATGGTGGTTTGTTAAAATTAAAAGTAATAACAATAATAATAATAATAATTGTTTATATTAAAAATATAAATTCATCTAAGCAAAGAATTTTTACCTAGACAAAGAGATTCCTTAAATTATGGAATTTGATACACATCATCGGAATTTTAAATTTCACAAAATGAAATAATAAATTTAATAAATAAGATTCCAGTTTTTGAAAAGTTCGTCAACAATTTCAAAAACTTAGATAAATAAAACAATGGTTGGCCTTGACTCCAAATGGAAAGATACAAGCTAGGCTGGCACAAGGCCATTTAGACACGTAGGCAATGTTATCGAGTGGCTGGCCAACCAGAACATATGTTAGGGGTGGGGAGGTCTGGATCCCATAAATCACAGACCGTCAGAGCGTGAGCGATAGAAAAGAAACAGCGGGAGAGACCGGGAAGAACGAAGACCAGAGAAGAGAGCTCGCCACAGCTCGGGGCCTTGATACAACTTTACCGATACACTCTGATGCCTTGCCACTCGGTACAAAATTGATAACTTAGCCAAAAACTAGCTGTAGATCGCCAATCAGCTGACAAGAAATCACCTCGCTCCTTTGTAAAATAAATGTATATAAGTTGTACATAAGCATAAAAAAGGCGTTGTGTTCAATTGTTTTGTTGATCCGTTGACAGCTATTGGTTATTTAATCTTATTTCAGCCAAGTTGGTAAAAGGAACGAAACCAGCTCTTTTTCAGCCTTCCTGTAAATCAACAGACAACATAAGAACGGGAGGTTGGAACGGGCGGTTTCGACGACTGTAATACTGTGCTGGAGCATCGTTCCCATAACATAATTCGAACCCTGTACCCCAACTTATGTTATTATATTAGTGCCGTGACCAGGTGCTATATAAATTGAGAACGTGCCCCAGTTTCATAGTATTATAGACTGAACAATGAACAACAATTTAAGATATGTAGCCAAAGGATTTTCACAGGTAGAAAATGTAGACTATCAAGAAACACCCACAGCAAAATGACACCCATTAGAATGTTAATGCAAATAGCAGTACAAGACGATCTCATTGTGCATCAAATGGACTTTAAAACTGCATGTCTTAATGCAGATATTGACTGTGATATTTATGTAGAACACCCGAAAAGGTTTTGTGCAAACAAATAAAGATGGTGAAAAACTGATTTGCAAATGAAAAAAGTCTTTGTATGGACTAAAAGAAAGTGGAAAAAATTGGAACAATTTACTACACAATTTTTGAACTGACCAGAACTTTGAACAGTCATTAAATGATTATTGTGTGTATACAAAAAATCATAAAAATTCAAAGACAATCATAATAACTAGGGTAGATGATATAATTATTGCAACTCCAGATTTAAAAAGCTTGAATGACTTAAAAAGCAATTTATCAAAAAATTTTAAAATGAAAGATTTAAGTCAATTATCCTAATATTAAGGAATAGAATTTCAATTCAACAATAATACTATTAAATGAGCCAAACAAAATACCTACAAAGAGTTTTGAATAGATTTGGGATGGCAGATTGCAACCCAAAAGCCATAGCCTGTAATTTAGATATTTATAAGAATAAAAGACGAGATTATATAGAGAAATTATCGGTAGCTTAATCTATGCGATGACATGTACTAGGCCTCACTTGTGTTATGTAATCTGTTCAACACTAGTCACGACCTACAAATGAACACTTGAATCGTAGTAAATTTGTATTAAAGTATATTAAAAACACTTGATTATAGCTTATTTTTCAAGAAATCTAAAAATAGTTTGAACCTAATTGGACAGACAGCGAGGGAGTCTATCCCCTTTTCACTAGCGCTAGACCAAGGAGACTGTTTGGGTGTCTGAGGCAAAGCGCCACTCCTACCATCTGCTCCTCACTTTACCACACATATCCATGTGCTACTAATATGCTGAGTTAACGAGGGCTGGAATCAAACCAGGAACCTTGAGCCAGAAAGGGCATTCGGCTAGAAACTACAAGGTTCCTAATTCCTTAAACAAAATAAACTAGTTATCAGTGTTAGTATGGTCAGATGTCACTAGACAAGAATAAAGGTACTTTAGTTGATATTAAAATGCCAATTTCCTGTGAAATTTTAAAATATCTCACTTGTCTGTGTACACATCTTTTTAAACCGGGCTTATGCAAAAATGGTGATCCCCAGACTTTACAATGAATTCCCTGTTGTATGTGTATGTTATTCCTTAAACTGCAGTTATCTGAAAATGCTGATTGTCACACTTGTGTTAAAAATGCTGATCCACAGACTTCACAAGGAAATGGTTTCTCTCCTGGGTGCATATGTAAATGTGTTTTAAAGATGATTTCTGTAGAAATGCTGATTCACAAAATTCACAAGAAAATTGTCTATCTCCTGTGTATTCGCATGTGACTTGTTAAAGATTGTTTCTGTGAAAATGCTGATCCACACTCTTCACATGAAAATGGTTTCGTTCCTGTGTGCATATGCATGTGAATTTTTAAATTGGATTTCTGTGAAAATGCTGATCCACACACTTCACAGGAAAATGGTTTCTCTCCTGTATGTATACGCATGTGAATAGTTAAATGGGATTTCTGTGAAAATGCTGATCCACACACTTCACAGGAAAATGGTTTCTCTCCTGTATGTATACGCATGTGATTTGTTAAATTGCATTTCTGGAAAATGCTGATCCACACACTTCACATGAAAATGGTTTCTCTGCTGTATGTATACGCATATGTTTTGTTAAAACAGATTTCCTTACAAATGCTGATCCACACACTTCACACGAAAATTGTCTCTCTCCTGTATGTATACGCATGTGATTTATTAAATGGGATTTTATTGAAAATGCTGATCCACACAATTCACAAGAAAATGGTTTTTCTCCTGTATGTATACGCACGTGATTTGTTAAATTGGATCTCTGTGAAAATGCTGATCCACACACTTCACATGAAAATGGTTTCTCTCCTGTATGTATACGCATATGTTTCATTAATTGGGATTTTCTTGAAAATGCTGACCCACATCCTTCACACATAAATGGTTTCTCTCCTGTGTGTTTAAGCATGTGTACTTTTAAAGAAGATTTCTGTGTAAATCCTGATTCACAGACTTCACAAGAAAACAGTTTCTCTCCTGTGTGAGTATGCATATGTTTTTTTAAAGAGGAATTCTCTGAAAATGTTAATCCACACACTTCACATGAAAATGGTTTCTCTCCTGTCTGTACTTGCATGTTTGCTTTTAAATCAAATTTCTGAAAAAATGCTTTTCTTCATACTACACACAAAAATGGTTTGTCTTCTGTATGTATATGCATGTGTCTTTTTAAATCGGAATTTTGTGAAAATGATGATCCACACACTTGACATGAAAATGATTTCTCTCCTTTGTGTATTTGCATTTGTGCTTTTAATTTGGAACTCCCTGACAAAGTTGAACTACATACTCGAAAAGAAGGAGTGCAGCTTTTCACTGCTTGCTTGCATGTTTATTTAGAAATTTTACTTAATGCTGATGTTTAAGGAATTTGTAATTTTTGTCTCTGTAGGTAGTGATTTCAAGATGAAACCTTTGAGACAGCAAATATACACTTATTGAAAAATCACATGTTCCCAATTGTAGATGTGGTTTTACCTGGCTGTTTTTATTATTGTCAATAATTGATATCTGCAAATAAACCAGAGATAATATTAAAACAGGAAAGATACTGCTGTTTTATTTGGAAAAACAGAATTACATTGTCATTTCAATAAATTTTAATATGATGGCCAAAACACACATTTATGTAGGAATTAAATAATTTCTTAAAGTTCATGAAAAGTGATAATAAAGTTAAGACTACAATAAACACTTTATTACACAATTAATGATGTTTATAATAGAAAAATTTAACTTCAAAATGAAAATTTTGTCATTTTAATTTAGATTTTATAATCAGGTTCTAAAATTCATAAATGTAAATTAAATACACTTATTTTACTGCGTAACGGCGTATTTTTTTAAAAAAAGAAAAAATTGTATTAAAAAAATATAGCTAAAAAAATGATATTCCATTTAACTGATCTATATGAAAAAAAAAAAATATTGAGAACAACTTTTGAGGTAAAAAAATTGGTGTCTTTTTTCATTATGGAAGCCTTTACATTGCAAGAATTGTATCTGAAACTGTGATCTAGTGCTGAGTGCTGCTGGTGATATTACACTTACAAACTGATTAAATTTTCATTTTTAAGTTAAATTTTTCTATTTATCATAATCATGCTAAATGTAAATATATTTGAATAGTTTCTTAGAAACAAATTACATGGGAAAGGTTAGATGGCTTTAGTTGGGACTCATAAATTTTCCCCTTGGACTCATTCAAAGCAAATATGTGTATTACAAGATACACTAAATCAAAAAGCTATCAGCATTACTGTACATCAATTATTTTATTTAAAAAATTTGCTGATTTCTTTTAGGTGACTAATGACAGGGTATTTAGGGATATTATATATATATATATATATATACATTATCTATATTTTTGAAGGCAATTACAATTTGTATATCATATAAAATTTGATATTTAAAATGATGAGAACAAGAAAACTCGGCGAACAACGTGTGTGACATGTGGAACACCGTACAGCTGTTTCAACCTTATTAGGTCTCATCAGCAGTGTATACCTATGATCTTCCTCCAACAGATATCGAACCGGAAAACCCAGCATGAAGAGTCAGAGATTCTACCCTGTGCCACTGGCCAGCCACACACAAAATACGCTAAATTAACCTGTCAATGATAAACACGCCACTACTATACAGAACTTAGTACAGCGAGCGTTGTCGAATTTTATACGATATACGCATTGTAATTGCTTTCAAAAATATAAATAATAATATACTTTACTTCAAATTGCTTCAAAAGCAAATTACCAAAAACTATTATCCCTATGCCTGAGCAGGGCCTAATTTACGATTCTCTCAATGCTCGTTGTACTAAATCAACTCTAAGGAAATTTATTCAAAATTGGTGAAATTCTTGATATTTGGTATTTATTTTTTTCAATCAGATGTAGTTATTTGGTACTGTAAAATATGGGTAAAGAAGAACAGTTTTCTCGTTTATTCCTACCATAAAATAAACTGAACCCTCATTTTATGTCAGTGTTTTTGCAATAAATGTTTTATTTTTCTTGCACCCGTTATTTTACAATACTAAATATATTTTCTTTATCTTAATATTCACTTCAATGTGTATATCTTTTTACTCGTAAATTCCTACCATAAAATGCCCAAGCCTAATTTTATGGTTGGAATTTACTAGTAAAAAGTTGAATATTACCTTTTGTTGTTATTTCTTTTCTTTTTGGTACTCTAAAATAAAAACGTCAGATTTTAATCATTGTCGACGAAAAAACAAAATTACGGTCATAAAAGGAGGATCCAATTTAGGCCTAAATTGTAAAATGAGCCCCCACTTTAAAACTAAACATTCTCACAAAATAAAAACTTTTAGAATATACACATTGAAGTGAATATTAAAATAAATAAATAAAATATATTTAGTATTGTAAAATAACAGGTGCAAAAGAAATAAAACATTTATTGCAAAAACACGGACATAAAATGGGGGTTCAGTTTATTTTATGGTATGAATAAACGAGAAAACTATTCTTCTTTACCAAAATATGTTCATGACGTAACAATTGTTTGTACTTATTATTATTTAATCACAGAAAATGTTGTTAAAATCAGATAATTAGCCGATTTGGGATGTAACAATTCAAGTCTGTCTCGAATGTAAATAGAATACTACTAGACTCACAAAGCCTGGGCTTAGCTATAGCAGCCTTGTTGATATCGGAAATTTTAAAAAAAAAAGTTTAGTACTGGTATGTGGGATATTTGCATATGAAATCAATAGGTATAACCAAAATCGGGTCAGGTGATCAGTTTAGGCCATATTAGATAAATGAAAGTAAATATTTTTGAACTTTGGTTTTTAAAAATCTTGCAAAAAAAAAGTAACGATCATACAGACTTGTTGCAAAAAATAAAACAAAAAACATTTAATTCAAAGATCAAATTATCCGATTGGGAAAAATTACACCGTTATCTTAAAAAATAAATAAAACAGTCCTTTTACTTGCAAAAGTGTGATTTTTAGGTAAAAATAGGGACTGCAAATTTACATAGTATCTCTCTTTGACAATTATACATTTAAATGTATGGGTGGCTGTATTGGACATAATAGTTTTCTTTCGCATATTCAATAACCAATTATTGGTTTTCAACGATTTTTTTTTTTTTTTTTTTTGTGGTGGTTTCAAAATAACTCTGGATTATCTTTTTAGTTGAACTTATAGTGTAACTGAAGCAAAGAAAAGACAAAAAGTATTACAAATATTGTCAGTTTTGCTCTTCCGTATATTATAAGAATCAAACATTACTATTCAACACAAATTTCAAATTCTTTTTAAAATATTAATATATCGTGGATTAGACAATTTTTTTTAGTTCACCTGAATTCTAAAATTCATATATTTAAATATTATGGAAACATTCAATTTGTACTCACAAAAAATTTTTTTAAACATAAAAAAAACAAAATTAGTTAAGCACACAAAAGATTGAAAATCTCTTAAAAATTAATTTCTGAAATTTTTTTTTTCTTGACAATTTACATATCAATTAAAAAACCAAAAAAAAAAAAGGTTTCAAATAATAATATTATGACATTTGTTAGCACTTTTTATTTCAGAATTCATTATTCTTTTCTACAAAATCTATGGCCCTGAATGTTATACATATCTTAAGTCTCTTATCTTTATAGGAAAAAAAAGTAAAAATCATTTTTTTTCCGGTTCATTTTTTTTTCATATCTCACAAAATAAAGTACTGGGGGTAGACCTCATAAAAAAAAAAAAATATTTTCCCTAATATATTTTATGAAAAAACTATTTCAGACATATTTTCATCAAAAGAAAAGCAATTCTGGAAATTTTTGTGAAAATCAGACCATTAATTGATTTTTCATATAATTTTAAAACATCCTCTTTTCATATCTTTTTTGGCTACATTAAATTTTAGTTGATTTAACGGTGCAAAAATGTAAACATTGTTTTCGTTCATAATTTTCATTATTTCTTTTTTTAAGCTGAATTCTTTTTTAAATCATTGGGAGTTTTTTTAAAAAGTTTTTTTTTAATGTTTCTTCTTTTGAATGGGTCCAAATATTTCTTCTTTCGAATGGACAAAACATTTTTGAGATAATATTAACTTTTATGCAAGTTTGATTGTGTTAATATGGGCGGGGGGGGTAATTTCACAGGGATAATTGGTGGTACCTAGTAATCAAAATGTTTTGTTCATAAAAATTTACTGACAATTACTCAATTAAACAGGTTTAAAATTTAAACCTTCAGTGTAGTTTAAAGTTTAAACTACACTGAAGTAACTTTAAATGAAAAGGCCGTTTTTAGCCATCTTTTGATAAATCCTTATAGGAATGGGGCTCTGGACTTAAGAAAATTCTCAACTGGATATTAAGAGTTAAATAACAATTAAACCAATTTTCCTTTACCTTGTGAGTTGTTTGTTGAGCTTTTTGCTGTATTTAACAATTTGCTAAGTCAGATCTTTCTTTGACCATTTCTTACTTGCTGTAACATAAAAGAAAAACAAAACAATATTATGGTGACAAAACGGTAAAAGTAGGGATAGGCATCTTTGTCGTCTGCTAGGAATTTTAAAAGTGAATTAAAAATAATTAAATCTATTATTTAAGGTCAAACTTTGTCTAAATCGATAAGTAGTAACATAATAACCATCATTAAAAAAAGAAAAATATCCTTACATATTTATTTTTAATACATTTAAAGGGATTTGTTTTGGTCAATTTCGATGCGATCCGCCATTCTATCTATTTTTTGATGGTTTTAAGTGCTTGTTTACAATTTTACTGTAACATTCGCGATTGCAAAAAAATTTACCATTTATGGTAAAAAATTTATGATCAACTTAATGCGATTATCTTTTAAAAGCCAGAAATAAAAACGTCAAATAAACGTTGATATAAGATAGGTATACCCAAAATTGACCTAAAATGCGTTTTTGACAAAATGAATTTACCCCCCCCCCCATACAGAAAATAATTTACCAAAAATCAGGGAATTATCGTATTTTAATGAAATTTTCAGCCTTGATTTATCAATGAATGAACTTTATAATGCATTATTTAATTTATTTCAAAACTTTCTGATTTTTTTCAGGTCACTTAATTATGACCCCACCCCCTTATTTTGGGGGCGTGAAATCTCGGCGAGTCGATCAGCATTTAGTAATTATTACAGTAGAAATAAAAAGATAAAAGACTGAAGTTGTGAAGGGGGATTTTCTATGAGAAAATAAGTACCGAAAATTGGAAAATAAAATGTAAAAAATTTTTATTTTTTAAATTTTTTGGTGATTTCTTTTTTACTCATTTCGATAATAATTTAATTAGCTATTATCTTATAAAAGAAAAAATTATACATCGATATTTTTTCTGCTTAAAAAGTAGGGGGTGGGGGCTAAATTTTCCATAGAGTTTTTCTTCGAAACTTATTACTTTATGCACCTAAAATAAGGTTTGCATTAAATAGATATTTATTTCTAGAATCTAAAAATATAACATTTTAAACTTTACATCAGGATTTTCATATTTTAAATGAATTTTATATATTAATTTTTCATAGCAAAAATACTTAATTAAAGTTTTGAAATAAAATGACTGATGCATTATAAAATTCATTAATTAATAAATATATACTAAAAATTTCATTAAATTCGGATAATTACCTGATTTTTGGTAAATTCAAAAAATTGCAAATGATACATGAATTTTGTAAACACGCCATTTATAAAGAGTGTTTATGGCAGAACGCGATTGAAATTGACCAAAAAAATCGTTTTAAAAGTATTAAAAACGAATTAAATCTGTAATATTATTTTGCTTTGAGCCTGTGAAATTTACCTTCCCTATATGAAACTTCCCTATATGAAACTTGCAGAAAATTTAATATTTTCTTGAAAATTTTTTTTCCACTTGAAAGAAAAAACATAAAATAAACTCCTGATGATTTAAAAAAAAATTTTCAGCATAGGGAAATAATGAAAATTATGATTGAAAAACAATGTTTTCATTTTTTTTTTCAACTGAAATTTAACGTAGTTAAAAACAAGTTACTATAAGAGGATTTTTTAAAAATTCTATGAAAAATCAATTAATAATCTGATTTTCACGAAAATTTCCATAAATGTTTACCATTGGATGTAAATACATCTGAAATATTTTTTTCTAAAATATATTAGGGGAAATATTTTTTTTACGAGGTCTATCAACCCCCCTATTTTATTTTATGAGATAAAAAAAAAAATGACGCGTCAGAAAAATTTTAAAACTTTTTTTCTATAAAGATAAGAGTCTGAATAACTATATCAATGAAATTGTATGAATGCACGAGGTGTAGTTTTTTGAGGAAAAATTAATAAAATCGGAAATAAAAAGTGCAAAAAAATGTCATAATATTAATATTTAAAAACTTGTTTTTGCTTTTGTAATTGGTATGTACTATATTCTATTAAATTGTCAAAAAAAAATTTTTTTTAAAGAAATTAATTTTTAAGAGATTTTCAATCTTTTGTGTGATTAAATATTTTTATTTTCTGCGTGAAATAAATAAAAAAAATTTTTTTCTTGGGTCAAAAAATCGAATTTTTCACGGATATTTAAAAATATGAATTTTAGAATTCAGGTGAACAAAACATTGGTCCGATCCGAGCTCGATTAATATTTTTAAAAGAATTTGTAATTTTTATTGTTGAATAGTAATGTGTGATTCTTAGAATATACGGAAGAGCAAAACTGACATATTTGTTTTGTTTTTATACAAAGAGACGAGACGCTTCTCAGTAACCAAAGTTTGTTTTTGTTAGCGTAAAAAATTATTTTATTTAACTTTTTCGACCAATTAGAATAAAAAGTATATATTTATTATTTTATCAGTTTTTCTCTTAGAAAAAATATTCAAATTTTCATTTTATTTTCGATTTTAAAAATTAATAAAAACCGAAGACATTTTTTAACGTCAATTTCACTGCGAAATTTGAAGATTAAATTTTTTCAAGTTTTATTCATTTAATAGTTTTTTCAAGTTTATTCATTTTAATAGTAAATTGTAATATCAAAGTTTTTAAAGAATTTATTCATTTTAATAGAAAAATTTTGGCTAAAACAGTTTGTCCGTTACACCCATCCGTATTTAGATGCATAACCGTAAGAGGGTAATAATATGTATTTTTTTCTGTCTAAATTTGTGGCTTGAAAATTACCCTTTCGCATGTAATACGGATAGGTTTGTTTATTTTTTAAGATAACGATGTAATTTTTCCTAATCGGATAATTTGATCTTTGAATTAACTATTTTTCTTTGTAACAACCCTGTACGTACGATCTTTAATTGTTTTTTACGAGACTTTTGATAAACAAAGTTCGGAAATATTATTTCCGTTTTATTCAAGATGACCTAAACTGATTGGTGGTCCCTAATGGTTATTATGTTACTACTTATCGATTTAGACAAAAGTTTGACCTTAAATAATTGATTTAATTAATTTTAATTCGTTTAAAAAAACAAACATTAGCAGACTTTAGCAGCCGATTTTTGGGTTAACCTAATATAAGATATTAACTAAGTAAAATAAATTATTTTACGATGTTTTTGTCATCCCATTTAAAATCGAGACAAAAAAAACCATAAATATCTATGTGTTATCGTCTGAGACTACTTTTTAGAAATTTCATACACTTTATAATAAATAATATTAAAAACACGATGACTACAATAATCACTTACAGAGAATTTTAAATTCGGGACGAAAATTTGACATTTTAATTTACGTTTCAAAATAAGGGGTTGATGATAAAGAAAATAATAAAATGATACATACGCCTAGAGAGGAAAAAACTAAACAAAGACAAAAAACCGGTTCAAATATGTTTTAAAATTAAAATATTAATTTGTCGGTTTATTAGGAGAATAAACAAACACTTACCTCTTACTACCTTCTCATGAGAAAGATTTCAGAAAATGTGAACAAAAATATAGAAAATTATTTTTTCTCTCGTTTGTATTTCCGCCGGTGCATATGGAATATGTGAATATCTATTATTGATCATCATCATTCTCTTACAAGACAAAACGATGTGGATCTAAAGACCATAAGTATTGGATTCTTCGTATTATTCAGTTGGCAAATAAATACTTAGCTGTTTGCTTGATCTCCAGTAAACATCACAATGCGATTGTCTGTAAATGCACAATTGTACTGTAGCTACCTCCAATTGGGTCACGTGATTAGTTTAGGCCATCTTGAATGAAACGGAAATAAATATTTCCGAACTTTATTTATCAAAAATCTCGTAAAAAAAACACACACACTTAAACATCGTACAGGGTTGTTACAAAAAAAACAAAACAGTTAAGTCTAAGCGGATACCACGAGTTTTAAAAGCGAATTAAGAATAATTAAATCTATTATTTAAGGTTAAACTTTGTCTAAATCGATAAGTAGTAGCATAATAACCATCATTAAAAAAAGAAAAATATAATTACATATGCAGTTTATTTTTAAAAGATTTAAAACTATTTGTTTTGGTCAATTTTGACGCGATCCGCCATTTCGACAGTTTTTCAATGGTTTTAGGCGCTTGTTTACAATTTTAACGTAACATTTGGGATGGAAAAATTTTTTTACCAAAAATCAGGTAATTATAGATTTTAATGAAATTTTCAGAATTGATTTAACAATTGATGAATTTTATAATGCATCAGTTATTTTATTTCAAAACATTTATTTAGTATTTTTGCTATGAAAAATTAATATATAAAATTCATTTAAAATATGAAAATCTGATGTTAAGTATAAAATGTTATATTTTAGATTCTAAAAATAAATATCTACTTAATGCAAACCTTATTTTTTTAGACGAAAGTAATAAGTTTTGAAGAAAAACTCCATTGAAAATGTACCCCTCCCCTTAATTAAATAATTATAGAAATGGGTAAAAAAGAAATCTCCAAAAAATTAATTATTTATTATTTCTTTACATTTTATTTTTCGATTTTCGGTACTTATTTTCTCATAGAAGAGCAACCGTAAAAAAATTTTTTTGTTTCTATTCATAACTTCGGTATTTTATCTCTTTATTTATACTGTAATTAGTATTGTATTGCAAAACATTTTACGCCCCCAACATAAGGGGGGTCAAAATTAAGTGACCTGAAAAAAATGAGAAAGTTTTGAAATAAAATAAATAATGCATTATAAAGATCATTATTCGATAAATAAACACTGAAAATTTCATTAAAATCCGATAATTCTCTGATTTTTGGTAAATTATTTTCATTGGGGGGGCTAAAGTCATTTGGTAAAAAATGACTTTAAGGCTCTGTTTGCCAGTCCCTAGTCTATCAAAAATGTTTTTAAAACTACGAAAAGTGCAAAATAAAATTCAGGACAAAAGTCATAATAAATGAAGTACTGAACATTTTTAAAAACCTCCCTTAAGTAAAATTGGACATACCTATTTATATACAAGTAAAATAGTATCACTACATATTAAATGGTTAGTGTAAATGTAGGCATGTGCAAATCGATAGCCATTTTGAAAGTCTGTTTACTTAAAACGTCAATAAAAATTGAAAATTAACTTTTTACTGTTTCTTTTACGTTTAATATAAAGAACAATTCCAAGTTTATGGGTTATAAAAAGAAAAAAAAATTTCTCTTACATAAAACCTAAATTTTTGCATTTAAAGTAAATCGGCTCAAGTCCGCGCAAGAACGCGCATTTGTTGACAAGTTATCGGATCTTGACGTGTGCACTTTTTCTTCGTATGGATGGGCACACGAATAAAAAAAAAATTCTGAAGCAAAAAAAACAAATTACTAATTTGCATTTCCTTGATGCCTCACGATTTAATCTTAATATTATTGAAAAGAGAGTTGGGAAAAAAAAATTAGAATGTTAGAAATTATTTATAATAAAATTCTATAATATTCTTTTTTTTCCGATACATCTATTAAATTATTATTAATAATTTATAAAGTATATATTTATTAATAATTCATGAAAGTATAAAAACATTACATACCTTAAAGGTGAAGTTCTTTATTCAATTTTGTAGTTTTAAAAGTTTTTAATTTATTCCATGATGAAAAAAACTTTATTTAAATAGTCTGCCCTATTTCAAATTTTGTAAACTCGCAATCTTAAATAAAATAAAAGTTAATTACCTTCAGAATTTTGACTGAACGTAATATGTGCTTTCTGTATATACACGGGAGAATTATTTGTTTCCAAATAAATAATAAATTTCTTCAAACACTGTTGGTTTCTCTTTCACTTCACAGAATATAAATATGTCACGTATTTGAACTTGTTTACCCAAACATCAGTGAAATGACAAATACGTTTTTTTTCATTATATTCTCCAATTTACAACAACTTTTAACAAACATTATTTCAAAAATCAATAATATAGAATATATACAATATTTTACATTATTAATACGATTTATTAATGAATTGTTATTTAAACAAAGTATTAATTTTATAAATTTTAAAAATCTTAAATCTCTGAAAAATAAAATAAAAATACGAACTTTTAATAAAAATTCTTTTGAAAATAATCTAACAATTAAAAAAAAAAAAAAAAGATACATATTTTTTCTTATTTACGAGATTTTAAGTTTCAATGTTTAAGATGCTCTATTTCCAAAACCGATTTATTAGCGAATTATCTTTTTGTATATATGTTATCATTACATTGTCTTTATAAAATTATTTATATCCAAAAAAAAAAAAAGAAAGATATTTGTTGGGGGATCAATACGCGAAACAAAAACTAACGAAAAAAATTATTAGTCTTTTCAATTTAGTAAAAATTTATTTACAATAAAGTTCATCTTTTATTACTTCATAAACCGAAAGTTTTATTAGAATCGGATCGTTAGTTTATTTTATATGATTTTTTAGAAGATTTCCTGTGATCACTAGGTACCACCAATTCGACCCTGTGCAATTTACCCCCCCCCGTACATTTAACAATGAAACTTGCAGAAAAATTAATATTTTCTTGAAAAGTTTTTTTCCATTCGAAAGAAAAAACATTAAATAAACTCCTGATGATTTTTTAAATTTTTTATCAGCATAAGAAAATAATGAAAATTATGATTGAAAAACAATGTTTTCATTTTTGCACTGTTAAATCAACTGAAATTTAACGTAACTAAAAACAAGTTACTATAAGAGGATTTTTTAAAAATTCTATGAAAAATCAATTAATAATCTGATTTTCACGAAAATTTCCATAAATGTTTACCATTGGATGTAAATACATCTGAAATATTTTTTTCTAAACATATTGGGGGAAATATTCTTTACGAGGTCTATCACCCCGCCTACTTTATTTTATGAGATAAAAAAAATGACGTGGTTAAAAAATTTGGTACTTTTTTTTCTATAAAGATAAGAGTCTGAATAACTATATCAATGAAATTGTATAACGTACCGAATTATAGTTTTTTTAGGAAAAAAATAATGAAATCGGAATAAAAAGTGCAAAAAAAATTTTTTGCTTATGTAATTGGTATGTACTATATTCTATTAAATTGTCAAAAAAAAATTTTTTAAGAAATTAATTTTAAGAGATTTTCAATCTTTTGTGTGATTAAATATTTTTTTTCTGCGTGAAATAAATTTAAATTTTTTTTTCCTGTGGAAAAAAATCAAAATTTTCACGGATATTTAAAAACATGAATTTTAGAATTCAGGTGAACTAAAAGTTGGTCCGATCCGTGCTCGATTAATATTTTTAAAAGAATTTGTAATTTTTTTTTGAATAGTAATTTGGTTCTTAGAATATATGGAAGGGCATAACCGTCATATTTGTTTTACAAAGAGACGAGACGCTTCTGAATAACAACCAAAGTTTGTTTTTCTTTGTTCAAAAAAGTTAAATAAGATAATTTTTTCGCTATTAGAATACAAAGAAGTATAGAGGATAAAAAAAAAAAGAATATCTTAAAAATCGTTGAAAACAAATAAATCGGTTATTGAATATGCACAAGACAAAAAGTTAAATTAGTGTTATCCATACTTTTACTGGTTGAACGTAAAAGGGAAATAATTTGTAACTTTTCTGTCTATATTACGGTCTGAAAATTACCCTTTCGCATGTAATACGGCAGGTTTGTTTATTTTTAAGATAACGATGTAATTTTTCCCAATCGGATAATTGATCTTTGAATTAACTATTTTTCTTTGTAACAACCCTGTTGATCTTTTTTTTACGAGATTTTTGATAAACAAAGTTCGGAATATCTATTTCCGTTTTATTCAAGATGGCATAAACGGTTTGGTGGTACCTAGTGATCACCCTTTTATAGTAGGCGAGAATTTGCACATGGCTATGTAAATGTAAATGATAATCAATGATAGGACAGGGAAGTGTGGATTCATGCCTTGTTGATTGTATTTTGGCTGTTTTTAAATATCATTACAATCAGTGCCATTTATTGTTTGTGTTTGAAATGAGATAAATGTTTCAGACAATCACATTGATTTCTGGAGATCAAACAGACAGTTGAATATTTATTGCCAATTAATATTACAGGATCCATATAGTCTATTGTTCCTTTAGATCCACACTGTTTTGTCTTTGAAAAAGAAAATAAAGTACACATATTCCATATACACCGGCGGAAGTACAAAGGAGAAAAAATATTTTCATTATATTTTAAAATTTTTCTAAATGAGAAAATAGATATAGGTAAGTGTTTATTTATTCTCCTAATAACCACAACGTAATCTTTTTAATGTCAAACATATTTGAACCGGTTTACATCAATTATTCCTCCTTAATATTAACGTGTTCTTTCATTTTTCTCTCTAGACGACGAATCATTTTATTATTTTCTACATCTTCAACCCCTGTATTAAAACGTTTAATGAAAATATCCCAAATTTCGCCCGAATTTAAATTTCTCAGTTTATCATAATCTCCCAGTTATTGATTATTCAATTAAGTAATTATTGTAGTCATCATGTTTTTAATATTATTTATTTAAAAGTGTATGAACATTTTTTTAACTGTTAGTGGTAAATAAACACAGATTTTATAATGTTTTTTATCTCACGATTGTATATGTGATAAAAAACCATCAGAAAGTTTTGAAATAAAAAAAAAAGCCTCAGAAGATTTTGGGTATGACCTCTATTTCTACATCTTCAACCCCCTGTATTAAAACGTTTAATTTAAAATGTCGAAAAGTAGTAATATAATGAGCATTAGGTACCACCAATTTGACCCTGTGCAATTTACCCCCCACCCTACATTTAACACAATGAAACTTGCCGAAAAATTAATATTTTCTTGAAAATTTTTTTCCATTCGAAAGAAAAAAACATTAAACAAACTCCTGATGATTTTTAAAAAAATTTATCAGCATACGAAAATAATGAAAATTATGATTGAAAAACAATGTTTTCCTTTTTGCACTGTTAAATCAACTGAAATTTAACGTACTAAAAACAAGTTACTATAAGAGGATTTTTAAAAAATTCTATGAAAAATCAATTAATAATCTGATTTTCACGAAAATTTCCATAAATGTTTACCATTGGATGTAAATACATCTGAAATAGTTTTTTTCTAAATATATTAGGGGAAATATTTTTTACGAGGTCTATTCCCCCCCTATTTTATTTATGAGATAAAAAAAATGACGCGTCAGAAAATTTTTTTTCTTTTTTTCTATAAAGATAAGAGTCTGAATAACTATATCAATGAAATTGTATGAATGTACGAGGTCTAGTTTTTTGAGGAAAAATTAATGAAATCGGAAATAAAAAGTGCAAAAAAATGTCATAATATTAATATTTGAAAATTTTTTTTGCTTTTATAATTGGTATGTACTATTTATTAAAAAAAAAAAAATTTTTTTAAGAAATTAATTTTTAGAGATTTTCAATCTTTTGTGTGATTAAATATTTTTATTTTCTGTGTGAAATAAATTAAATTTTTTTTCCTGCGTCAAAAATCGAATTTTTCACGGATATTTAAAATATGAATTTTTTATTCAGGTAAACTAAACATTGGTACTAAATAATTATTTTTAAAAGAATTTTAATTTTTATTGTTGAATAGTAAGTGTGATCCTTAGAGTGTACAGAAGAGCATTGTTGACATATTTGTTTTACAAGAGACGAGACGCTTTCTAAGTAACCGAATGTTCCTTGTTAGGCTGACGAGTGTAGCGTGAAAAAAATTTTTTTATTTAACTTTTTTCAATAATTAAAATAAAAAGTAAGTATAATAGATTATTTTATCAGTTTTTCTCTTAGAAAAAAATATTCAAATTTTTCATTCCATACTTTTACTGGTTAAACGTAAAAGGGAAATAATTAGTAACTTTTCTGTCTATATTATGGTCTGAAAATTACCCTTTCGCATGTGTTCGGCAGGTTATTTTTAGATAACGATGTAATTTTCCCGTCCAAAATTTGATTAACGCCTTTGTAACAACCCTCTCATTTTTACTTACCTTTTATAAAACGGAGAAATATCTTCCGTTTATAAACAAGATGGCATATGTGGTTACTAAGATCAGTAAACAAAACCAAAAAAAAAAAAACAAAAAAAAAAATAGATAAATAATATATCTCATGTAATTTATTTTTATACATTTAAAACTATTTTTTCTGTCAATTTGATCAATATATCTTGAGATGGCCTCATGAGTTGCCGTTGTGTTGTTTAAATAATAACTCTTAACGCGATTGAAAAAACAATCAAAATCAATATTATTTTAATGAAATTTCAGTATTGATTTATCAATAAATTAATTTATAATGCATCAGTTATTTATTTTCAAAACTTTCTGGTTTCATTCGGTATTTCTGCTATGATAAATTAAAACATCAAATGATCAACTGATGAATGTCTTAAGTTCATTATTAGATTCCAAAACATTTTAAATCCTACTTTACTTTCTTAGTAAAAAAAGAGGAAAAATCCAAGTATCCGTTGTGACACTGTCGGCGCCGTATAAAAAAATCTTTAGCAGCATAAAAAATCGTCATCGTAAAATCTTCATTAACGCCAATAATCGCAAACAGCAACCTCGTCCTGTCGTCACCCCACTTCTACTTATACAAATTTCTCCCTCAACATCCGGGTGTCTGCACCACACACGAGATTCTCGAGCCAAACCCGACCGCCGGAATCCTCATAGCTATCATCCGGGCACCTGGCGCTTACATACGGGACTGTAGCTTCTCGACTTCAGTGACAATGTTTGCATTCTGAAGGGAAGCGGGGTTCGATTCTACAGCCAGGCAAAGCCTAGTCCGCTTCCTTGAGAAATACGGCAAGCCTTGAAGTTCGCCACTCACCTCATGTTCTCTGTCACAGTGTCAAAATTTATTGGAAATTAGCGCCCCCCCCTAAACGGAACAAATATTGATGAATATTTTTTTCTTTATAAGATAATAGCCAATTGAATAATATCGAAATGAGTTCTCCGACATAGCTCACTCGCCTCTTGTTCACAAATTTGTGTTTTTCGTCAGCAAGATCTGAACCAACTGTCTTGGGTGGGAGGCAGGCCCTTAAATAATCATTAACTTGCCCTGACCAGATCCCACACCCGAGCCTATGTCACAATAATTGCTACAGTGAGCAGTCTGGAATTTGACGCTGTCTGTAGTAGTAGCCAACCTGGTAAAGGCCGTAACAAGAAAAGTTTGGTAAAGTTATAAACATACTCGTTCTCCAATGACATACTATAAGGTCTTAACAACTATTTTTTCAAGACCTTTACCAACTGCTTAACAGGACTTAAATAATTTTAACTTTGACCAAGATAACCCGGCATATTTTAATTGCTACTTGAAATTATTACTTTTGTAGATAGCCAACCTGGCTTTAATCCTGTCTCAAACTTTTATATGATATTCATTTAAATTTTTATAAATCTATTTTTTATGAATATATTTTGGTATTTTTTTATAAAACTTATTTTTTTCCATCAGCAAGATCTCGAAAACTGTCTTGGGTGAAGCAGGCTTAAATAATATTAACTTATGACAGCATCCCACAAGCATATTCACAATTAATTCATACAGTTGCATTAATCTTCTTGTATTCCAACATTTTTTACAGGGCCTGTACAACTTTATAGTTGTATGTCATTTACATATTATACTACATACTACTACAAGAAAAGAGAAAATATATTCAATTTAATCTTTTTTGTTTCTCCAATGTTTATATATGTATGTTAAAAAGCAGAGTTAAAGGTAGATAGATATACCATTTAAATTGAATAATCCTTATGATAAATGCTGGCTTTTTTTTTTCATTCAACTCCAAAACAATTGTCTGTGTACATTAGAGACATCCCAATTTTCCGTGTCAAATTTTACCCCCCACCCCATATCTAACACATTGAAACTCTCATAAAGGTTTATATCATCTGAAAATTTTTGGACCAATTTAAAAGAAGAAACATTAAAAAAAAAACTCATGGTGTTTAAAAAAAAAATTTTCAGCTTACGGAATAATGAAAATTAGAACGAAAACAATGTTTACATTTTTCACACTGTTAAATCAATTGAAATTTGACATAGCCAAAAACAAGTTTGACTAGTGGGTTTTAAAAAAATCTATGAAAAATCAATTAATGGTCTGATTCTCATGAAATTTTCCACAACTTCTCAGCTTTTGATAAAATCATGTTTGAAATAATTTTTTCCTAAATGTAATAATATCATTCTTTGAAAACTTTTAATTTTTATTTTTTAATTGATTATACTATATTTCTTGGAATTGTCAGAAAAAAAATTATTTAATCACACAAAAAGATTAAAATCTCTTAAGAATAATTTCTTTAAAATTAAACTTTTTTCTGACAATTCAAGAGAATATGTAATATATCAATAAAAATAAAATTAAAAGTTTTTCAAAGAATGTGATATTATTACATTTAGCGAATAAATTATTTCAAACATGATTTATCAAAACTGAGAAGTTGTGGAAAATTTCATGAAATCAGACCATTATTGATTTTCATAGATTTTTTAAAAACCCGACTAGTCATAACTTTTTTGGCTATGTTCAAATTTCAATTGGATTTAACAGTGTGAAAATGTTAACATTGTTTTTTTCATAATTTTCATTATTTCCGTAAGCTGAAAATTTTTTTTAAAACACATGCAGCTTTTTTTAATGTTTCTTCTTTTAAATTCGCGTCAAAAATTTTCAAGATGATATAAACCATATGAGAGTATTCAATGTGTTAGATATGCGGGTGCGGGGAGTAAATTTGGACACGGAAAATTGGATGTCTCTAATGTACACAGACAATTGTTTTGGAGTTGAATGAAAAAAAAAAAGCCAAGAGCATTTATCATAAGGATTATTCATTTAAAATGGTATTCTATCTACCTTTAACTCGTCTTTTAACCATACCATATATAAACATGTGAGAAACAAATAGATTAATTGAATATATTTTCTCTTTCTTGTAGTAGTATGTAGTATAATATGTAAATGACATACAAACATAAAAAGTGTACAGGCCCTGGTTAAAGCCAGTTGGCTACACTACAAGACAGCGTCAATTCCAGACTCTCAACTGTAGCAATTATTGTGACATATGCTCGGCGTGTGGATCTTGGCAGGCAAGTTAATGATTATTTAAGCTGCTTCCCACCCCAAGACAGTTGCGTCAGATTCTTGCTGATGAAAAAAATAGTATTTATAAAAAAATAACCAAAAATAGTATGTCTAAAAAATAGTATGTTATAATATGTAAATGACATACAACTATAAAAGTATGTACAGGCCCTGGGAAAAGCCAGGTTGGCTACTATACCAAGACAGCGTCAATCAGACTGCTCAACCAGTAGCAATTATTGTGACATATGCTCGGTGTGGGATCTTGGTCAGGCAAGTAGATTATTTTAAGGCCTTGCCTTCGCCGACCCAAGACAGTTGCGTTCAGATCTGCTGATGAAAAAAATAGCTATTTATAAAAAAATAACCAAAAATAGGTATGTCATAAAAATAGTATGTTATAATATGTAAATGACATACAAACTATAAAAGTTTACAGGCCCCTGTAAAGCCAGGGTGGCTACTAACTACAAAGACAGCCGTCAATTCCAGACTGCTCAACTGTAGCAATTATGTGACATATGCTCGGGTTGTGCGATCTTGGTCAGGGCAAATGTTAATGAGTATTTAAGCCTGGCCTTCCCACCCCAAGACAAGTTGTGTTAGATCTTGCTGACGAAAACACAGATTTGTGAACAAGAGGCGATGTGAGCAGCGGAGAACTCATTTCGATAATAGTTCAATTGGCATATTATCTTGTAAAAGAAAAAATATTCATCAAATTTGTTCCGTTTAGCGGAGGAGGGGGCACCTAAATTCCAATACAATTTTCGGCACTGTGACAGAGAACATGAGGTAGTGACGAACGTCAAGGCTGCCGTATCTCGAAGAAGCGGACTAGGCTTTGCCTGGCTGTAGAATTGAACCCGCTTTCCTTCAGAATCAAACATTGTCACCGAAGTCGAGAAGCTACAGTCCTGGATGTAAGCGCCAGGTCCTGATGCATAGTTATGAGGATTCCGCGGTCGGTTATGGCTCGAGGATCTCGTGTGTGAGGCGCAGACACCCGGATGTGAGGAAAATTTGTATAAGTAGAAGTGGGTACGACAGAGTCTGTTGCGATTTGAGTTATAGATTTTTACATGACCGATTTTTTATGCTGTAAAGATTTTTATTACGGCGCCGCAACATTGTCGCCCTCAACAAATCGGAACCTATTTTTTCCCCTCTATTTTTTCCATCTAGCAGATACTAAAGTAAAGTAGTTATTTAAAAAAATGTTTTTTGGAATCTAATAATATGACATTGACTTAAACACTCATGTATCATATTTGACATGATTTTAATTAATCATAGCAGAAATACCGAATGAAACCAGAAAGTTTTGAATAAAATAACTGATGCATTATAAAATTAATTTAGTGAAATCAATACTGAAAATTTCATTAAAATGCGGATAATTCCTGATTTTTTGTAAATGTTTTTCAATCGCGAGAGTTAAAATCTTTATTTGAAACACACTTTTACGGCAAACTCATGGAGGCATCTCAAGATATATTGATCAAAATTGACAGAAAAATTATTTTAAATGTATAAATAAATACATGATTATATATTATTTAATTCTATTTTTTTTTTTGTTTGATTTTTTAGTTTTTGTTTTTTACTGATGACTCTTAGGCTACACCAAACCGTTTATGCCACTTGAATACAAACGGGAAATAGATATCCGAACTTTGTTTATATAAATTTGTAAAAAAGGATCGTTACAGGGTTGCTTACAAAGAAAATAGTTAATTCACACAGATTAACGTCTATGTCATCCCGATTCTTAGCGGGAACAACAATATCACACTCCGTTATCTTAAAATAAAATAAACAAACCCTTGTCCCGATCCGAATACAATGCCGAGCAACTATCAGCTAATATCTCACTCTCATCCTCCATATTAGATTAACTAGATCAACGGAGAAGATACACATCTTCTTCTTCACACATACACCAGTTATATCACTACTAATAACACACACGCATCTCACAACATGTGTGAATGTGGTGGAATAATCATATCTGAAGCCTAGACCATAATCTAGATCCTATACTACTTCTAATCGTCTCACATACTTGCGGGGAGAAGGTATTACAATATCATCCTACGTGCTACACAGATCATCACCTAACCACGTTACAGAGAGCACAATACCCATGTACTGCAGCGCAGTACAACCACACCATCCCTCTCAGTACGCTCGCACACACAAACCATAAGTGCAGTCAACATAAGCGAGATCCCGATTCACATCTTTCCTCTACACACGATAAGACATACATTGGATCAGCTACACATCCCATACACAACCTGAGCAATAAATCTAAACACATCATATAACTCGTCTACACAACCGAGACCCCAGAGTGACACTCTCCTCGCGCGCCCTACTCCCGTCCCAGCGTAGAGCAACTCCTTTCTAAGCTCCGCACCCACAACTGCACACCAATGTTAGTTCACAGTCAAACATATCTCTTCAACAGTACTTTCTACACCCGCAGATCTATCATAGTGCATTTAACGTGAGGCGTCTACCATCGAGACAATATAAAAAATGCCTCAAGATACTCTATTTATTTCACGCAAGCACGTGCGTGCGAGCGCGAGAGACATAGCATATATACACAATCAGTTAATATGATCTTATGTATTCTTCAACCCAATTTAATACTCCTCACCGCTCATCTTAAATGCGATCATATATAATACTAGGCCCGCCTTAATCTACAGCTCCGATATACAGAAACAGAGACACTATCTGCACTAGCATAATCACTACTACTTACTATTTGCCTCCGATAACCATACACTCCACAGTCGCGTGAGACACTTCGAGATTACACAACTCTCTATGCGATCCCACGCTGCTGTAGCTTCCACAACTAGTCTTTATCGAGCTTGATCACAGACCTCTCTCTATCTATATCAAACGACAGAAAGTCACAAAAAAATTTTCTAGCGTCATTTTTTTTTATCTCATAAATAAAATCTAGGAGACAGTGATCTCATAACACTAGCTCACTATATCTAATTTTAGAAAAAGAAAGGATTTCAGATGTACATCGACACTAGATCTACATCCTATACGTTATACATCGTACTCGTCGTCACATGTGCTATACCATACTAGAGATATACTGCGTGTCGTTATCTACGCTCCTACCGAAGACAGTCTGGATAACCAGTAGCAAGCATGCGCGAACTCCACTTCATTATTGTAGGGCTCACATTCACAATCTAGGACACCATATATCGCTGACTATTAAGTCTCCCACGATCAGAAGAGTATGATAATGATACACCCAATATGGTGCGAGTAACTAACAATCGAGTGGTCGCGGAGACACAAATATAACTACAACGTAGATCCTCACTCCGGGCCAAGTTTCATTGTCCGTTAAATGTAGAGTGGGGCGGGAGTAAATTGCACAGGTCAAATTGCGCTACAGTTACCGCATACGAACACACTCGAGCTGCTAAGCTGACACTTCAAAATGTGCGAGCGCATCTTAGTGGCTACAGTAGAACTCTGTATCAATCGCAGAGCGCCACTCTCTGGATCATGAGTCAGCACAGTCTACATGAGCACGAGCGTGATGCTCTCTTTCTACTATCTTATCTATGAATTAGTATGTCAGACACTATCATGAACACCCGAGAGACAATCGACGAAGCTTGAGACACCACATACCTTCATCAACACTCAGACGATGTGTGTTACACGACTGTCGTAATAATACGCTGGATAGTCACTACCGTATCTATCTAACGACGCATAATGCCAATGTTCACTACACTTCTTATAATAAATAATATTAAAAACATGATGACTACAATAACTTAAGACATAGAGTGCAGTTATCAGAATCGATCTCACACATAAGAGGTGAGCTGTGCAATCGGTACTCAAACTACTAACTCTATGTGCGAGTTCTGATCAAACATTCACAATCGCTCGTGTGTGTGACAGCGTAGCTTATACACGACAAACTAAATACCTTCATCGATCTGTAGAAAACATCTGGCGCACGTAACCGTAGCGACCAGATGTATATATGCAGTAACATATTCGTAACTAGCCTCAGCCTCGCATCTACGACAGACATAAGACCATCTGCCGAGATCATTCTGTGCTTGCACAGTCTAGTCCTACGCGAGAGATACTTACCTATATCACTAATGTCTCGTTATCTCGTGAGAACTATATACTATCCACGAGTGCATGAACTAAGATACGTAGCATCACTACACTTATTGGAGTGGTGCGTCTACCTCACCTCTACACGTGGTGGTGACTTCCGCTACCTGTATTTACACATCCGAGCGACATCATCTTCGTGTCCAACTCATATCACCTGCCCAGTACATCCGATCCTATGTGTCTACTACACACACAGCGTCTAAGTAAGACTAAAAGAGTAATGCATCCACCAAACCTCCGTGTAATCGATACTATGCAGTATACGATGAAA
Source organism: Doryteuthis pealeii (assembly GCA_023376005.1). NCBI lineage: Eukaryota > Metazoa > Mollusca > Cephalopoda > Myopsida > Loliginidae > Doryteuthis > Doryteuthis pealeii. The sequence continues at coordinate 92,414,261 of CM042151.1, forward strand.
CGAGATACCCGTTCAACAATTCAGACCATAAGTATGGATCCTGTATATTATTTAATTGGCAAATAAATATTCAACTGTCTGTTTGATCTCCAGAAATCAATGTGATTGTCTGAAACATTATCTCATTTCAAACACAACAATAAAATGCACTTGATTGTAGTTGATATTTAAAAACAGCCAAAATACAATCAAAACAAGGCATGAATCCACAACTTCCCTGTCCTATCTTGATTATCATTTACATTTACATAGCCATGTGCAAAATTCTCGTCCTAACCATATAAAAGGGTGATCACTAGGTATCCACCAAACCGTTTAATGCCATCTGAATTAAAACGGAAATAGATATTTCCGAACTTTGTTTATCAAAAAATCTGTAAAAAAAGATCACACGGAGTTGTACAAAGGAAAAAATAGTAATTCAAAGATCAAATTATCGATTGGGAAAAATTACATCGTATCTTAAAAAATAAACAAACCTGCCCGTAACATGCCGAAAGCGGTAATTTTCAGACCGTAATATAGACAGAAAGTTACAAAATTATTTCCCTTTTACGTTCAACCAGTAAAAAGTATGGATAACACTAATTTAAAATCTTTTGTCTGTGCATATTCAATAACGATTTTATTTGTTTTCAACGATTTTTAAGATATTCTTCTTTTTTTTTTTATCCTCTATACTTACTTTGCTATTCAATAGCGAAAAAATTATCTTATTTACTTTTTTGAACCAAAGAAAAAACAACTTTGGTTGTTATCAGAAGCGTCTCGTCTCTTTTGTAAAACAAATATGACGGTTATGCCCTTCCATATTTCTAAGAACCAAAACTATGCAACAATTAAAAATTACAAATTCTTTTAAAATATTAATCGAGCACGGATCGGACCAACTTTTAGTCACCTGATTCTAAATCAGTTTTTAAATATCCGTGAAAATTTTGATTTTTTTCCACAGGAAAAAAAAAAGATTTATTATTTCACGCAGAAATAAAATATTTAATCACCACAAAAGATTGAAAAATCTTTAAAAATTAATTTCTTAAAAAAATTTTTTTTTGACAATTTAATACGATATAGTACATCACCAATTAATAAGCAAAAAAAATTTTTTTTGCACTTTTTATTTCCGATTTCATTATTTCCTTAAAAAAACTATAATTCGGTTTACGTTATACAATTCATTGATATAGTTTATTCAGACTCTTATCTTATGATTTAGAAAAAAAACGTACCAAATTTTTAACCACGCATTTTTTTTTATCTCATAAAATAAAGTAGGCGGGATAGACCTCGTAAGAAATATCCCCCAATATGTTTTTAGAAAAAAAATATTTCAGATGTATTTAACATCTAATTGGTAAACATTTGATGAAATTCGTGAAAATCATTATGTGAATTGATTTTTCATTTTAGAATTTTTGGTGTTTCGGGGAAAAAATCCTCTTATAGTAACTTGTTTTTAGTTTAACGTTATAGAATTTCAGTTGATTACCAGTGCCAAAATGAAACATTGTTTTTCAATCATTAATTGTCATATACTTAGTGCCTTCCTATGCTGATTAAAAAAATTGTTTAAAAAGATATAGGAGTTTATTTATATGTGTTTTCTTTCCGAATGGAAAAAACTTTTCAAGAAATAATTAATTTTTTCCCTGCAATTTCATTGTGTTGTAATGTACGACGCGCGGACGAGACTCAATGCAAAGTGCGTAAATTGCACACCATGTCAAGGGACATCCGAACAGTGTAATAATTTATTAGGTGGGTCACCTAGTGATCACAGGGAAATTCTATCTAAAAAATCATATAAAATAAATAACGCATCCGATCTAATAACAGACGTGTTCAAGCTTTATGAAGTAATAAAAGAGTAGGAACTATAACTGTAGATATAAATTTTTAACAAATTTGAAAAGACTAATAATTTTTTTCGTTAGAGTTTTTGTTTCGCGTATTGATCCCCCCAAAGTCATAATGCTATACATTTCTATTGCGCTTGTTTGGATATCAATGTGACTGATGGAGATTATGAATTCACATTTTATTAAGACATAATAGATGTATAATAACTATAATCGCATATATACCAAAAGAAACTTCGCTAATAATATTCGGTTTTGGAGAGATATGGCATGTTAAGATATTGAAACTTAAATCCGCTTAAATAATGCAAAAAATATGCATCATTTTTTCTTTTTTTAATTGTATTGATTAATTGTGTCAAAGTAGACGATTTTATTTAAAAGTTGTGTTGGTACACTTTTTATTTTATTTCTTTCGAGAGATTTTCAGGAGATTTTTCAAAATGACTATAAACTGTAAATTAAATACTATTGTGGTTTAATGAAGCTATAAGAAGGACCAACAATTCTATTCTACTATATATACTCAGTACAAGCTATTGTTAATAAAACATATCTCGCCAAAATAATGACATAATATGTGTCTATTTCTTGATTTTTATGAAATGCGTGGTATTTTTTGAATAATAAGTTTGATTTAAAAGTTGTTCTACTAAGAGGGTGTTGCAGAATGATTGATCGGAAGCCTATAATGGAAAAAAAAAACGCTATTGATCATCTTCACACTTGATGTAAGATTATTGTGCGTATAACTGTCAATACGTGACCATACTTTATATCTGAGGATAATGAAGGAGTCAAAATTCACATAATCCAGAGTTATAGAAGACAATTTATATACACTTGAATTTGCGTAATTACAAATAAATTACCCCAATCGTTTGTATACAGTACCACGTATTTTATACACACAGTCAAAATTCTGAAGTAAATTAACTTTTATTTATTTAAGCATTGCGAGTTTTACAAAATTTGAAATAGGAGCAGGACTATTTAAATAAAGATTTTTTCATCATGGAATAAAATTTAAAAAAGTAAACTATATAAAAACATAACAAGAGAGACGAAAAAGCATTCTTATTGCGCGTGTTAAGAGAATATTAATGATATTATATACTTCATAAGATATATTGTAAATATCTTTATATACATTTCTTAATAAAATTTTGAATAATAAATTTAAATTAGATGTATCGCGAGACATAAAAAAATAAGAAATTATTATAGTAATTTATTATAAATAAGTGTTCATTTACGATTGTTATTTTTTTCCGCTTCCCAGTCTCTTTTCAATAATATTAAGAATTAAATCGTGAGGCATCAAGGAAATGCAAAAATTAGTAATTTGTTTTTTTTGCTTCAGATTTTTTTCTGTATTCGCGTCCCAATCCATACCGAGAAAAAGGTGCACACCCGTCAAGATTCGATATACTTGTCACACAACTGCGCGGCGCTCATGAACTCTGGACTTGAACACCCAGATTTACTTATAAAATGTCCAATTAAAGCTTTAGGTTATGTAAGAGAAATTTGTTTTTCTTTTGTATAAGCCATTTAATTTTGAGGAATTGTTCTATTAATACGTATATAAGAAACCATGTGAATAATTAAATTTCATAGAGTATATTATATAGATCAGTATTTATAATATTTTTTTAACCAAGTAAACAGGACTTTTCTCAATAATGTGGCTATCGATTATGCACTGGCCAATACATTTACAAACTAACCAATTTAATATTAGTGATACTATTTCAACCATGCTATAAAAATAGATAAGGTTGCTCCCATTTTACAGCTTAGAGAGAGAGGTATTTTTTTATAAACGAGTTATCAAAAAAAAATTCATTTATTATGAACATATATAGATAACTATATGAAATAATAAAAAGTTACAAACTATTTTAAAACAGTTACTGTTAAAAACATTTGATAGACTAGGACTGGCAAACAGAGTCCTTAAACGTTCATTTTATGTACCAACGCACTGTGCTAGCGCTCCTTCCCAATTGAAAATAATTTAAAACCAAAAATCAGAGAATTATCGCGATTTTAATGAATTTTCAGGTTATTTATCCGATGAGATGATCTTAAATAATTGCTTAGATTATCTTATTTTATTCAAACTTGTCGCTCATTATTTATCATGGTCACACTTTAATTTTGACCCTCACTTAATGTTGGACCGCCGTGTAAAATGGTTTAGCAATACAACTTTATAAGTATAAATAAAGAAGATAAGAATACTCCTCACGAGTATAATAAAAACAAAAAAATTTTTTTTTACGGAATTGCTCTTTCCCTATGAGAATAATATATAGTATACCGAAAAATCGAATAATAATAAATGTTATATAAAGAAATACATTATTAATATATTAATTTTGTGAATAATTTTCTTTTCTACTACACAATTCATTATAATTATTAATTAGGGGTGTAGGTATGTAAACTATTATTTCAATATGCGTAGTTATTCTTGCAAGAAACTATATTACTTTCGTATCTCATAAAGATTAATATTACTGTCTTTGCATTAGAGTATATTTATTTTTCAGTACTTCTATTTAATTAATTAGTTTAATATACATGGTGTATACTTACATTCAGGATTTCATATTTTAAAGGAATTTTTATATATAATTTTTCAGGTAGCAAAAAATACTAAATAAATGTTTTGAAATAAAATAATTGATGCGATATTTCTACATTATCAATTCTTTGAATACATTTTAAAAATCATTATCTACTAGAATTTATTATAGAGGTGGAGATATAATAAAAAAATCTTTCTTCTCATCGCCTTAAATTTTTAAGCGTAAAAATTGTAAACAAAGCGCCTAAAAACATTATAAAAACTCGTCGAGATAAGGACGAGATATACGTCGTCACTTGACCCTCAAAACAAATTAGTTTTAAATCTATTTAAATATAATTATAACTGCACATTATGATAAATGAATATTATTTATCTTTTATTAATGATGCATAATTATGTATCTACTATCTTTATCGATATTATAGACAAGAGTTAACCTTAAATAATAGATTTTAATTAAGCGTGTCATATATATCCCTCCGTCCTTCTTATGAGAAACTTACGTTATCACGGCTTTGACATTCAACTGTAGGTCTTTTGTAACACCCTGTTAACTTAATTAAGGTGAAGTTGTAATTTATTTACCTGTAGATATTTATAATGTACTTAAAGATTTACGGAAATAATTTTTATTTTCCGTTTCTTATATCTAAGCTGGACTTCTAACTAATCACGCTGACCCAATCTTGTGATGAGTAGCTATCTAAGAATAGCGAATTGAGTGCCAATTACTGTGTTATAAATGAGATTAAATGTTTCAGATCCTAAATCGCATTGTATGCGTTACTGCGGAGCGATACATAGCCAAAACAGCTATAGTAATAGATATTCTATATTTGCCACCTTGAATACTTATTTATCGAAAGAATCCTTGGTCTTTCTAGATCCCACATCGTTTTGTCTTGTAAGAAGTAATTGTATAGAATGGAATTCAATAATAGATATTCACATATTACCATAGGCTACCGGCCGGAAATACACAAACCGACGCAGAAAAAATCAATCATCTATATGTTTTGTTCACATGCTGAAATCGTTTCGTCATGAGAAGGTAGTACAGAGGTATATTGTTTATGTTTATTCTTCACCATTTAGTAAAACCGAAACTATTAATTATTTAATTTAATGGTTTTAAAAGAGTATCTTGACTCCCGTTTGTTGTCTTTGTTTTTCTCGTTAGGCGTATGTAATGCATTTTAGTATGTTCTTTTTATCATCAACCCCTTATTTTGTAAAGCGTAAACTTAAAAAATGTCAAAATTATCTCTCTTCCCGAATTAAGAATATTCTCTGTTAATGATTATTGTAGTCATCGTGTTTTTAATATTAATTTATTATAAAGTTGTATGAAATTTCTAAAAAGTATAGTCTCAGACGATGATCACATTAGAATATTTGAGTTTTTTTAGTCTGTCATCTTTAAATGGGATGACAAAAAACTCGTAAAATACATTTGCTACTCACTTATTAATATAGCTTACTAATTATGATTAGTGTTACCCAAATATCTTGGGACGTCTCTATAAAGCTCTGGCTCATATGTCTCTTGTTTTCTTATTCACATAAACGAGGTATTAAATGCCATTGAATTTAAATCAACTATTTAAGGTCAAAACTTTGTCTGGTATAATCAATAAGTGGAGTTAAACCTTTCATAACCAGAGTTAGGCGACCACAATCAGGTTTAGTCTATCTTGATAAATAAAAAACTCGAATATACATATTCCAGACACTATTGTGTTGTATCATATCTGGTAAAAAACAATTAAAGATCGTACGTCGATTGGCTTAACAAAGACAAAGTAGTATATTCATAAGTACTCAAATTATGTTAACCTCGAAGATATATATATGAGAATAAAGATTATCAGCGGTAATCTTAAAAATAAACAAACCGTGACCGTATTACGATGTTCGATAAAGCGAGAGTAATGTTATCAAAGCCACTATTTACGACAGGAGAAAGAGAAATAACATATACACCGCACTTTACGAGTTAGCAATCTAAATCCTGGGTAGATGAGAGATATGGGGAGTGTAACGGCAAAAAACTGTTATTAGCCAGAGAATTCTTTCTATTAAAATGAATAAAATTGCTTTAAAAACTTGATATTACAACTTTACTATTAAATGAATAAGATGTGGGGAAGAAAGCGTGGGGAGCGAGGTGGAGCGTGATTAAAATGAAGTAAAAATTGAAATAATTTACATCTTCAAAATTCGCAGTAAATTGACGTAAAAATGTCTTTCGCTCGTTTATTAATTTTTAAATGGAAAATGAAATGAAAGTTTTGAATATTTTTTCTAGAGAAAAACTGATAAAATAATTAAATATATTTACTTTTTATTGCTTATTGGTCGAAAAAGTTAATGTAAAATTGATTTTACGCTAACAAAACCAAACTTTGGTTACTGAGAAGCGTCTCGTCTCTTTGTATAAGAGAAACAAAACAAATATGTCAGTTTTGCTCTTCTGAGTTATATTCTAAGATCACACATTACTATGATCAACCAATAAAAAGTTACAAATTCTCTTTTAAAAATATTAATCGAGCTTCGAGCGATCGGACCGAATGTTATTTTTCACCTGAATTCAAAAATGTCTATGTTGTAAAATATCCGGTGAAAATTTCGATTTTTACCCAAAAAAAAATTTTTTTATTTATTTCACGCAGAAAATAATAATAATTTAATCAGCATCAAAAGCATATTGAAAATCTCCGTGTAAAAAAAAAAAAAAATTTTTAAACCTTTTAAAAAAAAATTTTTTTTGATCGATAAGTTCTAATAGAGAGCGAGCGAGACGAGTATGTAGCATACCCCAATTACTCTCATGTCTAAAATAGCCACCAAAAAAGAGCGAGAGTTTGTATAAGAATAGTGGAAGTATGTATGTATGTATGTATGCTATAGAGAGTATGGAACAGGTGTGATTTTGCAGCGCATGCATGTATATCCGAATATATAAATGATCGTAACAAAAAGAACTATACAAACATCGAAGAGATGCCATTCAGATGAGCGAATTTCACTGATATAGGATGGATACAGAGTGAGAAGCCTCTTAGTCCTAGTGAGAGAGTATACCATATAAAAGCCTGTGTCTATAAATGTTCAATACTTGAATGCGAGCAATTCTAGCGATTCTTTTAACTTTGTTTATCCTACATCAGATACAAAAGAATAGCCCGACCATTCTATTAAATACTCACGTAAAAAAACTTTATTTTGACACACACAATTGAGCTATTTCTAAGATAAAATAAACTATTTCAGACTGTATTTACACATCCAATATGTAAACACTTTATGGATGAATTTCGTAGAATGAAAATCAGAGTATTATGTATAACTTTCATTTCTTCCATATAGGAATATTTAAAAAAATCTCTTGATATATAGGTACACATTGTTCTCTCACAACTGACGGGTTAATTTCAGTTCGAAAAAATACAAAAAACACATAGAAAACATGAGTTTTCAACATAATTACACTATTTCCCTATGCTGAGAATAATCTTTTTATTTAGAGATCATCAGGAGTTTTATTTATGTTTTGTATCTTTCAAGTGCAAAAAAAAGAGTTTGTGCAAGAAAATATTAAGGAGTGTTCTGGCAGTGTCTACATATAGGAGCAGTTTCTATATAGGAGGTAAATTTCACAGGCTCAACAAGTCAAAATAATATTACAGAAATTAGATCTTGTTTTTAATACTTATAAAACATATTTTGTTTGGTCACAATTTTTCAAATAATCGCGGTTCGCAAATACACACAATACTAAAATGGGTGTTTACCCCCAAATTCATGTTGTATCATTGCAATTTTTTGAATTAACCCTCAAGAAATCACAAGGTAAAATTGCACACGAAATTTTAAATGAAAAAATAAAATTCCAGGTAAATTTTATATGTGAATGAATTTTATTAAAATGCAATCAGTCATTATATACACTATTATCAAATACGTTAATATTAATTAGTATATTTTGCATACATGAGAAAAAATATAATAGATATTATATAAATTCCATTTTGAGATATGAAAATCCTTAGGAAGTGCTAAAAGTAAAAAATGTTGTATGTAAAATATTTTAGATTTTCTGCTATCGTAAGTAATGAGATAATATACTGAGTGGATAGTCGCACAAAACCCATATTTTAGGTGCCAAAATAATAAGTTTCGAAGCAAAAAAACTCTTGGAAAATATAGCCCCCACCCCCATTTTTAAGCAGAAAAAATATCGAGTGTATAATTTTTTCTTTTATAGATAATAGCTAATTAAATTATTAATCGAAATGAGTAAAAGAAATCACAAAAAAATTTAAAAAATAAAAATTTTTTACATTTTTATTTCCAATTTTCGGTACCTTATTTCTCATTAGAAATCCCCCTTCACAACTTCGTCTTTTATCTTTTTATTTCTACTGTAATATGGACTAAAATGCTGATCGCTCGCCCAGATTTCAGCCCCGAAAATAAGGGGTGGCGGTCATAATTAAGTGTACCTGCAAAAAAATCAGAAAAGTTTGAAATAATTAAATAATGGCATTCATAAAAGTTCATTCATTGATAAATCAAGGCTGAAATTTCATTAAAATACGATAATCCCTGATTTTGGGTAAATAATTTTCTGTTATGGGGGGGGGGGGTAAATTCATTTTGTCAAAAACGCATTTTTAGGTCATTTTGGGCTTATACCTATCTTATATCAACGCTTATTTGACGTTTTTTATATTCTGGCTTTAAAGCATAATCGCCCATTAAGTGATCATACAATTTTCTAAATGCGTAAATTTTTTGCCAATCGCTAATGTTACAGAAATTGTAAACAAGCATTAAAACATCAAAAAATAGATAGAATGGCGGATCGCATCGAAATTGCACCAAACAAATCCCTTTTTAAATAGTATTAAAATAAATATGAAGGATATTTTCTTTTTTTAATGTGGTTATTATGCTTACTACTTATCGATTTAGACAAAGTTTGACCTTAAATATCAGATTAATTATTTTAATTCACTTTCTAAAATTCCTAAGCAGACGACAAAGATGCCTATCCCTACTTTTACCGTTTTGTCACCATAATATTCGTTTGTTGTTCTTTATGTTACAGCAAGTAAGAAATGGTCAAAGGAAAGCATCTGAACTTAGCAAATTGCTAATACAGCAAAAAGCTCAACAAAACAACTCACAGGTAAGGGAAATTGTTTAATTGTTATTTAACTCTAATATCCAGTTGAGAATTTTCTTAAGTCAGAGCCCCATTCCTATAAGGATTTATCAAAAAGATGGCTAAAAAACGGCCTTTTCATTTAAAGTTACTTCAGTGCTAGTTTAAACTAAACTAAACACGAAGCGTTTTAAATTTTAAACCCTGTTTAATTGAGTAATTGTCAGTAAATTTTCTTATGAACAAAACATTTTGATACTAAGGTACCACAATTATCCCACCTGGAAATTACCCCCCCCCGCCCATATAACACAATCAAACTTGCATAAAAAGTTAATATTATCTCAAAAATGTTATTGTCCATTCGAAAAGAAGAAATATTTGCGGACCCTTCAAAAGCAAGAACATTAAAAAAAAACTGTTAAAAAACTCCAATGCATTAAAAAGAATTCAGCTTAAAAAAAGAAATAATGAAAAATTAATGAACGAAACAATGTTTACATTTTTGCCACCGTATAAATCGAACTAAAAATTAATGTAAGCCAAAACAAGATATGAAAAAGAGGATGTTATTAAATTATATGAAAAAATCAATTAATGGTCTGATTCTCACAAAAATTTCCAGGAATTGCTTTGCTTTGATGAAAATATGTCTTGAAATAGGTTTTCATAAAATATATTAGGGAAAATTTTTTTTTTATGAGGGTCTACCCCCAGTAACTTTATTTTGTAGAGATATGAAAAAAAATGAACCGGAAAAAAAATGATTTTTACTTTTTTTTCCTATAAGATAAGAGACTTAAGATTATGGATAACATTCAGCTGGCCCCTGTGAA